>VZTQ01004600.1:1183849-1561246 GCA_013400755.1 Pelecanoides urinatrix | reverse complement strand
GGGGGCCGGGGAGCGGGGGGGGGGGGCCTCCCGCCGCCTGCCCCTCACCTCACGGAGGCGGGGAGGCGGACCGGCGCCTTCACCTCACCTCATGGCGGCCGTCCCGGCCCAGCGCCTCTCCCGCCCCTCATGGCGGCGGGCGCCGAAAGAGGCCGGGCCCCGCCGCGCCGCCGAGGTGTTTCCGCAGGCACCGCCCCGCCGCCTCGGCCGCTCCCCTCGGGGCGGGCCCGGCCCGGCGCGGCTCGGGGTGCTGGAGAAACGGCGGTGTGAGGTATGAGCGTGTATCTCATCAGGCAGCGCTTCTACGAATAAATAGCGAGTGTGTTCCCATCTCCAGTCCCCAGCTGTGACGGACAGTTACGGTTATAAAAAAAAAAAACATCGGCTAACGCCCAGCTAACGCCCCGAAGCCGCTCTGCGGTCGGGCCGGGCGGTACCGCCGCGGTACGCGCGGCAGTAACGGCCGAGGGAAACGGGGCCGACTGGCACAGCACGTCTGCAGGACTTCTCCTGCAGCGATTTATTGCATTTTCTCTCCCCTCCCACAGCATGGCTCTCTCTGCTGCTGCGGGGACTGCCAGTGCGGCACTCGAGCCACGGCCCGGTGGGTACAGGAGATCCACGGTACCGAGCCTGCGGCGCGGGAGCTGCAGAACGCGGGTGACCCGGGGCAGGGAGCGAGTCCCGGGCACGGGGGTTCGGGAGCTGGGTGTATCGGTGCAGCATCGCTCTTGCTGTTGCAGGTGTCGGTCTGTCCCTTCCTCGGCTTGCAGCACACGTATTTTTGAAGCATTATAGCTCCGTGCTACTGCAGGTCCCTCGAGCTGTGCCAGCAGAGAGTGGTTCATGTCCTGATTTAACCCATCCTGATGACATACGGGAGCAAAATCTCTCGGATGTGATCCCTCCTTTATTCCGTAACTGAGCATTTGCTCGACAGGGGTTAAACAGGCTTCTGGAGCCTGTTGTGTTGCTTTGAGCACAGACTGCAGGGCTGCGTTGGCACACAGGGAGTTCAAGGCAGGCTGTGCCTAGACTAGACGAGCTCTTCTGAAGGTCCACTGTGCTTTTGTTTTGTGGTAACTTACATCCCTAATCTGGCTTGAAACAAAGCATTTCAGTCCCTTCAGTCCCCAACTTGGCACTTGCAGGCAAAAAGGAGGATGTACTTAGCTTCCACCAAGCTAAGATAAACAACAGGCCAAGCGGGGATCTCAGTATCAAAGGATAACATGGTATTTGCTGATATCAACTATGGCCTGGGAGAGGGGGAAGGCCAACACAGCTAAGCAGACAAAACCACCATGAAACCAGCTCTCGGATAGCCAAGCCTGTGCTGTGGATGCTGCTGGGGTGCTGCTTCAGGCAGCTGCCCACATCTCCCACCCCAGGCCTGGAAGCAGGCGGGAGGTCAGGCAGGAGGACCTGCTGCCCAGCCAGGCGCTGTTTCCAGTCACGGCGTGGCTGTGCTCAGCTCTGCAGACCGGTGTCTGGCCAGGCTGCTGCAGCGCGGACTCCGAGCATGGCGTTGCTGGGCTCAGCCTGTTTCAGAAGCCTTTTCTCATCCCCTCGGAGGGATGCAGCCGATGTAGAGAGCACGTTCGCCAGGAGGCTGTGGCAGAAGAGGGCTTTACTTGATACCCACGGCGGAGCTGTTGTGTTTCACCTGGTGTGACACCTTTTATCCAAAGTTCACAAATAATGTGCAAGCGTTTGTTTGAGCCCCCCTTGCTGCATGAGATAAGCCAATGCTCCAAGTGCAATTATTAGAGGGGAAAGCTGTGCAGGAACACAGGGAAATCTATGCTGTGAAGTGAGAGGCTGGTCCTGGCATCGAGAGTCGCTGAGTTCTGGTATTTGGCATTCAGAAGGCTTTTCCTTTTCAGAAAGTATTTCCTGGTCCTGCTGAAAACATCTTATTATAAGAGGCAAGGCATATTAATTTGGGCGCCACACTGTGCTAATGAGTTATACAGCTTCCAAACTGGAGCCATCACTTAGGCAGCCTGCCCCGGGTTTCAGCAGAGCTCACCATCCGTCCCCGTCTGTGAGCACGTGCCCTCAGCCACAGGCAGTAAGACCCCCAGTAACAAAATCATGAAGAGCCCTGTGTTTGCTATTACTTGTCCCTCCACCACAGTAGCTTTTGATCAGCCTTGGCTCTTCTGCGCTGGAGCATAGCCAGGAAACTGCTGCCCTTCACTAGTTTCATCACTAGCTGAGAAAGCACCTAACGCTTTCCACCGCTCAGCACCAGGCTCTGTCCCCGCACGCAGCCGTGGCTGTCCTGGGCAGAGCAAGCCGGCACCTCCTGGGACGAGGCAGGGGCAGGCTGTGTCGGGGAGGAGCACCGCACACACATGGCCTGCATGATCATCCCTGCATCCAGGAAGAGTAGCTGCCCACCTTGGGCCAAAAAAAGGTTAAGAAACATTTGAAGAAGACAGGGATGGGAGCAGATGATTGCCTGAGGCAAGAGACAGCTCCAGCTGAGCGTTGGTGGCATCTCCAAGCTCTGAGAGCCTAAGCTACAGGAGGAGCATGGGGAAGGGATCCCAGCCTTTCCCCAGAGGTGTTTAAAATGTCTCACTGGACCACAAAGCTCCGATGAAAAACTTCCTTTGAACAGATCCCAAGTGAGAGGTTCTACTACACCGCCGTGCCTGGCCACAGACACACAGTGCGCTCAGCCGGTGTTGAGGCATCTGATGGAGGCTGGGGAAGGTGTAGCTGCGTCTCTCTCCCAGCGAGAGATTTGGCAGGACTACATCTGCTTGTTTCAGGGCAGGCTTTTTGCTGTTCGCAGCCCACATTTCTGAGCTGGGTCTTCCTACCTCGTGTGTCTGAAGTGCAGTATGAGGGGTAAGCAGA
Source organism: Pelecanoides urinatrix (assembly GCA_013400755.1). Lineage (NCBI taxonomy): Eukaryota > Metazoa > Chordata > Aves > Procellariiformes > Procellariidae > Pelecanoides > Pelecanoides urinatrix. The sequence continues at coordinate 1,558,375 of VZTQ01004600.1, read as the reverse complement.
GAGCCAGCTCTGGTTCCCATTAGCTGGTGCTTCATTTCACTTTTTCCAGCTTCACAGATCCTGTGTTTCCTGCACTGGTTCTCCACGCCCCTATGTGTGCATCTCAGCATTGAGGTCAGTGTGGATGCTTACAGCAAAGTTGATCTTGCTGAACCCTCCAGCTTCAGTTCGGGAAGAAAAGTACCTTTACTGCTTGGGTATGGCACTTTGAACCAGAGGTCCTTCCACTGCAGCTCAGCACACATGTGGCACTGCGTCCTTCCATGCTGAGAAGGAAAATTAGCCCTCAGAACCCAAGGAGAGACTCAAGTCAGATTCTTCAGCCTGGAAGAAATTGCTTTCTTAGTCAGATAATTGAACTAGAGAGAGAAATATTAATGGAATAAATCATTTCCACTCTCTCAAAGCAAGAATAGGGACTTTTCTATCAAATTTTCTCTTAGCCCCCGACTTGTTAAACTGGAGTGCTTCTGGGCTTTCTATCCATCTGAACAGGAGCCATGCATTTCATCCCACTCCAGAGAGGACCCTGCAATTGCCACTTCCCAGCTGTCATCAGAAGATGGCATTACAGACTTAAAAGCTGAGCCGGCTCTGCTCATGCTTAGAGATATTTCCCAGACCCTGGGGTGTCCAGCTGTGGACTTAACCCTGCCTGGTGAGCTCCTCCAGGTCTCAGCCCCCAACACTCGATTTTAATCACCTCCCTTTAATGTCAAGGCTGTGCTTTAAGCACACAGCACGTGGAATGAAAAGCTGCAGCCGTTATTCCTGTAACCTGTGAGCCATCCAATTGCACTGATTTAAGCTAGTTATAGTTTTGACAGCTAATGGCATGCAGAGTGCTTTAATCTTGACCTGCAACACCTCCGGCTCTTCCAGGGCCTCCTCTGCCCCTGAGGAGACACTGCTAATCAGACCAAGCAGTGAAGTAGTTTAAGATGTCACTAAAGAGAGCCAAGGGCAAATCGTGAGCGAAACACACCCGACTCGTTTTGTTGCAAAGCACTGTCAAATTTAGAACTGTCTATTGCTTGCCTGAGAGTGATTTGGGAGAGCGATGATAGGTCTTTAAATAATTTATAGCTTTAAAATAATAACGAAAAGAGAAAACTCACTCTTCTTAGATATGTTTTTTGAAAAATAAAGTTTACTTTGAGTTAGGTGCGTAAAGCCCCAGTGCAGTGCATTATCCCCTCTGTATCCCTCCTGCTACCTGTGCTCTCACGGGGGTGCAGCCTGCCCACCCATGGCACGACCCACAGCTCAGCTTGGCCCCGCTGGTGAGGAGGCTCCAGCCCCACTCGCTGCCCCATCAGCTCAGGAGAGGGCGTCAGCAACGGCCTTGGCTCCTATGGGGTTGTGCTCCCCTTTGGCCCTTGCTGCTGCCATCAAAGCAGGCAGCTTTGGCCAGGCTGCCGTAGTTGTGCTCGCTTGCTGGGTAGTTTCTGTTTGCCGAGGCTTAAACGCAGCTTGGATCAGCCCCAAGGGACCAGCAGCCCTTAATGACCCCGACCAGCCTCACCTGACTCCCCCACACTCAGGGAGCCCCATTTAAGCTCAGGCCTGGAGCTTCACTCCCCTCTTGGGTGATTCTGCAGGAATGCCTGGCTCCAGCCCTGCCTCTGGACCCCTTGGCTCCTGGAAGGACCCTTGGACATATGTTGTAGCTGTGTCTCTGGCTCTATTTTCTAGGTGAATTTCAGACCTGTGTTGTAACTGTGTTCCAGCCTTGTCCTCGGCTCATCTCTTCCTCTTCCTGGGTGGGCCCTGGACCTGGGTTATTGCAAGCTGTACCTGGGACTGCTCGGGGATGCTGTAACCAGCACCGGGCTGTGCTCAGACCTAGTGGGACTGTGCTGGCTGGTGATGGTGATATCCCTGCTGGGGTCACCCTGGCTTCCCTTCCCTTAGGGAGCAGCTGGCCCTTCCTGCTCCCTGCTGGGCCCATCATCTTGTTGCAAGAGAGTAAGTACAAAACTGTTAGTCTCCACACTGACCCTACTCCCCGTGGACCTTCCTGGGACCTGGTGGGAGGGAGTTGTTCTGCCGTGGTATTCATGGCTACATCAGGAGAGGAAGACGCAGGGCTGGGTTAACACCAGGCTTGCTGTTGGATGCTCCAGGCTTCATCCACCAGTTGTTTCCTGCAAGAAGCAGCTGTGATCTAACTGCATCTCCTTCCCTGGCCAAGGGCCCTGCAGCCTCTCACTGGGGCTTCGTATTTGGCTGTCTTGATAGATCGGTGGCTGTGCTGCCTGCTGGGGTGACAGCTCTCCCCGGTGATGGCAGTGGGGCAAGATCTGCTGCTGAGCCGTCTCTGAGGCTGTAGCTGGATGCGTCCCTCTGGGCAGTGCAGGGAAATGCTGGTCAGGCTGTTCCCTTCACTGTGGAGCTAGAGAGCAACCTCCCTTGGTGCAGAGGAAAGAGCAATCAAAAAAGGTTATATAAAGCAAAATCAGCCTACCAGCACCAAGCGCAGTGCCACTCCGCACCTGGCTGGGCAGCGGCATGCCCTGCCTGCCCTCCCTGCCCCCAGCCCCTCTCCCCAGCCGCCCTCCCTCCAGGCCTGCCTGGGTTTCATCTCGCTGACAGAGCCCAGGTCGTCTTGTTGTTCAAAATGTGCTCGGGCAGCATGAGGAGCCTGTGCAGTTCCCCTCTGTTCTCGGCTGAAACTGCTGCAGAGCAATTTCTTTTTCCCTTTTATCTCTGGCAGAGCCCTGGAGCTCTGCTCCCTTCCCCTCCCATCCCTGCTGCTGAGCTCCCCCCGGCCCAGTCTCCTTCCCTGGCATCCCCTTCCAGCTCCTATTCAACCCCCATTTTTCCCTTCCCATCCCTTCCCATCCCTTCCCATCCCTTCCCATCCCTTCCCATCCCTTCCCATCCCTTCCCATCCCTTCCCATCCCTTCCCATCCCTTCCCATCCCTTCCCGAAGACAGATTGCAAACTGCAATCTCTTACTCGGTGCCCTTCATCTAACAGATCCTAAGCCACTTTCTCAGTGTGATAAATGTGATCTGCTAATCCTGCGGAGGGGGATCCCCCGGGACACAAACCACCTCTGGGATCTTCGGCAGATCTCGTGGCATCGAGCCGCAGGGTCTGTCTCGGCTGCAAATGTACAAGTGGTAAAGTAGCTGCCTTGCCCCCGAGCAGGGGCATCACAACGTTGCTTCATCATCAACGCAGCCAGACTAACCAGAGCAGCTCTCCCTCCCTTTGACGGTCCCCCAGGTCCCTTTTCGGCAAGGACGCAGCTCTGTGGGGCAAGCAGCAAGGTACGGGGTTAAGTACGGGGAGGAGACCTGGAGGAGGCCTTGCACAGCACCCACCTGAGCATGCAAGTGGGCTGTTCTGGATCTCTAATTACTCTAAATCATGCTATGATAATAAACCCCAGTTACGCTGAGTGCCATTTTGCTGGTGCTGGTTTAATTCTGTGAGGTCTTATAAAGCCTGACTCAAGCCCTGGGGGATTTTAGCCGGGGAGCAGGGGCTGTAAGCGTGGCCCGTGTATCCTGGGGTCGGGTGTGGGTGGAGATGAGTGGACACTCCAAGAAAAGCACCAGCCCAGCATTTTAGAGTAGAGCTAACTAGAAACAGCTTATTCCATTTAAAAAAAAAAAAAAAGGAAAAAAAAAATCATTCTTAATTAGGACAGAAACCCCCAGATAGGCTTTTTTAAAGAAAAAGCCTAAAAATATCATTTTTGCTTTGATTTGAAAACTATTTTTTGCTTTTCAGACTGCAAGATAAAAGACATTTGAATTGATGATGCATTTCACAACAAAAATATATCCCTTTTCATCTTGAAAATGCTGAAATGGGTTGTTTCAAAATTTTTGACATTTACCCCCCTTTTTTAAAAACCAAAATTTTTAATTTAGCTGAAATGTCTTTTTTTGAAAGGAAACTCTTGATTACATTTTTTTACAACAGCTTTAATTAGAATTAACAATTACAGCTGATTCTTAGCTGGGTGATAAACAGCTGGACTGAATCCACTCCGCAGCCCTCTCTGCTCCGGGACTTCCAAACAAGCGCCAGCTCTAGCAGGCGTTTAGCCCTCTGCAGCACTTCAGCCTTGTCTAGTCACTGGAATTTGTTTTTCTTTCTTTTTTTTCCCCTAGTCTTTCTCCTCTGAGGATGTTTTTACCAGTGCGGCATCTCTAACAGTCAGGGAACTTCACAGTGAGTTGAGATCGCATTGATTTCTCGAGGAAGAAGCAGCACACTAGTTTTTCCTATTTTCCTCCCATGAGGAAAGCAGGTAACAGGAGGGCGGCTGGGTCTGTGGATGCTGTGTTCAGCCTCCAGATGACAAGAAAGTCTGAGGTCTGTGGGACCATCGTGGGGAAGAGGGAGGGGAAGGCTGAGGATGAAGCTAGTGTTGCTGGTAAAGGGAAGCACACGGCATTAAAGCAGAATGGGCTAAGCCTGAGAAAAGCATTAGGTGAGGATCAGGAGGTGGATTGGTCTGGCCAGGAAGGGCATCCTGCTTAAACCAGACCCCGTCAGGCAGAGGGGAGCCGTTGCTTGTCACACACAGGGTGATGCTTGTTGTATGCAGCGGCTCGGGACCCCCGGGGCAAGGGCTCATTCTGGGCAGCTCTCAATCCGTCAGCCCGAGCTGCTGTGTCCACTGCCTCTGCAGCAAAACCCACCCATCAGCCGGAGGGTTCCCAGGCTCCTGACCAGCCGGGAGAGCCCCAGCGACCAGCAGAAAGGTGCTGCAGAGAATCCAAGTGGCTTTTGGGGGCTGGAGCCCAGGTCAAAACCTTCTCAGATGGCATCCCAAAGATGTCCAGGGCCTTCTACCCCATGGTGCAGGGCTGGGGGCTCAGCTGCTGTCCCACCAGGGCTTCCCTCTGTCCAGGATGATTTTCACACACTCTTTGGGGGCAAGGGAAGGATCGCCGCAGCAGTGTGAATGGAGAGGAAGGGCATGGTGGTGGAGGGGAAGATGTTAAAGTTTGCTCTTAAAACCCCTAAAGCCTCTGTTTCAGGCACCCAGGCAGGTTTGTCCAGCCTTTGCAGGCAACCTCCAGAGAGCCAACAGGCACTGGGGCACCCTCCTTTGCCAAAACCAACGTCCCCGGTGCCCGCCGTGGCTCCCCCGCTGCCGGGTCCGGTGCGTGTCATTGCTGCTCATCCCTGCCTTGGCTCGCTGTTCTCCCTGGAGACAAGCCCACGGCTTCAGCCTGTCCCACCTTGCTCCTCTTCCTCCCCTGTCAAACAGTTATTACTGTCTTGGATGATCTTGAGATGGTATTAAGCGGGATGGAGGTTTCCATATAGAATTCTCCGTGTGATAAATGGATTAAGAGATTTTGTGAAAATTAAAGCCTTTCTTCATAGTTTGCACTTTCAGCTCTTCGGCTGTTGCTTTTTCTACATCTCTACAGAAATCCCTGTGGGCCTCGCTCGCCCCATCCCTTTTACCAAGACTTTCTCCCCACCGAGACCTGGAGACGTGGCTGGCAGCACCCACTGCTCTTTGCCACCCAGTTTCCCCAAAAGCTTCACCCTGGCAGACCCTGCCGCTCCCAGGCCAGCGGTTGCAGAGCGGAGGGTGCTGCGAGCACGGCTTGTTTATATACAAACCCAGCCCAGGAGAGGGGCCATAAATGCCTCTTTATTTCTGTGTTTATCATTGCAGTTCAGATGGATGAGGAATCCAATGGAAAGTTTAGACGAAACAGAGAGGAAATGAAAAAGTGTCGGTAAGCGGCAGCTCAGCCGAGAGACTGGCAGCCTCGAGGGTTTCCAGCAGCAAAAAGGCTTTCAATTACCGTGCTGCTGCTGGAGGGCATCTTCGTTTCCCCAGCCGCGCTGCCGGGATGGATGGGGCAGCAGGTCCTCGCCATGGAGCACCCCGGGCCCTGCCATCGAGTGACCCCAGCTGTTTTCCCAAAGTCTGGTCGTTACAGGGATGTGGACCTAAGACCCCCCAAAAAAAAAAGCATGTTTGGTCTTGTTGGTGTTTTACAGGGCTGTTTTCTTCCTGATGCTGGTAGGTACCCTGAGCAGCAGCATAATGTGGGTGCTGAGGTGCAATAAATATCCCCAGGTAATGAGCATCGCGGTCACTCGCGCCATGGTGGAAAGGAGCCACAAAGGCTTTGCTGGACAACTTCAGAGCAGCCAGCGCTGGGCGTTGGTGATGGATGATGATTTAAAGCCCATTTTTGCAGGGAATAACAGCTTATAACCATCCCCTCTCCTTTAACTGTGCAACACTGCTGAGATTTATAGTCTCCTTGTTTCTACTTTATGGAAAGTGTTTTATTAATTGTCCCTGCGCTTGCTCCCAAACCCGCGTGTGCTGCGGTGTGGGGATGCTTCCAACGCAGTGAAGGGGAGGTGGCAGTGCGGGATGCAGCTCCCGGAGTGGCAGGGATGGGAGCTTCCCGGGAGCTTTCCAAGGATCTGAAACCTTCAGCCCTGGGAGGGACTGTCTGCCCACGGGCCGAGGGAGCCTGGCTCAGCCCGGGCTGCTCTGCTGGGGGACAGCTGGGGCCGCAAGTCTGTCCCAAGGGCCGTGAGTCCCTGGGGATGGAGCTGCCCCGTCGCTGCCTGCTCAGTCCCCCTCCAGCATCACACACTGGTGGCTTTATTCTTACCTAAATCCCTGCTTGGACACCTGGAAAGGCCCCGGCTCGGGTCACTAGAGGTGACTGCTTCTAGAAAGGGTCCCTGAGGATCCTGCTGCCCGCCCAGTCGCAGCCAAGCTGGTGGCACTAAAAATTCGATGTTCCCTTCACACCAGTTATGAGCTCGCCAGGTCCCTCTGCTCTTGTTACGGGCTTTATTCTCCTCTCTGCTTCTAAACCATCTGTACATGGCTTCCTAGGAAAGTGGCTTTGAATTGATCACCTTTGCCGCCTTATCTAATTTAATCCAAACCTGATATCAAATGGGAGCGAGAGAGGGAAGCCCGGTGGGAAGCCTGCGTGCGGCAAACCACTTGGCTGTCATGAACGGCATCGTTAATAACCCGTAATGAAATGCTGGAGTCATCTGGCATTGCTGGGCTCTTGAAATAAGGCAGAGCCGCCCTCGCTCCCCCGGCTGAAGCCGCCAGGCTCCCAGGAGGGCCGAGCCATCCTGCGGATGCGTTCCAGAGGGAGAAGAGTTGTCGGGGACGGACACCCGCCGGGATCCCGGCCCCGAGCTGCGCGGGCAGCAGCTCACCCGGATGGAAACCTCGTGCTTCGGCCCCGCTGCCAGAGCGGGGACGGCCCCTCGGCTTGTCGCTTCCCATTTACCGCTCCAGAGCCTCCGAGGGATTGACGGCAAAAGTGCTCAGATGAGTCTTTTTTTTTTTTTTTTTTTTTGGAAAAAGAATAAAATAGGGTTGGGGGTGGNAATAGTGTTTGGGCTGGTGGTGATGAGAGGGACCTGTCTGACCCTTACAGCAGTTTGGGGAGGCTGATGCTGACGTGGCAGAACTGGTTCTGCAAAAGCCCCCGGGTCCCAGCACTCAAAATGGGTGAGAAAAAGCATTTTTAAAGGCAAGCGGGGTAACCCTGCAGCTGTGATGCCACCCCATCTCAAGCCTGGGGTTCACCTCTCTGGATGCATCTGCACTGCAAAAATCATCTGCTCTGAACTCAGACTGGGTCGTGACTTGCTGCTTGAGTCATAAAGACACGTTTCATCATCTCGGCGTGGAAAGCAGCCGCCGCCAGCCCTCTGGCAGTGGCGAGGCCGGCCGGGACAGGCTGGGAGGCGATGCAGCATGGCACCGGAGCTGCAGGTTGTTAAACAATTACATCTGCTGGAGCCTGAATTTCATCTTATTTTTTGGAGCCACAGCGTGGCACAAAAGGCTGAGTGGAAGGAAGGGAGGAAAGGCCAGAGAGGAAAGGTATTCCAGACAACAGTCCTCTTCCCAGTGACTGTCTGGCCACAACTCCATCTATTTTGGTGCAAGCGCATAGTGCAAAGCCCGGATCTGCTGTCTGGAAATTCGGCCTAACGAGTCTCCTGCAGCCTGTGCAGTTCGCTTATTATCCAAGCGAACGACACCTTTCATCCCTCGTCCTCCTGCCCAGCCCGCCTTGGCCCCAGGATGGGACTGAACCCATGCTCACCCGGGATGCCCTGGAAAAGGCTCCCCCGGCTGCGAGAGCGGCTTCTCCTCTCCTGGCATCCTCTCGGGGGAAAAGGGCAATTGAATCCTCCTGTGCAGGAGCCTTGTGAACTTGTTGCCACGATTGAGCTGCTGGAGAGGCTGAACGGTCCCGAGGAGGATCCCAAGGAAGGGAGGTGGCTCCAGCCAAGCATGCGGTGGTCCCAGGCACAAACCCACACACCTTTCCCTGGAGAAAATCTGAATTTCTGGTGGCCCAAGAGTCACCTCAGAACCATCCCTGCAGCGATTGCACTGTCTCACCTCCAGCTCCTGCCCGGGAAGCAGGAAATATTCCTTGAAAGCAAGTAATTAGGGCCAGTCACAAAGGCAAGGAAAAGTTCTATTGACCTTATCATGACAGTGCGGTGTCAAGCTATTGATCTGGGCTGGTTGCTGAGCAAGGAAAGTTTTGTGCCCTCCTGCATGGTGGGAACCAAGCTCTCCCTGCTGCTTCACTGCTGCTTGGGCGTAGGACTGGCCCGACTCTTCTGGCCCCAGGCTTCACTGTTAAACTTGTGAAGCTGTTGACCGAGAAGCTGTGGGTGCCGTTTCGCAGGGAATAACCCACTTCTGCATCCTCAGCTTTTCTGATTTCCTCTGTTGAACATCTGGGTGCAGTTGATAAGGGAAGACCGAGGTCCCGGTGTCAGGTGGTTTTGGGGGTGCTCTGGGCTTGCAGGCAGCCCGTGGGAGGTGGGCAGTGGTGCCCGGTGGTCTCTGCCTGGGAGAGGGGATGGGCAGGACCTGGCGCACGGCTGGGCGGGATGCTCTGCCCAGGGAGATCAGCCCCGAATCCCTCCCTGCGCTCAAAGCCGAGCCGCTCTGAGCGAAGCTTGCCCTTAAAAGAAGGTATTTAAACACGGGGAATCAATTGCAGTAAGTGCAAATTCATCTGTTGATGCTGCTGTCCAGGGGCAGAGCGGCTGTTTACTGTGGCGCGTGATGCTGCGGGGATCAGCGGCTCTGCGCTCGTTAACGCTCTGGGCCACTAACGATGCCCAGAAGTGGCTGGAAACAAAGACAACTGAAGTCTGATGGATTAATGCTGCCTCCCCCCAATGCAGCCTGCGATCCATCAATTACCTATCTGCTTAGTCCTTTTCTCCATCCTTTTACAATCTAAATAGCATTTTATAGTTGCTTCTAAGTGATGTGATCAACATCAATTACCTACTAAAAGAGAATCAAGTCTTGATTTAAAATTAAGTGCTGCATTTTGCCATGTTCTTTATATGTAGCCAACAGAATAATTGCAGTGACATAAAAACTAATTACACAACTCCACAATTAGGCCTCCCTCCTAGTGCTGCGATTGTCTTTTAAGTACATTGATGAAAAATTACTCCCAGCCCTAAATTACTCTCTCACACCCATCTTCTCCAATACCTTTGAAAAAAACCCTCCACTCCATCAGATCAAACAGAAGAACTGGAAATGCACAAGATAACACATGCAGAGCATGTTTTCTAATCTCTTTGATGTGCGAGCAGTTTCAGGCAGCGGGATAAGGCTGGTATCGCCCGAGGATGCGAATTCCTCTCTGCGATGCACCAAGCACCCCAGCGAGACTTCCCAAACCGCCTGGGGCTGTCGCGGGGCCCGAGGCCGGCGTGACGGCACCCTCCTGCATCGGCATTAGGCTGTGGTCAGGGAGAAGCTCCTCTTCCCTGTGCCCCAGCTGACGTTTGGCTCTTGGGCTGCAAGAAGAGGAGAGGCCAGCCCTGCTCGGCTGCTGGCCTTGGGTTTGGTGCATGGAGGGGTTTTATTGCTGTGCCTGAAAGAGAGGGCTCACCGTGGCTTCAGGGAGATGCCTGACCATCCCGTTAGTGCTGTTCTACCTGGCAGAAACAACGGGAAGAGCTGGATGTGGCTCGCCTGCCCCACCAGAGAAACCACGGTGGGGTTTGGGCAGAGATGGATGGATGAGCCCCGTCCTGAGCTGGTGGCAATGGTGCTCTGGGAGCACCCAGAGCCCCAAAGGGAGGAGAAGGAGGCTGGAGTACGGCAGTGCTTTCACACATCCAAAGGTCAGGAGTTACGTCTTGCCAGAAATTACGTAGCTGCCTGAAAAATCATGCTATTAAACCCCAATAAGTCTGTGGAGTGCTCCTGATGGGCTTTCTGGGTTTTGCTTCTGAATTCCAATTTTGAGGTGCTTATATCCAACCTGGAAAGACTGAAAACATTTCATTTACTGGAAAGGAAAGCTAGGATTTGCTTACAATCGATCTCCTGCCTCCAGGATCTTTGTGGGTGCCGGCAGCAAAGCACGGTGGCAGCAAAGCTGGCAGCAGAGCTCGGTGCATGGGTGAGCAGAGCCGTGGGGACACCGTCCCAGGGGACAGAGTGGGCCCACCAGTCCCCTTACACCCTGCCGTCCCGTCAGTCGTCGCTTGCTGTCGCTGAGCATCCTTTGCTAGATAATTAAGCATTGCAGGTTTAATTTTGGCTGCTGCCTGGTAGCGGTGAAGCCCATGGGCATCCTCGTGCATCAGCTGCTCCACAGCCCGGCCCTTGCCGGGGAGGAGGGTTGCGCAGCTCGTGGCTGTGCCTTTTCCGTCATTTCTGCAATGCCATCGCTCAGTCACCAGCTGGAAGAGGGGTGGGAAACGCTTTGGCACCCGATTTTAATCAGCACCGTGCTGCGAGCTAAGGAGGCAGAAGGGACCCCCGGGCTCGCACCTGCGGCAGCCCGGCAGTGCCCAGGCCTTCCAGTCCCACTTCTCACCTCTTCAGCGCAGCCCAGGGGACGTTAGGTGCCAAGGCTGTGAATTAACACCCCTGTATCTACCTGAAACTTCACTACCTGCCTCAAAAGGTGTGAAAAATAAAGGGGGTGCTGAGGCAGCCAGCGGCAGGGAAGACGAGATGGCTCAGGCCCGCCACATCTCACCAGCCTTGCAAGCCTCACCTCCTTTGTCCCTCGCCGCCCGTCCTGCGCCGGGGCCGGGGGAGCTCGGGACGCCCCGGCACAGGCGGGAGGCCCGCGGGACCGGGCTGCATCTCTGCTGTCTGGGGGCTCGGGGCCGTCCCCGTGCCCCCCCCGCTGCTCCCCCCGAGCGGAGCCGCTGCCGGCGCCCCGGGGCCGGNCGGAGCGGTGAGTGGGGGGGCGGCCGGGGCCGAGGCCGGAGGGCGCTGCCGTGACGCCCCCGGCCCGGGCCGCTGCTCGGTGCTGGGGGACTGGGCCGCACACGGGCCCTGCCAGGCTGGGCCGCCGCCTGCCCCCGCGCCGGAGCGCGTCCTGCCGCTGCCCTCGTTCGAGGGGAGCCGGCGGTGAGGCCTTGCCGGGGCGGGGGGGGCTGCCCGCCGCGGCGCTTTCCCGCAGAGGGGGCCCTGCCCAGGCTCTGAGGGCGCAGGGCCCGGAGAGCTGCTTCTGGCGTGGAGTAACGGCGNTAATCAGCACCGTGCTGCGAGCTAAGGAGGCAGAAGGGACCCCCGGGCTCGCACCTGCGGCAGCCCGGCAGTGCCCAGGCCTTCCAGTCCCACTTCTCACCTCTTCAGCGCAGCCCAGGGGACGTTAGGTGCCAAGGCTGTGAATTAACACCCCTGTATCTACCTGAAACTTCACTACCTGCCTCAAAAGGTGTGAAAAATAAAGGGGGTGCTGAGGCAGCCAGCGGCAGGGAAGACGAGATGGCTCAGGCCCGCCACATCTCACCAGCCTTGCAAGCCTCACCTCCTTTGTCCCTCGCCGCCCGTCCTGCGCCGGGGCCGGGGGAGCTCGGGACGCCCCGGCACAGGCGGGAGGCCCGCGGGACCGGGCTGCATCTCTGCTGTCTGGGGGCTCGGGGCCGTCCCCGTGCCCCCCCCGCTGCTCCCCCCGAGCGGAGCCGCTGCCGGCGCCCCGGGGCCGGCTGGAGCTGGGGGGCGAGCCCCGCCGTGCCCCGCGGGCCCGAGGGACGACCAGGACGAGCGAAGGTGCCGGTGCTTGGAGCCCGCACGCGGGCTGCTGCCGTGTACGGCCGCGCGGAAAGCAAGCAGACGTCATTTAGAAAAAACGTTTATTTTATCTTTTTCTCTAAAACCGACACGGAAAGGCGACCGTCAGTCCGTCCGTCCGTCAGTCCCTCCCTCGGGCTGACCGAGTTTCTTCGGGGCTCGGCGGGGCTGGTGTCCGCTGTCCGGCACAGGCTGTTTGCCCACAGCGAGGGCGTCCCTTTAAGGCCCGGTGAGGCCCGCTCCGGCAGCCGNGGCCTTGCCGGGGCGGGGGGGGCTGCCCGCCGCGGCGCTTTCCCGCAGAGGGGGCCCTGCCCAGGCTCTGAGGGCGCAGGGCCCGGAGAGCTGCTTCTGGCGTGGAGTCCCCGCGTTTGCCCTGAGCCCGGGGGGCGGCGGCCGGCCCTGGGCAGGGCTGGGGAGTAACGGCAGGTGCCTGGGCTGAAGTGTTCTAAAAGCAACCGACAGTCAGGGCGCTGGGCTGGGCACTGACCCGCGCAGCGCAGGGCAGGACGCCTGGGCTGACAGGGATCCCTTACACTGAGGGGTTTAAAATATAAATTCAACAAAACAGGAGCAGTTTGGATTCAGCCTTGGGCACGAGGGTGGGCTGGGAGACCTCAGGCCCCCTTTGCACCTGGGCAGCTGTGGACTAAAAGTGTCCTGGTATCTGGTGGAGCTCTGGGCCGTTAAAATGGACTTTTCTTCAGGGTATGCACTCAGTAATGTGAGGCCTGAATTTTAAAGCTGTTTAATTATTTTGGTACAAGCTTGCATATGGCTTTCTTGCCAGAGAACTAGTGAAGTTACATGTTGCACAAACCCAGGGAGTGAAAACTGAACAAATGGGATTTTGTATATAAACACTATTTGGAATATTGCCTTAAAATGTTTAACTTCAGTGGTTGGCTAACACTCACATTAGAAGTGACAAATAAGCAACACTAGGCGCCTCTCAAGATGGCTTAGGTTTATGCTAACAAGTTCTGTAGACACAACTTCTTAGGGGCAAGTTATTTATTTCACAGTGTTTTGCTGATAAAACTAACCTAGTACAAATACAGCTTAGAGGCAGAAAGTATGACTTCACTGATACTGTTTAATTTGCTTGCCAAAGGAATATAATCTGCACAGCCATTTCTGTTGGTAGAGCTGTCTGCGTGAGGAGGCTGCTCCAGAGTAGGTAGGAAACAGCCCTGGTAGGAAACCTTTTAAGTGCAGATAAGTCCCTACGGCCTTAGAAGCCGATGACGCACCCTGTCGTTTACCCAACGTGCTACCACAGTGTTTCTGCTCTGTGGAAGCCGATGACGCACCCTGTCGTTTACCCAACGTGCTACCACAGTGTTTCTGCTCTGTGTGATCCTTTTGAATTAATTTATGCGCTGGGAGTAGCATTACTAAGGGATGGACTTCTTTTTTTCCTCTCTTTTCTTTCCCCCAACCCTACCTTAAAATGACCAGCCTGGACTGCGTTGGTATTTTTCAGCAGCCTCCAAGGCGTTTCTATGGTGGAAGCATCCAAAATGTTGTCCCAGAAACTTTAATGTAGAAGTGCAGCTAACGGAGGTGAGAACTGTGACTGCAAGTTCCTGGGGTCTGCCATCTGTTTGTATTTACTAGATTTGAAGGGATACAAGTATGATCCTTTTAAAGAAATAAGCTGGAAACTGGCAATCCCCAATGAGTTATCAGGACAGCCCTTGAACCTGCAACACCGTCCCCTAAAGCAGCACAAGACCAGTGCTGGTGCTGCCGCCACCACCTTCCCCTTTTTTACAGTTGAGAATTTCTTTAGCCTGAGCAATAAAACACCTGAAGAACTCTCCAGCAGCCCCAAACCCTCTCTCTGTCTGCTCTTACTTGGCAAGGAAATGGAAGACTACTTAAATACCCATCTGGTCAAGCTGGGCAGGTGTGGTTGAAAGCACATCAACCATACCCTGAGAATTTGCAAGGCAGTGAATTATTGAGATAAATTTAGGGATAATAGTCAGCCTTTCTACATGCTAATGCTCTCTGCTACTGACTCCCTCCGTGGCTTTTGTAACCCACCTCAGCTCTCTTACCGCTCAGCTTTCCCCTCTGAGAAATAATGTTTATCTTGCACTTGTGAAGTAAGTGAATCAGCTTTAATTAAGATTTGTTAGGCACTTTGTTGTTAAGTTCCCTATAAAGCTAGTTATTATTTTTTATTAACATGCAGATATTCTTAGCACCTGAAGTGAAAAATGACACGGCACTGGGGATCTGGGAAACAGCCCTGTGAAAGGAGTTGGCGCATGCTAACGAAGGCTTTGTCAAATCTCTTCTGGCTGTGGTTCACGAGGCAGCTTGCTCCTAAAGCTCTGACTCAAAAAAACCCCAAATCCTCTTCAGTCACTGGGAAATCTTCAATGTTCCTAGAAGTTAAGCCTCATGTTTGCATAAGATTTGTAGATCTTGCCCCCTTGCCGGATTCCAACCGAGCCTTCAGTGGGAGTGTGGTGCAGCTGTGTGCAGATGGCATCTGCTGCGCAGGCACAGCTGCTCTCGCTTGCTTTGAAACACCTTGTTTCAATGATTTCAATTGCTTTCAGCAATCATTGCCTCGCATTATTCTGTAGGGAGGGCTTGCCCGCTCGGCTGGGTGGTGGCCCACAGCCCGTTGCAAGGGTCAGTGGGGCTGTCTGGGGATGAGAGGGGAGGAGGGAAGCTTGCCCTTCCCCACGGGCAGCCCAGGGCAGCATCCCTCGCCCTGCAGCGCGTGGGAAGGCTGTCTTCGCCGCCAAGGTAGCTTGGTGGCAAATTAAGCTGAAGAGCTTCGTTCATGAAAGGTAATGAAGACGTAGATTGAAATGGTTGTGCGTGTTCTGCCTTGCTGTGTGGGTGCCCTTTCGGGAGGATGAGGAGCTCTATTGTATTTTGGGGAAGAGAAGGCTGTTAATTTAGCTCTAAGATGTCATTGCTGCAGCGGCGTAGGAGTGGCCAGATGGAGGATGCTAAAATGAAATGCAGGGCTGGAAAAGCCTCCTTGTCCATGCCCCTGTGAGATAGTGGCTTTGAATTGATCCCCTTTGCCACCAGCTCCAGACTGGACGGCAAGGGATGTTAGTGCAGATCTGGATAGGGGCAAGTTCCCTCTGGGACCTGATGAAATCCCAGTCTCAGAGAGCCTGATACCTCATCTAACTCAGGCTTTTTAGCAAATTAAGCAGGCCACTTTGTCTCTTGCCTTGATAGAATGGGGAGCCCAACGGATGGTTGTCCGTCTTGTAAACAGCTGTTAAATGCCGAGAGCCGGTAACGACCCTGGAGGGGAGCAGGGATGGAGAAACCCCTCAACAGCTGCTGCGGGGCTGTGTTTTACACCTCTGACTGCTCTGCTTCTTGCCCAGACCCTCCGGTTTGTCTGCGACTTTCTTAGGGGTGGTAACCAGCACTGAGCATGGCCTTCCAGCCCAGAATTAGGAATTTTATGTTCTTAAATCACAGAATGATGTTTAGCTCTTTGCAGCTGTAGCTGTGGTGTCACATGTCGCATTTTTAGTCCAGTCCCCGATTTTCCTCAGCGTTACCTCTGTGCAGAGAGCTTTCTCCTGTGCTCTGTTTGTGTGCTTGATCTTTGTTTTTGCTGTTTCCAAGTGCAGTTCTTTGCATTGTTTTCTGTGCTTTCTTTTTATTGATTTGTGGGTGTTTTTGGAACTTTTCTTCAGTTTATCAATTCTGATCGTGACCTGTGGAGTGCTTTCAGCTCTTAACTGCTGGCATCCTTTCAGGTTTTATAAAAGTATTTTCTGTTTCTTTGTTCAGGCCATTAATGAAAAGGATGAATAGAAACAGACCTGGACTGAGCTCCGAGGGCCCATACCTGAGGTTTCTGCTGTTGTGACAGGGAATTGTTGATAGCTACCCCTGAAGTGTGTGTTGGGGAGTTGCTTTGTTGTTTTTTTTTTCCCCTTAGTTATTAATGAGCACTGTGCCTCGTTAAGGTGAGCTCGTGTAGTCCAAGTTCCTCTGGTTTGCCTGAGAGTGTCCGGTGGATAGAGCGAACAGCCTGCTTTAATGCCGGAGGTGTGATGGGCAGATCTCTGTAGAGGGGGAGTTGTGGCCCGTTTCTGAAGACTTGAGTGATTTTCAAGAGCTTTCACAAACCTCCTTTAACTGGGGCTTCTCGCTGGCGCTGGCTAGGACTAGCATTGCTCAGAGGTCATCCTCCGGTCGCTCAGCCCTGCTCTCCACCGAGAGCTCCCCGGGTGTCTCTGCTTTGGTAGCAGAGCAGTTTGCATGGGGGGAATTTGTGTCCGTAGTGTCCTGCTCCCCTTTGTTTCTCTGTAGGTCCGTCCTCAGTGAGAGCTAGGCTTCTCTGCATGTGACTAAGGTAGTAAAGATACATTTTTCTCCTCAAGCAATTCAAAGTTCCTTGTGTGGTTGCTCTGCTCTGGAAAAAAAAAAAAAATACTTGCTCTGGAAAAATTAATTACACTCATTTTTATCCCTGAATAGTGTGTCGCTGTGGGAGCGGTTGCAGGATACCTCGTTCCACCAGGGCTCTGCCGGTCACCTTCTCAGCGTGAACTAAGCTTAAGGAAGAGGAGTTACTTTAACTGAAATACATTTAACTGGAGAAAACGTCACTGTCCAAACAGGACCAGCTCTAACCGCCCCTGAGTTCTGTAAGTACTGAGCTGCCGTGTTCAGCTTTTTGAATTTTAAGAGGTTGGTCCTTTTCTGAAGTGTTCTTCCACCCACTCTGCCATCTTTCTTTGCACATCGGTGTAACTGTGGGGTGAAATTTGGGCCCCAGTGAATTCAAGGACCACACAGAGTTCCTCTGTGGTTTTCATCTCTTCCACCTCTCAGGACTGGTAACTTGAGGTACCCGACCACAGCTGTTCGGTCAGGCTGTGCGTCAGGAACATCATCCACAGGATGGAGAAGCTGTGCCCTGTTTGTTCTCCTTTATTGGTCCACGGCTGATGGTGGGTGCCCTGACCAAATTTCAGTTCCAGGGGAGAAAATTCAGCCTCCCTAAAGCATTCCTGTGGATTCTGTTGGATTCTTCCTTGCTTCTCTCTGGGGGGCTGCATGCTGTAGTTAAATACTGGTAGAAAGGTTGTGTTCCGCTCTGGATTACGGCTGAAGTTCTGTGGTGGATAAATTGCTTCCCGAGTCCAGTTTGCAGAGCCCTTTGGGCTTCGTGGGATGCGGGAAGCTGTATTGTATTCTAGATGTGTGTTTGCTGATAATTCTGTAGGATTTTCAGTGAGCAGGTTGTAAGAATCCTGATTATACCGGTTCTCTGCGCAGTCAGACTCTTTGCCCAAATAGTTCAAAAGCCTGCTGCAGGGAGAGGAAAAGGAAGGTGGAAGGATGATTTAGAAACCTCTGGGTCGCTGGAATAGGTGGGAGGAAGATGCATGTGTTGATCTGAAGGAAATACCAAGCCAGCTATATGCCTTTAAACATCTAAAGAAAACTCAGGATTTTTTTAATGGCTGCCTACTTTAAGCTGAAATAGTTTCTTTAATGACAGTTTTTAAAGGTTTTACTGTTAATTTTAGAATTTTTATTTCAAGCATGCTTCCATAAAATTAACTTTTTCAATGCAAAACGCTTTAATGTCTTCCGCGTTGGTGCTCATTTGCAAGAAATCTATCCGCAATTATTTCTTATGTACCAGTTAAATCTATCAGCCAACAGACGTCAAGTGTAGCAAAAATGCTATAATAATATTATGGTCTAATAATAGTTATAATGATTCTAATTACCTGGCGCTGCTTTTGAGAGAAGCAGGCTCAGAAATTAGTGCAAATGGGATGTTTAACCTTGAACTGCAGAAGTAGGGCACTTTCAGAGGTGTTTGGGCTGTACCCCTTCCTCCCTATCGGACACCCCATTCCCTTTATTTCCTCCAGCAAAACAGGAGTAACAGTCCCGTTTTAAATGTTCAAACCTCATTCTCGGTATGTTCAGAGGTGAAGAGAAGTGCTGGCGAGCTGTAGATGAGCACGTTTCTTAAAAAACCCATAAATGTGAAGCCTGGTCATTTTTAACCTCACGCTGCAGTCCAGCCGCCCCGGTTTCGGCGCGCTCCTGCTGCCTGATGATTACAGCGCACACAGATTGCTCTCACCTCAGGAAGGCTGCGGGAGGTTCAGCAATCTTCATCTTTTATGCAAGCCGCTTGTGCTGCTTTTAAGTGTCAGGGAGGCTTTGCCACAGCCTGGAAAGCACAAAGCCAACCTGAATTTGCCTGAGCGCTGCCGGGCAGCTTTCACGCTGCCCACTGACGGGAAAGCGAGCGTGGAGGTGTGCAGGCGAGCGGACGCGAGTTGATCCCGCTGGAGGCTTTGGTGTGAGAGGTGAGGAGGGCACGTCAGCAGGTGGGAGCCAGCCGCCTTGCTGCTGCGCGAGTGCTGGGCTTTGCCTCCCGCAGTTTGGACCCGCACGGCCTTGTCAGTCTCCATCCCCACTGCAGGAAGGATGCTCTGTGTGCCAGCTCTTTTATGTCACTCCCAGTGCCTCTCTACCACCGTATTTTTCCCTTAGGAAGGATGCTAGGCTGCATTTTCTATATTCCAGTGGGTTTTGCCAACCTTGTTACGTGCTGTGTAGTGTCTTGGGGTCCCAGGGCTCGTTATTATTGTAGGACCCATAAGGCGATGCATAATGCGTTGCCCTTTGCCGCAGCTGTTCATTTTTAATTTTGCGATGTGAAGTTGGTGAGGAGTCCCTGATTCACAGAGAAGGATCCTTTCCACAGAAAAAGCCCCGCATAGGCTGGAAGTTGACAGCTTTCAGTGATTATATGCCAGGCTGAATGTTTTTCCTCTAAATAATAGATTCCCATGCTGATGAGAACTCAGCAGGACCTACGGGAATTCGGCTGTCAGTTGCTGACCCCTGGCATGGACAGCAGCTGTGAATCTTTCACCGTCTTCCTGTAAAATGGATCCAGAAGTGCCCTTGCAAGGTTTTCTTATTCATTTCCAGCCTGCTTGTAGGCTAGCACGCTCCGCTTCTTGTGAAAGCCCTGCCTGCCAGCGCCGCTCACGCTGGGCGCACGCAGCCCACCTTTCTCCAGGGCTTACCCCGGTGAGAGCTCTGCCGTCTTCAGCCTTTTCTTTGGGGAGGTTTGCCTTCTTGCTGGAGTCGGTACCTCCGTTGGTGCATCACCGTGGAGATGGGGCCGTAGGAGCTGCAGGGCACAGCCTTTTCCAGGCTCACGTGAAGAAGGATGCGGTAACGGGCTACCCTTGTTTAGGGAAAATGATTTCTCAGAGTAAATAATGTGTCAAAGAACGCTTGGCATCGCTCCAGATACTCTTAAGGAAAAGACAAATCTTGGATCTCTTCAAGCTGGAGCTGTAAGGCTCATGTAATATTCACTTGCTTTTTAACATGCTGCTTTGCTTTGCTCAACATCAAGCATCGCTGCTATGCCCAGTGCTGACTCACTAACCTGCTTGTGCTTTTACTTACCCTGAGAAACCAAAGCTCCCTTTGTTTTCTGCTCCCGGTAAATATTAGCAGTGTATTTCTCATCCTGCCGCGAGAGCACCTTTCTGCCCCCCTTTCCTCATCCTGTTGAGAGTCTGGATTTTCACTGCTCTGAGTCGGTTGCCAGGGTTCATTTCCCTGTGACCAGTACGGCTCTGGCCGGGTTTCCAAAGGACGCGAAGGGTGCGCAGGTGCATCGAGCTCTCCTGCATGCAGGGGAGCGCAGGCACTCCCCGGCTTGGAGACCGTGCCGGCGCACCCCAGATGCTGAATAAGCTTGTGCTGAAACCTCCGTGGGTGTTTGGGGACGCTGCCCTTTCTGCTCGCCTGGCACTGGCGCACTCTTTCTTCGTCTAGTTTCTGGTACAGGGAGAACCGTCTCGACAAGGTCTAGAAGAGCCCTCCGGCACCTCTCTGCCTCATTGCCTCCACATCTCATTTCAGATTTCATCTGTAAACATCTCTTTGCCCTTGCTAAACACTGTGTCCCTTAATTTCTCTCTGCAAGAGTATTATTTAATTTGTAAATGTTTTAGGATGTTATTTGAAAAATATGATATGAAGCTGTATTTCATTTACTGTAATGATTCACTAATGCTGGCATATTTCAAAGGCAGGCTATGCAGTACTGTGGGGTTTAATTAAATTTTGTTTTTCAAGTAAGCATCAATGGACAGACAATAACAAATGGTGGACAATATGCATACAGAACAAAGTCAGTCCATTTTATTTTTGAAGACTGGAAGTGAAAATGTATAGCCCTTAAAATGTACTAGGTCTGCTCATGACTGCTGCTTTAGTGCAGTTACTCACTTTAGGGAGAGTTTTTTCTTCTTGCTCTGACTTAATTAATTTTCTTGATCTCTTCCTGCCCACAAAATAAACTGTTACACTGTAGAAAATTTCCAGCAGGAGCCTTGGGTGAGCTGGGTTCTGCTGCAAACTCTGGACCTAGTTTTGAATATTGCGTTGCTTAATGCCTTATGGCTTGTAGGGCTGGGTCCTCATGGGGGTCACAGAACCGTAGGAGGTTCTCGTTCCTTCGGAGGGAAACGCCTGTCTCCGCTGCCTGGATGTGGTGTGTGCTAGCTCTGGCACAAGGAGGTTGCCAGGAGGTAAAAATGATGTTGTTGCATTCGACATTGTTGTACCCAAATCGGGAATAAGCAAGTGGCTCTTGAGTGCATTTCGTTCCTTTTCTTCCAGCAAGCTTGGGGTAATCAAGTATAAAATGTATGCAGAGAAGCTTGGAAAGTCTGTTCAACGTCAGCGGGAGGCTGTTGGAAATCATAATGGCACTCGCAAGCGTGGCACTTGTACAAGTTTTCTAGAGGTAAAGAAATTCATCGGTGATGTAGTAAATGGGCTCCTTTGTTTGGGTTTGTGCAGAGCATCACTTGAGGAGCAGGGCGAGATTGCTGGCTGGAGCATCGTTGAGTTCTGGTGGCTAGCGTGGGGTTTATTCTCTCTTAGTGTTTGGGAAATTTTCCATTGTTTAGAAACATAATCAGAATTTGCTGAGGAAATCGGTGTGGGTGCCCTGGCCTCCCGCAGCACTACAGCCCTTTGATTGCTCTCTGAAATCTCTCCAAGTCAGAGAGCTGAAAAAAAAGGTAAATTTTTCAGAGGAGGACCCCCGTCCTCCGTTCAGAGGTGTGAGCTCGAGCCGTGTCCTGGATTGATGCCTAAAGCTTTCCTGCCTGACCTGCCTGCGAATGGGGCCGGGGCAGCGGGGTGGCTGGGGGCGAGGGCTGGCTGTGCCTGGCGCGGGCTCTGCTCGGCGCTGCTGACCCGGGGTGCGTCACCGTCCACAGAGCTGTGGGGTGGAAATTGGAGTGTCTAAAGCGTGGGAGAGGCTGTGGGAACCCGGCTCTCAACTGGCATCTCTGCAGCTGTAAGTGCCTGAAAAGCATTGCTCTAAATGACAGACTTGTGTCTGCTAACCTCCTCCTCCATGAGATCTCGGTTTAACACTCCCTGTGTTACGGTAACAGCCTGTTTTGCTCCTTGCTGGAAAGCACTGCCACGAATACTTTACAGCTCTCCTGGTGCGCGTACCGGCTGATGGTGTTTTCTGCGCTGGATGAGATGCTCGTAGGAAACAATGATCCTGTCCAAGTAATGCTGGCCAGGCAGCGTCCAGTGCTTGATGCCAGTCCCTGTTGCTGGAGAGGAGTCCTGGTACAAATGAAACGGTGTCTAAATATAACTTGTCATGAGGCATCAGATGCTCTTTAAATGAATTCTGGAAGAAAACCCACACAGCTGACGTTTGCACTGGTACGACCAATACCAAGGTGCCTGCCACCTTGTTCTTTCCTTGTTCTTTGCTTTAGGCTGCCAGGTTTTCCCTTTCCTCACTTCTTTTTGTTGATGTGTAGTGTCACTCAAGGCTCTGTTGTTGGGTTTTGGGGCAGGCAGTTGCTTTTTGATGACTTGAGGCAGTGTCTCCTCTCATCTTTCCTTTGGATCCTGCCCTTGTCCCCTTCGCTCTCACTTTGCGATAAGCTAACCTTCTTTGTGGGCTGGTCAAGCTTCCCATCCAGGAACCTCAGGCAGAGAAACTTTTCTGAGGCAATTATTCATCTTCTATGGAAGGAGCGGTTTTCCCGGCCGTGGTGGGGCTCAGCTGGCTGGCCCCAGATGAAGCACACTGGCACCTGGAACATCTGGAGCCGGCGGCTGAGCCCTGCGCTGCGGAGTTTGTCCTCTGTGCAGACCAGTAAGCCCTTGAACCTGATCTTTGCAGGAGCAGGTGAATAATTTGGGTTCCCCATGGTACTGGCTGGCATGATTAAATCTTACAGATGTACCCAGAGCAGGTTTAGGGGCTTGTTCTCCTGCCCAGCAGGATAACAGAGAGAGGATGGTGTGCCCCGCAGCAGAGCCAGGGCTTCAATGCTTCTTGCAGGACCGTGCAGCAAACGGGGGACCTGTGAGGGGCCTCGACACAAGGTCTGGAACGACACGAGCCCAGGGCATGGGAAGCTGCGATAGTGCTCGGGAACGAAACAAAAAAAGGGCTCTAGGATTATTTAAAAGAAAACAAAAAGTAATCTGTAATTCAATTTTTGGGGAATTCACTTCTAGTGAGAGAGTGTGAGGCTGGCTGGGAGGGGAGGAGCGCTTGCTCAGACGGATGATAATCCATCACGGCACGTTACTGCGCCAAGGCTCTTTGACAAACATTAGCCTTCTTAACGCCTCCCTAGGACGGGCGAGAGGCTGCGCCGCTGGATGAGGAGCGTGAAGTTTCTGGACTATGAGGAGCTTCAACCCAGAGTGATAGTTTAAACACCAAATTCTTTTTAGTAGTGGATATTGTTGATGGCTGCCTCGCATGGGAGTGCTCCACAGGAACAGATTGCGTTGTACTGATGTGTTTTAAAAATGAAAAGTGTGCTGGTCTTTGTAAGCACTTGGGTCTGACACCGGCCAGCTAGGTTTCTTGGATTTCTTCTTTGGAGTTTGGCAGCCGTCTGCTTCAGGGAGTACAGTGGTCTCATAAGAGGTTATTTGATCTGACACATGACAAATTGTTTCTGCTGGCGGGTACTTCAGGCACAGTCTGTTAGGTGACAGCCGTGGATTTGCGGGCATTGAGGAAGTTGGGGAAGGCAAGCCTGCCCTCCTCCTCCTCCTCTTAGAAGGTGTCAGTGGAGGGAGCATTGTTTTAGCCCATGTCCCGTTCCAGCCTCCTTTTTGCCGGTTGTTACATTGTGCTATTTGTGTAGATTATTAATGTTGCTTATGTGCTAGGTGTTCCTGCAGATGCTCGTTGTGTTTCTTTTGTGCTTGGGTGTGCAGGGCAGAAGAGGAGAGCCTGTGTTTCTGGAACCAGACCCGGTTGCCATTAAAGACGCTTTGTTAAGTTGCTTTTTTCAGGACACCCTTTTAACTCTGTAATGAGGAGTGGAATATTACATTCCTCAGCAGAATAAAAAGTACGTGTCCCCTGTGAGATACTGTAAATATATTTTATCTGTTCTATTACCTGCAGTTTTGAGAATATGTCCCCTAAGCATTTTAATCTTGTTTTCCAGAGTTGTCTCTGGATGAGGAATCACTCCTATTTGCAACTTCGGGAATAATTACTATGTTCATTAATTTCTTCTCTTTCCTGCTGTCCATCTATTATTGCTTCCGAGAGAAAAAACCTCTCTGTAAATCTCCGCTGAAACAGGACTGACTGCTTGATTAGGAGGAGAGTTATGCGCACTAGAAATGTGTTTGTGAGAGAGCATCTCATAGCCATGCGTGTGCTGGCTCCTCCAGCGCCGTTCGAAAGCGCTTAGCCACATAGAGCCCGCCAGATGCCCAGGCTGGCTCGGCGCTCCTTACCCTACGATTAAAGAAGAAAGCACCGCGGGCAGCATGTTTCTGGGCAGTCGTGGCACACCTGGAGCATCGTGATGAGGCAGGAGGCTGAAGGTCAGGTCTGCCCAACCACCCAAGCGGTGCTTTGCCTCCTGAAGTGCTTTGCCTGCAGTGCTTGGCTGCTGTTATGAAATAGAAATTAGACAGGACAATAAGGGAAGCGGTTCATCAGCTGGCCCTCTTTTGTCCAGCAACTAAAATACAGTTCAGAGATTTTTGTGGGAGCGCGGTTTGCTTTGGTCCTTTTTTGTTCTTTCTTTAAGTTCAGACTGAAAGAGCTGGAGACTGGAGGCCACTGTAATTATTACTTCTTCCTGAAAAGCAGAGTAAATGTGCCATTTAATGCATAAATGACAGGGTCCTTGCCTCAGAAAAAATATGGGGTCTGACCCTGATGCTTCAACCCCTTCTACATGTGAGTAACCGTCCCTGCCTGGTTCTGGGTGCACTGAGATTTCTCACTCCCTGGATTGGGGTTGGTGCCAAAACTTGTCTCAACGTGTGATGTCTGCGGTCACTGTGGAGGCTGTCATTGGAACAGCCTTGATTTGCGTGGCAGCTGATGGAGAAGCTCTGCAGAATAGTTTGTCTATTGCGTGACAAAATCTGCTTGCAGGAGGGGACAGCTGAAGCCTGTGGTCTTCGTGGGAGAAGCCCCCTCTGTACAGACGTGGCCTGGCAGTCCTGTGATGGACTTGCCATCTCCCCACCTGATGTGGCAAGATGGGGCTGTGGCACCACTGGGATGTGGAGGAAGCTGCTCAGGATGCTCTGCTCTCTGAGCAGAGAGAAAGGTGCTGCGGATGCCTCTTTCATCTGAGCTTGAAGAGTATGAGTGGCTAACAGCCTGCTGTTAGCTCTTAGAGCAGGCAGGGAGGTTTCGAGAGTCCTCCTTGGCTTTTCAAGTAGCTGTACAGCAAAGGCCAAGAAATGGAGAGCGAAAATCACTGTATCCTTTGGCTGCTGCTTCCCACGGCCTGGGTGCGTCGTGCGGTGTTTGCAGAGGCAGGAGATGCAGTGAGAGCCAGGACTGCCAAAGAAAGGACCCTTCATGGACTGGTGCTGCTCAGCTACTGAGATATGCCAGTCCACGAAATGGCTCTTTATAGGGTATTCTCTAACAAAAGGATGCTCCTTTTAGGTGGCTGGGTCTCCTGCTGTTGGTCCAGATGAGAAACAGTGGGTCTTTTCTTTTGGACTGAAGGGTGCTGAGGTTACAAACACAGTTGTTGTCCCTTGGAAGAGAAAATCACAGAGGAAAACCACTCTCTTCTGGTTGCATCTCTCTTTTCCTCCTTCCCCAGCCTAGGTTTTGGGCTGCTGGAGCCTGCCTTTGCTGTGGCCGAGGGCCAGTGGGACGGAGCTAAGGTACTGCTCCTGATTGAACCCCACGGCTCTGAGGAGCAGTGAGCACGGTCACGGAGCTCGGGGGGGACCTGTGGACTGGGAGCAGTCCTGCTGCTTGGAAGGTTTACGACTTCTTTGAGTCTCTCTCCATGACCCTTCGTTGTGCACGCCTGTAAGGCCCAGGCTCGCAGTTCAAACGTCCGTAGCGAAGCGGTTGCTCGAGCCTTCCCTGTGGAGAGGAGCCACGTGGACCGTGCAGCCCTGGAGCGCGGTGACCGGTGCGACTGACGGCAGCACAGGCTCCCGTGGTGGCTAAGGCATTTGCAAAATGCTGTTTCATAACCTCTGCTGGGACTCGTGAGACGTACAGAGGTAGGTTCCCTGATTTGTCACCGAGTCATAAGGATTTAAGGTTGAGGAGCTCTTTGAAGCACCAATACAGCCTGGTCTGCCATGACGAGGTGGAGCTGAGGGCCAGCATGACTTTTCTTCCTCAAGGAAAACGCTGTTTTGCACAGATCACAAGCCGTGGCTCTGCCGCTGTTTGGAGAGACCAGACGAATCACAGAGACGGGCGCTCTGTGCAGCATCAAAGTCTGCCCGTCAGAAGCCGAGATGCTGAGGAACTCCAGCTCAGCGTCCTTCATGTCTGGGCAGCAAAAGGAAAGAAGGTCTCTGAGCCGGGAGTTGTTTGGGGGATCAAAGCTCTGCCTAGCGGAGGATGATGAGGCAAAAGGCAGGACAAAAGCAGGAAGGTCACAGCCCGTGCGGATGATTGGGGCCATCTAATAACGGCAGTTGGACCTCCAGAGGGGTCTGCGAAACCTCCTCTGCTGGAGGACTCAGGCCTGCATCTATCTGCCCCTGAGGGAGCGGACGTGCAGTGGTCAGCGCCTGCGCTTGGCTGGAGCGATTCTGCAGGGCCTGCGGGATTGTTTAATTAAAAGGATGCTGCACTGTCACATTTTCAACTATTTTTTCCATATGTTGCTACAAGTAACACCTGAAATAGCTCTCCCTATCTGACAAGAGATGAAGAAGAAATGTATTTTTCAGCTGTGGACTTCTTGCATTTGATGGTGCTTTGTGTGCAGGCAGTTTCCTTGCTTCTTCCTTGATTTTTATTAAGTTTAAAACAGTGCCCAAGGATCAAGGAAGACTGGGGCATCTTGATCCTAGGTGCCCCATGAGCGCGTGTCAGTCTGTAGCCATCTTGCAAGGAGAAAGGCAAAAAAATACTCCCCAAATGAGAGATGGCAGATGATGAAGAACAGGGGAGGGAAGGAATTATGTTCTCTTTCAGCTTCCTGTGTCTGTGCATTTAATTCTGCATTTGTAGCCCTTGGAGCTCTTTGCTATTTTAAATTTCCTTGGAAAAAACCTGCTGAACAAATGCTGCTGGCCGGCTGTTCTGCTTTGGTTTCAGACTGGGGAGGCTCTTGTGCTTGGGGAGCAAGACTTGCTTTTTAATCTTGGTGGGAAATGCCTGGGTAGAGAATGGAAATCGTGGTGAGAGTCACTTCTAGATGATTGTACTGGTACTCTCTCTCTTCTCTCTTCATACACATTACTGTCCCAGGGCGTTTTTAATTGCTTATGAAAGGCGTTCTCTGAGACCACTTTAAAAGTACAGATGCAGTGAAAAAAAAAAGCAAACTTAAATAATGCCTTGCATCCAAGCACGTGAAGATACTGCTGCAGACCTTAGTCGAAGGAGCCCCACGATTCCCTCCGTTATAACCGTGATGTCTGTGTTGGGAGTGGAGCAACTGAGCCCCGGCACGGGAATGACTTGCCCGGGTTCCTGCAGAGAGGTGGGACGAAGCCAGGAGCAGTCCCTAGGGAGCCTGCTTGGGAGAAGGTTAAGTTCATCCCCGGAGAGCTCCTTATTCCCCTTCAGGGGAGGGTTTGAGATTGTCTTGTGAGGGCTTTATTCCGGGTTTTGCTGCCGGTGGCTGATCTGGCAGCTCCTGGGTGGGTTTGGCCCACGAGGTGGATCCCAGTGTTTTTTCAACTGGGAACTTGCCACAAAACTGGAAGCAGGGGGGAGCCCAGCTCGCTTGCAAGGGAGGTCCTGAGCTGGGCATCCCGCCAGGCGTCCCGTGCAATTAATCCCACGTTAATCCTGGCCGCGTAGTCAGAGCACGCAGCGAGCGAGCCACACGTTTGCTGCCCGTGTGCCGAGCTGCTCCCTGCTGTGACCTGTGCCCGTGGGTCGTCACGCCAAGGAAGAGCTGTCGCCGCCGGCTGGTGCACTGTAGAGAGGTGAGGAAATGCATTTTTCATAAACTTTGCAGCTCACCGTTTCTGACGGATCTGTAGAGCTGCTGGAGAGGCCCTTTGCTTGCCCGCTGTCGGGGCACCTCTGCGCCGGGCGCTCCGCAGGGCTGCGGCAGCGGGTGCCCTCGGCTCGGGAGACGTCGTGATCCCAACGGGAAACCTCTGGGCTGAGCCGGAGCCGGCAGCGAGGGTCTTGGCGGGGACAGGCTGAGATACAGACATGGGGGATAGATGCTTGTACTGGGGCAGGCGGCGTGTGCGGGTGCTGCTGTGGGCGTTGTGTGCCTGAGACATCAGCGTCGGATTTCTATAATACTGAGCCCAAATTTTGCATGTTTTTTTAACCTCTTAATTGAGTCTTGTTACAGGGAAGCCAGCACCTGACAGGGGGAGGAGGTTGTTATTTGATGTGAGAGCCACAAGTGAACAGCAGGGACTTGGAAAATACACAAAGCTGTTTCCAGAGAGGCTGGGAGTACACCAGTTACATCTTTGGCTCTTGTGGGCCCAACCGCAGAGGGACGTCAGGGTGCCCTGTGCCCCGGCTACTGGAGCGTGCGCTTTCTTTCCTGTCAGATTCTCCAAGCCTGGGAAGGCAGGGGGGGTAAAAAACCAAAATGCTGAATGCTGGCAGACTCCAGGTTAGTCCGAGCCAAGGTGTCACCCTGCAAATAGGGGCTGATGGAAATGATAGATACATGTGAAAATATCACTCAATTGTGTGTGCTGTGCATGGGAAGTTGCAGCAAGGAGCAGGAGAAGGGAATAGGTATGGGCAGGGGAAGAGGCGTTTTCAGCTGGGGTGTGGGGCGATGAGGAAGGGCAAAAGCCGTTTTGCGTGGCTGAGGTCAGGCAGCGTGGCAGCTTTCAGAAAGATGTTTGTCCTGAAGGTCCCCGTGATCTCTTCTTTTGGGCAAGTCCTAAATTGGTGCAAATCAGCCCCTGTGCTCTGGTACGGACTTGAACGTGCTTGCTCGCCCCGAAGCTCTGCAGAGCGAGGGTGTCGTGTGCGTGTGCAGGCAGTTGCAGAGCCCTGTGAGAACAGCTGCCAGAAATTCAGATAGATGCATTTTTTATAAATAATAAATGATTAATTCAGTCCTCTGATCTCTGAGGCGTGCTCTGCTTTTGTACACTCCATCCTGAGTGGAGCGGATCCCCCCCATCCTGGACCCAGGGCTCTCCGGCGTGGCGGGTCTGAGGACTGCCGGAGACACGCCGGCGGCAGCCCCTGGAATCGGGGATCTTGCTGAGCCGTGGTGGAGCGTGGCCCCTTCTGCCATCGCCGCTCATGAGCGGGTGGAGCAGTGACAGCAGCCTTGCTCAGACTTCAAACCACCGAAGTATAAAGCTGTGCTCTTGCCCTCTGGAGAGCAGCGTTTTCTGTGAATGCTGGTTTCTGAAGAAATTCATTAAGTAAATTTAATTGATAGACTAAATGGTGTTTAATGTTAAAATGCATGAGGTTGGTTGTATAAAAAACAGGGTCGGAGTTGCTGTGGTTGGATAGAAGGGGCGATGCTGGCTTTATCTGTAAATGACCCACAACAACCCGCTCCTCTGCCCGGTGCTGGTGGAGCCGCGGGGTGCCGAGAGCTGCCCTCGCCGTGCCCGGGCGCTGCCGTGCTGGCTCCTGTCGCTGGATGCATCCGTGCTCCGCTCCTGCTTGCGTCGGCACCCAGCAGCGCTCGTAGGAAAGGCCAACGTTGGGTGGTGTTGAACTGAGGCAGTGTTGGAGGGGCTGCTGTTAGCTGGTGGCTAAGCAGGTAGCCCGTAGGGATTATTAATATTTATTGTTGTTATTTGTTAGTGGCAGTTATAAAAGTTGCATGATTGCATGGTAGATGCCAGGCTCTGTAAACGCGTTTCTGCCATGGTTATCCTTCTCCTCCCTGCCCATCCCCACTGCCCCGTGTCAAAATTTCTCCCTGTGCGCTGGTCCCAGTTCAGAGCAGTGCTTCTGCTGCAGGTCAGAGCGGGACCTGCTGCTTGAGGGCAGGCTGTGCATGGCCAGCAGAGCTCGCGCCGCGAGACCTAAAAGCGCGGCCTCCTTGCTGCGTGGGTTCTCCGTAGGCAGCCAAATACGGGCAGGTGTTCCCACAACTTTTCCCTTGTGTAGGAGTGTTTTTAACACGCCAGAGCAGCGTCCTGGTAGGAGTAAATGATGAGGAGCAAGCAAGAAGAATAAATGTTTTTTATAAGCGGCGTCGACGGGACAGTCTGTGTTGCAGCTGTGCCCTCTCTGCTGAAAACTTGGCAGTGTGAGGGTGTTTGCAAACAAGCGGTGCTCACTGTCCTGTCTGTCACCCATGCGTGTGGGGCTTCGTGCCCAGGTGGGACCCTCCGGCAGGGGTTGGGGGCTCTCGGTGCTGCGGGCTCCTGCGTGGAGCCGGGAATACTCGCTGGAGGCACGAGCGTGCTTTCCCAACGGCAGGAAGCCGGGAGGAGCAGAGCTGCTGAGAGCATCCCGAGCGCGGCAGAAGTAGACGCAGCATCAGACCTCGAACGAAGCTGCGCAGAGCCTGTGCCAGCCCAGTGCGGTGGGTCCGTACCCAGGGGAATCTGTTCCTGCCCAGTTTGTCCTGGGAGAATCAAGGACAAATTGGTGCTCCATCAGGAGCGTTGCATGGCTCCCTGAAGGAAGCTCCTCCTTATGTTTGGTTTTGCTGTTCAGGGCTCTTCTCCTGCTTTGCATAAGCTGTTAGGTTCATTTATTATTATTTTATTCTGGTTTTATTATTAATTTTTATTCAGATCCAGTTCTTTGATCAGTCAAGCGTATTGAGGTCTCTTCCAGGATCTTTGTAGTTTTAATACTGGCTTTAATGAAGAGGAAACTTCACTCCTGCCTCTTTTTGGAAATGTTGCTGATCAGGACCTGTGGCAGGAGGAAGCTCAAACAGATGCACGGAGCAGGAGGTCCCTGATGCTTCCCGGGGGCCTGTCGATCAGCCGTGCAAAGCCACAGTAGCTCACCTGGGTGCTGCACCTAGGGCAAGTGCAATTAATTTCTAGGCCTCGTCTCAGGGAAGAAAAAGCATGAAAAGAAGATGAAGATGGCTTTTAAGGGGGGAAAAGTGGTATCGGAGACTCACGAGTCCTGTTCTTAGGGAAGGCAGTGGGGAACGCTCGCATTGTGTGAGGTTTGGTGGCTCATTGTGGTTCTTGCAGCATCTTGCCCGTCAGCTCGCATCTTCCTGCTGGATCCTCCACATTAAAACGTGCTGCAGGTAACCATCTCCAGGTAGACATGTTTGAAGGACGGGACTTGTGCTCTGTCTTATGAGAGCCATTGGGGTTTTAATATGGGCAAGTTGTCTTCTCATGGCTCCCATTTCCAGAGGAAATCCAAGAAATCCTGTGCTTCATGCCAGAAGCCACGGTGCAATGTCCAAGTACTGTCAGCACTGTCCAAAGCTGAGGCAGGTCTTCAGGATTGAGACCTGCTAAGCAGACACATCGTCATCTGGGTCTGTGTCCACTGAAACATGAGTATTTCCAGGCTGGTTTTTCTTAGCTTGGTTTGTACTTAACA
Organism: Pelecanoides urinatrix; assembly: GCA_013400755.1. NCBI lineage: Eukaryota > Metazoa > Chordata > Aves > Procellariiformes > Procellariidae > Pelecanoides > Pelecanoides urinatrix. The sequence goes on along the minus strand of VZTQ01004600.1, from coordinate 1,527,283 downwards.
GGAGCCTTTGTGTCTCTGTGCCTCTCGGAAGAAGATGATGATCATATCTGCAGGTTGGTCCTGCTCATCTGTTTGAAAGCAGAGGGTTGTGCAGACCTGACTGCAATGAACGGGGAAGGGCAGAGTGTCCTCTGGCCTCCTGGTAATCCTCCATTTGTCCACCAGCTGCTTCCTCTCTTACGCACAGCGTGAATTTCAGATTAAAACCTCCTCTTTCTCCTGTCGGTGTAGTTGCCCAGTCATTGGAGGAGGAGGGACTGCCGGCCTCGGGATGGTCCTAAGGCCTCTGACTGACACTGTTCTGCTCTTCAGTAGCAAGTCAGCAAAAACGAGTTCTCATGACAGACCTGGGGACTCTATTGCTCAGAGGAAGAAAATTTCAGGTCAGGTCAGCTGAATTTCCTTCTCTTTCTCCATTGCGTTGCACATCACTTAGCACGTCATGCTGGTCTCAGCCATAGATGCCAACGTCACTAAAATGACATAGTGTTCGAACGGGGATCTTGGCTCGACACTGATTGCAGTATGTGTCATGAGTGCACCTCTTCCGTCAGACATCCCAATTTACAGGTCTGTCTTTAAAACAGCTTCCTTAACTGTTACTGCCCATCAAACTTAGGCGTCAGCCTGAGAGGCTGTGAGTGCTTGGAGATCTTCGTGTCACCGGGTCAGCTGAAGGGTGCTTGGGATATGTTCCTCGATGTCTTTCATCGTTTGATTGTTCTCCGGTGCTGCCCTGTGCTCAGCAAGGGGAGCTCAGTGAATTATTTGTGCTCACAGACACACAAAGTGCTGTTGGTGCTGTCATTACCACCAGCCATCTCGACAAAGGGTGGCTGGACAGATACCCTGCCTGAACTAGTAAATTTGCAGACAGTTTTGCAAGACTTGTAATTCCCGTGCTGCTCCCTCAATCCCGAGATGAGAACAAGGATGAGCTTATTGTTATTGCTTCCAGTTGGCCGTAACACCAGAGCCTGGCGAGGGTGCTGGGGGGCTCTCCTGGAGCAGCGGATCAGAATTCATATGAGGCTTCAGATGGATTTATTGGGGTGGCACAGTCACGCAGCGTGGGCTTTGAGTTAGGACATGAAAGAGTGGTGCGTTCCCAGCAGCAGAAGGCATTAATGAAATATGTTCCTCTTACTGACTTGCTTTGAACTGTCACCTATGACTACGGCAACCGCATTCACGGGGCTGTGCAGCACTTGCTGATGCACAGCTGGTAAAATCAGTAAAAATGTCCCTGCTAATAGAGAACATAATGGCAATGCTATTGTTTCTGCGGCCGCTGGGGCAGACGGGGTTTTCTGGAGCCAGGGAGCAGAACCTCCCTGTGCTGCGAAGCCGAGAACGTGGCCTGCTGTGACGGGAGGACAGCTGCTGGGAGCAGAGGCTTCTTTGAGTGTGACCCTTTCCTCTTTCCTTAGTACCGATTTTCTTTGACTGATTTTCTTTGGCAGAAGAGGATTATTGGGGAAAAAAAAAACCAAACCACCCGCCCCAGTCTGCACAAGGGGAATTTGTGGTCCTCCTGTAGTCCTGCAGCTGTACGTGGGTGCTGCTGGATCCCAAAATGATGTCCTTAACTCAGAGCAAATGCTCCCCATGCAGGTGGCATCACAGTTACCACCCTTTCTGCTTTGCAAGCTGCAAGGGTGTTTTCTAAAAACGCATTGTATCCACATAACCTTCAGTTTGGAAATCCTCTCACGCCCTCTGCATACATCTGTCTCGTAACGAGCTGTCAGCCTGCGCAGGCTGCTCTCCAGGAGCTTCAAACCCCCGTGTTTCACACGTTAGCTCCTCCTGCCTACCTGGGACCTAAGCAAACCGCTAATTGTTGTGCAGATGTCATCTTCCAGGCAGGCATGAGGTTGTAGGCTTTAAAGAGCCTGTACTGTCATTTGCTACCAGCCTTCTCGGTACACGTGAGCTCTATTTTTGTGGGAGTGTGCGTCGTTTTCTTTCAGCCACCGCTTTGTTGAATTTCTTTTTCTTCTTTTCTCTTTTTATTTCCAGGCTTGCAGGTAAAGTTTTAGGGATACATCTATTTTTCATTATCCCAGTTTTGCTGCTTATTTTATAACTAAAAAAAAAAAAAAAAAAGAAAAGCAACCCAAAAAACTTTCCTATGTGAAAAGCAGCAGTTTGTTCCGAGAGGAGTTGAGGGGGCAGCTGTGTGTCGTGGTCAGTCTGAGGTTGAGGTCCTGCCTGGCACTGGCCAGAAGGGCTTGTAGATCTTCTGGGAGCAGATCAAGTGTGAGCCTGTGAATTCTGCTCTGGGTTTTCCAGCTCAGGAGCCTGGGTGTTGGTTGTAGCTTATTTGTACTTGGCAGGGCCCCCGGTGAGAGATGGAGGCTTTGGCCACAGGTTGTCTTTGCCTGTCTTCTGAAAATGGAGAGCTTCTCTTCTGCTCTGGTTGTAGTTTAATAAGGGCCTGTGGGTCCTTGAGGTGGTTCTTCAACCCTTTAGAAAAGAGGAGGACATCGAAGGAGAATCAAGCACCAGGTCAGAAACACAAGGTGGTACTTTTGCGCACGGTGTGAATTAAACAGTGGAACTTGTTGCTGAGGGATGCTGCGGGTGTCAGAACTCCAGATCAACTCCAAAAGCAATTAATTGGGAAAAAAAAAGTCCAGTTGAGCTCAAAGATACAGGCTGCTGTTCAGGAAGACCCTGGGTCAGGAGTTTTTGGAAGATGCAGAAGTGCATCAGATGTATTACTACTTGTGCTCCCTGCTCTGCTGCTTTTTCCTAGATGTTCACCACTGACCAGCATGATATGGTGTTTTGCCTTTTATTTTCTTTTTTTGGCTAAAGCAAAAACCAAGCAGGAAGAGGAAGAAGTAACATAACAGAGTGGGGAGACAAGATAGCAGTAAAGGGGTGGAAGGAGAGGACTCCCCTCCCTCCGTGTCCCCAAAGTGTTTTGGGGGGAGAGGCCCTTTGGTGGCAGGAGTTGGTGTTGGGTGCGCATGTGAGCATATTTTCTGCTTTGTGGAATAGAAGATGGTTGCTTCAAGGAAAGAAAAAATCTGCGATGTGATATGCCATCCTGATGGACAACAGAGACGGAAAGAAAGATATTTAGGACTGCATGTATGGGAGGAAATTCTTCAAAACCTGGGTAGGAGTAGGAGCAGACTTGATGGAGGGATGAGTAATGAAGGAGTGTTTGAACGGAACTAATCAGTCCCATCTTCTTTCAAAAGACCTCATTTAGTTTAATTTAGCAGCGTGTAAATTTAGAGCCAATCAAAAGAAATACTTCTCCATCCTGTGTGCTGGCAGGCTGCTCCGTTCCCTACCCCAGCGTAAGAAGCAGCGAGCTGAACGCTGTAGGCGGATTTGAAGCCTCGTGTTGTGCGGCGGTGGGGGCACGCGTGAGCACGGTTACACACGTAGTGGGGATACGAGCTCCGACCCGGGGTGACTGGCAGCCACAAGAGCAGGACCCCTCTTTCTTTCCCCCTCTCTTGTTCCGTAGGTGGTCTGTGGTCGGTGGGGGTGGCTGGGTGCCGCGGGGCCGCTTCGTGGTCCGCTGCAGGCGTGGGCAGAGCCGGCTCCTGGGCTCACGGTTCGGGTGAGCCGGCGCTCTGAGCCGCGGGGAAAGCCTTGCGCTGTAGAAACCACCAAGTAAACCTTGTTCACCTCCGCAAAATGTTGTTTTCCTCAAGAAAAACTTACATATGTATTTAGATAAACCCCTGATCCTTCGACGGCTGGTAGTTTTGTTTCATTTGAATTAACTTCTGTCTTAAAATGAGGCACAGGCATAAAAAGCCTTCGCAGGATTGCACTGATTTTTATTTTTCCCTGTAGTTGTCATCCATGGCACTAACACAGTGATTTTAAACAAGACTTGCAGGTCCCTTCATATTTTCCAGGAGAGATATAAGCCCCTGCGGGGTCAATATAAGCTGTTTTGTCGTTACCTGTCATAAACTCCATTAGCAGTAAAATCGGCACCCCTTGCTATCGGCTGCCCCCAGTGAGACCCACGCGCTAACACCTCGAGGTGTTCTGTCTCCTGCGGTGTCACACCCCTGAACCCGTGCTGCGTTGCAAAATGTCGTGTAAAGAATGCTGAAACCTGTGAAAACATGGACTAAAATATTGTTGGTTTTGTTTTCCTTTGCATTTCAGGCTGGTGGTAATGTCTCACTGGGCCGGTCTCCTCTCCACCGCTGCCAAAGTCAGCCTGCTGGTCTTGGTGGTTTCTGCGGTGTTTTCCAGGTCAAGCCTAAGCGACAGAGTTCCCGTAAGTGTTGGCTGCTCCGGCTGAGAGCCGTGCTGGCGAGGCTGTCCAGCCACCGGCGTCTCTGCTGGGGCCGCAGCCTTACCCGGTCCCTCTGCAGGGCCGAGTAGGGTGTTGCAGCGGTTGGTGAATCACCTCTCCTCGACAGTGGAGAACAACGTTTCAAAAGGGCTTCTTTCTTAAGACTGCTTGTCTCACCCCAGGAAATCCAGAATATGCTCAATCCAGAGGGTTTGCAACAGGAACGGTGCCACTCGGGCAGCCCACTTGTTTGCTAGGTGTCACTTTTCCTGTTTGGAGTTGTCACGCGTTCCCCCCGTGGCAAGAGGCAAAGCTAATTACACGGTCTAGTGGCAAGAAGAGGGGAAGAGGTGGCCTCGATTAGGTTCCTAGCTGTGCCTCTGTTGAGTCACCCCAAGTGAGTCAGAGTTAGAAGAGCATCCCCGCGGGTCCTTGTGTCCCACGTGCCTGGATTTTGCTACTTGCAGTGTTATTTTGGAGCTGCAGTTGAGGTGAGCGGATGCTGTCTGCCCCTTTACACTGGTACAGGTGTGCAAAACTCCCCCGGTTTGGATTTCTGCTGCTGAGCCCCAGGTGCCAGGCCCCGCTAGATGAGCAGATCTGGAAAGCTTCCCTGAGGAAGCTTGAGCAGTAGAGAGTGGTGTTTTTTTAGTTTGTTTAATGCTGTGGTTTAAAACAGGGGGTCCCCCAGCAACACTGGTGTAGGGGATCGCTGGACCCCGTGTCCCTGGACACTCGCTCCTGCCTTTGCGTTGCAGCTTGCTGGTCTGTTGGTTGTGTGATGCGGCTGTTTGGGGGCTGTGCTATTACCCAGAGCAAATACAGGGGACAGATTACAGTATAAGCACTGTAGGCCAGTGCCTCGGGCCCACCTGGAGTCATGTAACGATGAGAAAATTTGTCTTTATTTCAGGGAGGGAGAGGAGGAGGAGGCTGGAGAATAGAGCACAGTCATCCCAGCTGGAGAACAAGCACTGGGACAGCCACCCAGTGATAGGTGCCCAAACTGGCAGGCAGCCTGACACCGGGGTTCGGGCAGGATTAATGCCATGGGTGGTTGACTCTCCCATCACCTTTTCCTGCACTCCCCCTACAACGGCCCCGTGGTGGCCACGTTCCTCCTTTATTGCAAACAGACTGCAGGTTCTCTCAAACCCTCCCTGCTGAGGCTTTTCAGCTTGTTGCAGTTGATTTCAGACTGATAAAGCAAGGAGGCATTTTGACTTTAAGGAAATGTCCATTGTTCTTTAGAAAACATCTTTCTATTATATTAGTTATGAAAACAAACCGAAAAGGATTCTACCTGATTTCTGTGTAAATGAAGACTCGCTTTGTGTGGTGTTGTCCATTTTTGCCAGGAATGCTAATGAAAACGGGGTATTGAAAGCAATTGTGGGCCAGGCAGTGGCAGTAACTTTAAATGAACCAAGTTACATCCATTTACCCTTGCCGAACATTCAGACCACGGCACTTCTCTTGAGCAGAGCTGGTAAACATCAGCCATCTCGATTATGTGTTTCAACAGATACAACAGTGGGAGGCCTGTTGGTAAATTTACAATGGCCTGTATCGTTAAGTCCCTTTTGGATAATAATATAGCAGCGTAAATAAGCTAAGTAATAATTGCTCTGACTCATTTATTTTAGTCCTGTTGAGTCTTGGCTCAGAAAATGTTAACATTGATTTTCATCAGTAGAACCTGGCTTTTTATGTTCATGATTGTTACTGAGCTTTAACCATTTGTCATAATTTTAACAACTTCAAGCCTCTGATGCACTAAGCGAAAGCAGGAGTTAAGCTCTGTTTTCCAGTGCATTTCCAAAATTTCAATCCCTTTTGACAGATAAAATAAAAACATTCTATAGGTTTGTCAACCATCTTCGTGTGTTACCACTGTTGTTGCTAATTGTACGTGGTTTGCTCAGGCTGACATTTCTCTTGCTCGGAAACACTCTCCTAGGCTGGATAATGGATATTTATATGCAAAGCACCCAGATTCTGCCAGAAAATATGCATACATTTTTTCTAAGAAGTGCAAGAAGTGAAGGCAGAACATGGCCTAAAATTTCCAGTTAACCTCTTAATTGACTTCTTTTTTTCCCTGTAAAAATGTTCTAAGCATTAATATCAAAACACTTCATGAAGTGAGCTGTAACTCTTACTCTAATTGCCAACAATTAGGAATAATCTTTCCCTATAGGCTGGTTATTTAAAATTATTCAGTGGTGTCATCTCGGCGATATCAGAAGCTGATAATACTCCCTGCAACAGAAACTGAGCTGTCTGGACGATTAGCCTGTTCCTGTGAACACCAGAATAGCAAAGACCTGCTTCCCGAGCAGTTAATAGCCTGGTGTGAGATAGTACGAGGTCGTTACTTACTATGCACTCCCAGTAATTTTACCCGTGCAGTTTTACATGACTCCCGCTGGCTCCCTAGGGAGACTTTCCAGGGAACAGCAAGGTTTCCCTCGCAGCAAGGATTTTTTTTCCTGCTTTTCATCCTTGTTTGTTCCCTTTGCGTAATGTCATACCACTCGTGCCAGCTGATCTACCACACCTCTGCCATTCGCGTGCTGCGCTTACAACGTAAGTGGTGATTAAATCGCTGCCTCATTGTTTTAAAAGACTTGGAGGACACCAGGAACGGGTAAAGAAAAGGATGCTTGCATTTTTATCGTCTGGGCAATTCGGTGTGTTTTTCCCTGTGTCCTATTTTGGAAATAGCTGAACTATTTTAGCTGAAATCTTCTCCAAGCCTGAAATGAGTGCATTTAACAAAAAACCAAAATCAGTGCTTGAGGCGTTCCACTCATGTGGAAGATTTCAGCTGAAAAAGTTAAGTGTTTGACATATTTTTAGGCAAGGGAAAACAGGGTCTTACAACATTACACAATCCTAAAAATAGTCAGGGCTCCTGGCTCTGAGTGTAATATAGGTGAGGCTCTGTGAAAGCTTGTTTTAAACCTGCAGCCTGCACTGGAATAGGAAATAAGCTGCGTTGCTTTGTTCAGCACAAATGTCATGCTAGTTATGCATGTTTAACCTTTAATATACTTTAAATCTAAATTTAACCATGTGGAAAGAATCTTGGATGTCAAAAAAAAAAAAAAAAATCTGCTGGCGAGGGAAAAAATTTTGTATTCTCAGCCGGCACTAAATTACCCAGATGCAGTTGCTAATGAGCTGAATCTCTTCTATCCAAAAGGAGTTTGCCCTTACAAAAATAGAAGAGAGCGACATAAAAGATGACAGCGGGAAAGAGCCGGTAACAGAAGATGATGCTGATCCTGAAGACCTGGAAGTGTTTTACCCCACACATCAGTGGCAAACCATCCGTCCAGGTAACGTGCTGATGACTAATTGTAGTCTCTCTGAAACCCCACCTGACAGCACCCGCAGAAGCCTTGCAGAAACTCAAAATACCTGTTTGTTCCCATGACAATTTTTTTTTTTTTTGCTGGTGTTCAAACGAAGAGCTATGGACCCCGTGACCCCGTACGGGGAAAGCAGACCGTCACCGAACCGGCTGGCAGCGGGAGCGGTTGCTAAAGTGCTTTCAGTTCACTGGAGCAGGTCGAGTGGGCTGCCAGGCACATTGTAGGTGGTGATGCGTCTCTGTCACTAGCTCAGGAGCCCTTTCTCTCTTTGTATGCTTGTCAAGGGACAGATTTTAAAACATTTGTTGGCACGCGGTATCCCAGGTCTGCTGTGCTCCAGTGTGGGCCGGTGAAATGCTGCTCAGTGGCAATCTGATTAAGAACTGTCAATATAACACTACACGGCTTTTTAACAGCGGGTTTTCTGTTCTTTGGCTGTTTGAAATCCAGCTTTTATCCTTATCCATACATCCCACAAAAAAACCCTCTTCCCTCTTTTTTGGGTTGGTATCTTTTATTAGACGTGTTTGGGACATGTATGGTGAGAAAACACCAACTGAGCAGGCTGGCTTTGCTGCAAAAACACGTGCGCTGGGAAAGGCTCTGGGGAGGATAAGCCCATTTAAACACACACAGAGATGCACGTGTGCACACGTATTTCAGCAATTAGGCTGAACAGTAAGCCTGCCTCTGGTGTCTTGGACAAGGTATTTAATCCACTTGTGCTTTGGTGTCCTCATGCATATGCAGGTGTAATACCGTCCCACCTCAGAAGGGTGAACTAAGTAGTAATTAGTTTTTATAAAGTGCTCTGAATTTAAAAGAGCTTTATCCTGTGCTCAGTATTATCATTGAATGAATAAATATGGGATCCATTTGTCTTGAAATTTCTACCAGATATAGCAGAATGACTTTTCCAAATGTAGATCTTGTATAACATAAATGTCTTAGCAGAAGCCCCTAAATTTCAGAAAGCTGCAGTATATACTTATATTCCATTTGTGTACCATTATGTATGGAAGGCGTGTGGTGTCCCTGCTTAGTATTCAGAGTGGCAGATCCCCACCACCCTTGCTGAAGCAGAATATGTATATGCTTGCAGTCATGATAAACGTCATTGCCGGTTTTGTTTAGAAGTACCTTCTCCATTGCTCGGGTGTCTTGTTCCACTTTATTTGTGTAGCAGTTCCACATTGGGCATGTGCAGCAAAGGGCTTGTGGAAGTGGGGAGCTTGTCAGCATTCACAGAGGAGAAGAATTTCAATTACTCTTGTAAAAGGCTTAAATGGTGGCCTGCCTCATCGTCTGGTCGCTATGGATCCTCATTTCAGGTGTGCATGCAGATTTGGGTAGAAACACATCAGAAAGAGGAGTCTTCCGTGGTATCCCCCCCACCAGCGTGGGTTTCTGTCTCCTGTGGGTTTCTCTGAAGTGAAATCCTGTGCGCGGAGTGTGACTCGCACTTTTAGCACGTGTATTACCCGCAGCAAGGCTGGGGAACCCGCTGCCTTCATGAGCCCATCTCTGTGGCCTCTGGTCTTGAGGGTTCCCCCCTTGCTAGCACAGGTCCGTGCTGGGGAGGGAGTTGACCCGCAGGACGAGGGAAGCAGCCGGTGTGGCTGCACGAGGGATGTGCCTTTCGGTCCTGTAGCAGAGGCGCATGCGTTGGCAGTGTGTCTGGCCTGGCGGTGCTGCATCTTCTGATGTTTTCCGATGTGGTTTCACCCGAGCAGAGTCCTGGCCGGGCTGTGCTCGGCACAGGCCAAAGGGAACCGCAGCGCAATGCTCAGGAGTTTGCTTTCTGCTGCCCGCCTCTCTGGGATGCCCCCACGCCGTCTTCCGTTGTAGCCCTGCAGCAAACAGGGCCAGTCTCTCCTGGGGAAGCAAATGTTTTGATTTAAAATCTGGATCTTCAATTTTGAATAGGGGAAGGGAGCTCAGAGTTGCGTTTCCCCCTGTCGCAGTCCTGTTTCATCTTTTCCTGTTCTGAGCTCAGCAGAGGATTTTTTATGCTTCTGTCCGATCCTGCAGTTGCTCATCTTTTATACATGTATTTTCAGTTTTACTCGGCTGCTTTTCTAGTTCCCTGTTGCTAATTGCATCAAACCACGCTTCCGCTGAGACTGCAGCAGTGTCATCAACCTGTAACCTGTCAAATCCCTCCACCTAATTCAATTGTTATTGTATATGTAGCACTGCTTTGTGCGGTTGTTCCCTCACTGCCTACCATGTGAGCTGGATTTTGATCAAGTGCTTTCTTGCGCCTTGAGCACGCTCCAAGCTGCTGGAGGTAGCTGGATGCAAACAGAGAGAGACAGTTACCCTAAGAGTTCTGCCGCCTGTAATCTGGAAGCAAGGAGATCAGTTGTCTCTTCTGCCAGCAGCCAGGAAGGTGACGGACTGTAGAAAGGTTGGTGAAACTTCACAAAGTCCTTTAACACTTTGTTAGGTGTTCGCTTCTTTCTCGTTCAGCACTAAATAATGCACCAGGCATGGCTGGGTTAGACAGCAAGGGTATGTGCACCTTGGAAAGTCCTCCCAGCGCCTCCATGATTTTACTGTTTTTGATATCATCTGAGGAAATGAAGATGACATCAGCAGGGCTTTTTGCTCTGTTCTTGCTTGGTGTCCATAGGAACTTGAAGGCTACTTGGGTTTTAACAAGTGGGATTGCACTGAATGGATGTTCACACCCATGGTCGGATCAGTTCTTGTGGTCAGGTATCTGTTCCTCCACAGACACAGCGTTTTTTTGAAGTTGTGCTTCCTCCGACATCATTTTCCTTTCTGGGTGCACTTTTACCAGGTGATAGTACCCTCTGGGGTACCCTCCAGTTCTCTGGAGAAACATAGCAGAGGTGACTTGCTTTTGTTACTGCTTATGTTCAGCTCTTCCAAGTGTGTGGAGGTGAGTCTGTCAGCCCACAGAAACACCCCACCGCTTTTCAAGGTGATCTTTGCCTGCTGGTTGTGGCAAACAAACCATATTCAGATTCCTTAGTCTTTGGGATGGCAGTGGTGAATGGAAGGATTGGGTGGCATTGATGGTCTTCTCTGTCAAATAGACAGTTTTCTTCAGGGTTCTGTATATAAAAGCATTTCTTTCACGTCTGTAGGTGACCTCAAATCTGCCATGCAATATCCTAGAGCGCATGAATGCTTCATTTCCCAGGAATTACCTTCTTTTGTGGTTTGGGCACCTTGCTTCCCTTTGTTCTGCTTAGCATTCCTGATGGTGATTGAAAGTCGGATTGCTCTGACCATTTAATCACATCACTGACCAGCAGATTTTCCACCCGACGTTAGGGTCAGAAGTGACTCCTCTGAGAAGACATTGCTGTGAGGATTAAGAAAAAGGATATAAGAGGCAAAGGTTTAGCTGGGGGAAAAAAAGGGGGTTAATCATCTCCTCAGCAGCGCCCAGCGCTGTGGGGAGCCCGGGCCGAGCAGCGCCTCTGCAGATGGGCTCTGTCCACCCCTGTGGCAGCACTTCCCTGCTCCCTGACGCGGCAAAAACTCGCTGGCTGGTTTCTCAGCTGACAGTTTGAAGTTGGGAATTAATGTGTCCAGTTTCCACATACAGATGGACCAAGAGAGATCCTCATCTGCCCGAAATATTAAAATATTTACAGACAACTCTGCACGCTTTCCATTTGAGAGGAGCCAACAGTGGGGCACAGAAAGGCTTCCTTTGGTCCAGAGCAGCTCCCTGCAGACCGGAGAAATGGAGGAAAATCTTGCATTGGCAACTGAAATGTTGCAGCCTTGGATCTCTCCCAGGTTTGGGTAGCATGTCTCAGTATCTAGCCGGGCAGAGCATGTGTTACAGGAGCTTGGCTGGCCTGTACCTTTAGCTGTGATTAAACTTCTGGCTTGCAGAGCGCTGGGCTGATACCTGCAGTTACCTTATAGCATTTGTACTGTTCAGAGTCATTTTCCTAAGTGCCTAATTATACTGAAGTTAAAAAAGAAGAAGCTTTGACTGCCGTTGTTGATCAAACTGCCAGAGCGAAGTTGTTGTGAGCATGCTGTTGTTGCTGCTTCTGCAAAGATGAAACCATCTTATGTTCAGCGGGGAGCTGATGATACATTGCTTAGCATTAAATATCCATGGCTGCAGCTTCCAAGGGTCCTCGGGCTGCCTTCTCTGTTTTATGTGCATGGAAACACAGTTCTCAAAGAGAACGTTCACGTTGGGGAGGTAATTTCAGAAGCTGCTTTGACGAACTTGCCGTGGTTTTGCTAGAAAGAGCAGGACTCGGGATGGGGCATAGCGCAGTGTAGTTTCATTGCCAGTCTTTGTCTTTCAAGAGGTTTCAGTGTCTGAATGAGCCAGTGCTGCTCTAAGCCGAGAAGAGGTTTTTAAAGCTGGGAGGAGAAGGTAATGGCAGGAGGGATCCCTGTGTCTCAGGAGCCCTGTGCCAGGGCCTGTCCCGCAGCCGTGTGGGTGACGTGGTGGCTGACGAGGATTTCCTTACACCTTGTCGGTGGGTGTCTTGCTCCTGCTGTTTACTGGGATGTCCTGAGCTGCGCTGACTCCTGCTAATTGCTTTGCTGAATTAATGAATCTGTCCAAACTACTGGCTTCTTGGTGACCTAGACCTAACTCAAACAGTTGTGTGCAGGTCTCTGAAATATTTATGTCAGCACAGGCAAGAGAGGGCTGTGAAATACGGCGTTAAACCACCAGGATATGCTCGTTTGTGCAAAGCTTGAAGTGTGTAATCCAGGAAATAGGAGCCTCGTCAGATCAGCGCAGATTTGCACGAAGAGGGAAGGCAAATGGGATTTTAAAAACCTCATTTATACCAGATGAAATGCTTCTTTTCCAGGTTGTGTGGGTTTTGTTTTTTTTTAAAAATAACTTGTTACTGATGTGCGGACGGGAAAAATCCCAGCTGTGGAGTCATTGTAATCTTTGGCCAGCAACAGGGAGAGCTGCAGGGTGATTGCAGCAGGTAGGAGAGCCCAGGCAGCCCTGAGAGCAACTGCAGACATTCAGTGCTTGGAGGTAGAGCTGTGGCCACTGGTAGCACTCCCTCTGCTTGTTCTCCATCTGACCTCTCGCATACGAGGCTTTTCATGTATGTATTTCGTGCCTGTCCTCCTTTTCATTACCACGTGCCTTCATGCTCTCCTCTCTCAGCTTCACCATCCTCGTGGGCTTTCCTTGACTTCTCACCTTCGCATCGCAGGGTGCACGGTCTCCCTAACACTGGCTTGTGCTTAATTACTCCTTACACTGAAACTCTTCTCTGGCAAAAGTGCCAGGGCTGAAGCTTCACGTGCTGCTTCTGGTGCTGGTGTGGGACACTGGAGGGCAGACGTGTAAGACAAAGCAAATTCTCCATGCTTACTCCTGATGCATGTAAGAGAGTTTCCCTGCCTGTTGTTGGTGAGAGGCAGGATTGGGATTGCTCGAGATGCTCGGAGAGCGTGCAGACAGGAGGTATTTCAAACCTCTCTTTGAGTAGGGACTGTTTGAAGGATGCCAGCTCTTGGATGTGGAGATATTGTCTGTACCGGCGTCTTTCCAGCTCAGCTGTGCAGATGAGGGCAGCACTGTTACCTGCCTGCAGCCTGGCTCTGTGTTAGCTGCCTGGATTTTCTTTACCAGCAGGTTCCCCGAGCCGAGAAGTCGGAGGGTGCCCACCGGGGATGCCCACCTGGTCCTTGCCAAGCTGTCCCTTCTGCGTGCAGACAAGGTGAGCAGGATGGCTGATGGCTTCCCGGCTGCCAGGCAGGCGTGGGCTGCCGTCCCCTGCGCCGGGAGCCGCTGCCAGCAGCCCCACGAGGTGCCGGGGTAGGTGGCTTTGGACCCACGTAGTTGAGACAGTCGTGAAACAGCCATGAATGTTACAAAGCTGACCTCTGCCAGGAGAGGACAGAGCTGCAGAACCTTTGTCACTCACACAAGAAATGGGAAACGGTAGCAAATAACAGAACTTTATAGGCCAGTAACTGAACGTACACATTTTTAAAACAAGCAAACAAACAAACAAGGCCCTCCCACATTATAAAAAACACTCTGCTTCTCTAATTTGACAAGTGTAGTAATGCAGTTTTGATTATATATTTCGTTGCGTGTTGCAAATGCAGTACATATATATATATATTTAAATTTTAATAATGTGAGACCTCAGAACTGCATAGCTCCTGGTACTAAATCATTCCTGGGGAGTGGGCAGAAATGGACTGTTGTGTGTCAGTACACTTAACTTGCGGGTTTTAATTAGGCATGATCGCCGGGGTTGGTGGCCGTGCCCGGCCCCAGCGCAGCACCGCTGGCAGCGGCGGGACGGGCGGGAAGGTGCTGCCCCGCAGAGCGCGTTCAGCGTGGCCAGGTACCGCTCTGGCCCAGGGGGCTGTTTCCCCGTGTTCCCTGTCTGCTTCTCCGTCACCTGGGAAGTTTTGCAGCTGTTGTCTTCCCAGCACGTTTGTGAGGGTGTCAGGTTTAGTATTTGTGAAGTGAACTGGGAGCCAATTTCTACCCCCCCCACAACCCCAGATAAAACTTGTTTTCAGTCACTTCGAGAACTGCCGGGATCCTGGCAGCAGCTGTGTTGGTGAGAAAAAACTCTAAATTTACCACTTGGGTTGCTCAGGTTTAGGAGCAGAGTGGGGCTGAGATGGGCTTTTGGTGAATTGGGGTGAATGCTGTCCCTTACTGGCTGTGGTGTTACTGGTTTCATTGAACAAGCTGGTTATACAAAGTTTGGCGATATGTGCATCACCGCAGAAGAAACTAATTGTGCTTCTGAGCAGCTGAGATAAAAGTTTGCAGCTTCTCTAACACGTAGCCCTGGGCTTGGATGTTGGACGTAACCGAAACAAGGATGTAGTGATATATTTTCACATGAGACAATCTGTGACGCCTGCTAGCTGTGCGCATGACTCCATGCCCCACAGTGTTTTACAGGTTAGTTATAAAGTGGTTATAAACCAGATGATGGAGCTGTTTTGAGAGTCAAGTGGCTCTTTTTGTGCAACAGGAGGAAGTTAGGCTGCATTTTTCAAAATATTTTCGAACTTAGCTTTAATGATGCTCTGACTGCTGTTGTTATAATGTAAGTGTAGCGTTAGCGAAGAGATTAAATATATCAGCTGTATTGCAGTAGACATAAGCAGTGGGAATCATTCACGTGATTAAACTTACATTGTTTGGAGGGGAAAAAGCGCTTTGAAAGAAGAGAAACTGTTTCCTAGAGATGAGATCTCTCATTCCTCTCTTTTATCTTATTTCTGCCAAGGCAGGGATGCTGTGAGCATGTGAACTGCTAAGAGATGCTTAAATGTGTGCTGGGTGATGAGGAATATCTTGCTATGGTTTTATGTGCAGGCACGCTATATTTTCTGTAATAACATTAATAACCTTCATGTGACTGTTCAGAAGGATGAACCTCGTTAAAGAAGAGGTATTTAATAACGGGCCTATTTTTATCGCTGTCTTTATCTAACAGTCTGCGCATTTATTTCAAGCTTGTAAGAGTGATTTGGAAGAAAAATGTTTTCCCTCCTGGAAAACAGCCTTGGTTATCTTGAATTTCCAGTCTGAGTATCTTCCCTCTTCTTTCCACAGCAAGCAAGCCAGACTAGGACCTTGGCTCCAACATTTTTATCAGGTGTTATGGAAAAGTGTTTTTTTAAAAAAGTATGACTTGGGTTCTAGCATTACTTAAATAGTTCTGAAGGTTTAACCAAATCTAATCAGAGCAACTCCCTTACACCTCAGACGCATGACGTTGTTTTGTGAGACAAGCTTTCCAAGCATTGCAACGCGTGCTTGATTAGCTGCGAGTTGGACCTCCGTCCCCGTGAAACCCTGGAGGTTGCTTGACGGCCGTGAAAGCGTTGAATTCCCCCCAAAGCACCATCATGGATGCTGAGGATCAGACAAATCACGCGGCGCCTGCCGCAGCCGTTCCGTGGAGAGGCTGCTGCTGCGCACCGTGAGCTGCGAGGGAAGCCTCCCTGTGCCAGCAGAGCTCAGCGCCTCCTGATCACCTTCTGAGCCGTCCTTCTCTCTCCTTTGGGGACAGAAGGCTCCTAGAGCAATTATTTTCCTGGTTTGAGAATTATTTTGCCAGGCTGTGGTGAAACAGCGGAGCAGCGCAGCTCGTGGGGCTGTGGGACACGTTTGCCCACGCATTCCTGGAGAGGTTGGCAGTGAGCTCTAGAGATCAGGCCTTCCTGCAGAGCTGATTTTTTTTTTCCCCTACATTTGTAATTTTATTATGTAATTTCATAAATTAATCTCTGACCTATTGATGTAATGCAGACGTTGTGTTTTCAGACCACTCTCCTGTATTGATCTCATTTGCTGGCTGAGGTTGGCCATGATGGAGGCAGGCGGTCTGCCTTGTCCCTGAAGGGATGCACCGTCTTTCCAATTCCTTCCACATCCGTCCCTGTAGGATCACTGGCTCCGCATCCAGACTGCCTGCCTCCGTGGGACGTTTCTTGGAGCAGAAGTGCTGTTTAGCCCACGCAGAACTATCGTACTGTACAGCCTGTGGCCAAAATGACCATTTCTGGACCCTTTTCTCAAGACACATACTTGGCCATATGCTCCAGGAGCTTGTGGTCCCTGGTGTGTGTTTGACAGTTGTTATAAAAACACCTGGCTCTGGGAGCCAAAACCTCCTTTTCTTTGGCTTCAATCTAGATCATGTACATCACTAAAACACAGTTTCACAGCGTCATCTTTTTCATCATTAGGAGGAAAGTATTCTTCCCCAGCGCCTTGCTCTGGCTGTTCCTTCCTGCAGTCTGCCCCGTGGGCTGTATGTGTGCTAAGACCCCACTTACTGAAATTTCTACAAAAATGATTTTAGGTGGGTGAGCACAGTGTCAGATTTTTTAGGGGGGGGGCAGTCAGCACACAGTCAAATGGCTCCTGCGAGGAATATTTCATCCTGGTCCTTCACAGTTCATGCCTGCAAATTAGTGCTCTTACTCAGATGTGGCTGCGGCTATTTTTTTTTTTAAAATTTTATTTTTCCATGTATTTATTTATAGAGTCACACTAGCAACAGATCCTCTTTTTCCACAAACCCTTTTCAGAGCCATGTTCTGCCTCCTCCATTCTGGCTTAAAAGCACCTTGCTCTTCTGAGGGAAGCTCTGAATACCCATCATGCTGTCCTGATTTAGTGAGACATTTTCTCTGATCTCTGCCCTCCATTCATTTTAGAACCTGCAATGAATTTGGGATGTAAATTAAAAAAGCTATTTGATGTTTCTTCAGGTCTAGAAGCTTGTTTTGCATTTGTTCTTACTTGAACGCACTCTGAAACAAATCTCCCCACTTTGCTAAAACAGCTTCCTTTAGCATCTCAAAGAAGCTTCTGAGTTAAAAAAATAAATATATCTGTTTTTCCAGCTCTGCTTTACCAGCATAAGCTTGGGAAAGAAGTGTAATCTCCTTGGGTCTGTCTTGATGTTTTGTAGAACTAATTCCCTTTTATTGCAAGAACTCTCACAACACTATATTCAAGTTTAATTTTTTATTATGTGTTTACGTTTTGGAAGGAGTAAGCGTAATGGTGTTGGAAATTCTAATTAAGGATAACATTTCTGATTCAGAAGATCTTTCTTCAGTCCAGAGATTCTTTCTCCTCTCTCCCGATTTTCTGCCTGCTCCTTAAGACTGCAGGAAGTTTTGCTTGGGTCATTCACTTGCAACAGGATGTTATCTGAATACTGAATTAATGTATGCGGTCTGTCACTTGGTATTTCTGCTGTTCTTCTGCTGGAGATCTCCCAGGGTTGCAAAGACCTTGCAAGCGGCAATGGCAATAACAGGAATGTGCCTATGATCCTGCAAAGTAAAAGCAGAAAGCTGCATGTCTCTCCCATCACTGCAGGGTGTGAATAAATAGATCTAATCAACAATTTACATTTTAACCCCAGACCAGGTTTTATTTTTAGGCTTTGTCATTCAGCCCAAGTGAAACCTTTCTGTTTCTGTCTGGTGGTGTTTCTAAAAGCACCTTTACGTTATCACAGAGACTGTATTTTAAGGTGCATTTACATTTTGATATAATCTGCTGCTTTTCTTATTTGAAACAAAGCCCACCTGTTCTTCATTAATTATACTATCATTTAACCTGCTAACCAGGTTGCTACTAATTACAGCTATGTCACTGTTCTGCAGACGATAATATGCAAAAATGATTAGACCTCTCTGTATCTCAATTAGCTAGAGCTGTAACGGGGGGGCAAATTGTGAAGGCTTTTACAGGTATTGTGAAGGTATTTACAGACTATATGATGTAAAGCTGGGAGGAGTGGCTGCTGCACCTGAGGATGCTGCCCTTCAGAGGGACCTCGACAGCAAAAACTGAAATAGAAGAAACTCTTTAAACATAGAAAAATCTGTTTTACTGTAGGGTGATTGAACACTGGTCAACTCCACCAGAGAGGTTGTGGAGTCTCCACCCTAGGAGATATTCAAAACCCAACTGGACACGGTCCTGCGCAACCTGCTCGAGGTGACCCTGCTCGAGCAGGGGTTGGACAGGATGATCTCCAGAGGTGCCTTTCAGCCTCGACCGACCTGTGACTCTCTCTGGCAGTACCTTTGTTAAGACAGAGGATCTCATGGTGGGCTCCACGGAGCGCTGCAGATCCTGGTGCTGATGCTGGCTGTTCTCCCTTGCTAACGTCGGCTGAAACCTGAACGGAGCAAATGTGGGAAGAGTCTCTGAAGAGAGGCACCAGAAAGTGATGACTGAGACCAGCTATTGGGGCGATGTTGGTCCAGCAGTGCTGGAGCCAGGAGCCAGAGGCTGGAATGAAGGCACCTTGCGGGTCCAGAGCCTTTGCTGGAAGATAAGCCAAGAGGCTTTTCACTTGAGCCCTGTTTTATCATCTTTCCACCCACTTTGATCTCTTTAGGTGCTCTCCAAACATTTGGGTTACATCCTGAAGTGGAAAGAACATGTCCTGAAGGAGGAACAGAGCAAGGCTGCCCACAGAGGAGAGCTTGTACCTCACCCTGCCGCCTCTGGGGAAAGCCCGGTCTTGCTGGCAAGCAGGAGGGGAGGGAGAGCCGAGGCTCTTCCAAATCAAGCTGTGTGGGTCAGAGGTGTTAATGCAACCGCTTTATGAGGAGGAAATGTATACGCTGTCCTTTATCCACTCCAACAAAGATCCTTGGGTTAGGTCAAACCACCTACACTGGCTATTTTTACTGTTTGCTCTCTGCTGTACTTGATAAATTGATTCGTGTGTGGGGTTTTGTTAGTGGTTGGTTTGGGGTTTTTTTGTTATGTGTTTTTTTTTTTCCCCTTGAAGTGGACTGGAGATGATTCATGTGATTTCTTTTGTGATGCAGACAGGGTGGGATGATAGCTTCTTTATACTTGTCAAGTATCTATCCACAACCCACGGCACGGCCCACGTACAGCCTGAGTGCAAAGGTGATTTTCTTGCAGACTTAGGAATACTACACAGAAACAGGTAAAACACGACACTCGCTGAAGACCGTGCTTGAGAAAGATTGCGTCCACGGTCTAAAAGCCAGACATGGGGTCACTGAATTGTTCTTCGCAGTGGTAGCCGAGCTGGGAACCCTGGAAGGGGAGATTTCCCACAGTTATGGCATGAAGAACCGGAGGACCCCTGGTTCTCCATGGTTATCCGTGAGGACCTCCCGATGCCTCACACGGAGCTTGCTGCGACACCGGGCAGGAGCTGGTTGGCGGGGCTGCCGTGCCGGCGCAGGCTGTGGTGCAGCCCGGCAGCGCTCCCGGGGACTGCGCGGCGGTGATGCTTGGCTGTTCTCGGCGTGCTTCTGCTCTGAAACGTGGCTGTGTGTGAAGGTACCTTCCTACAACGGCTGCTCCTGGTCTGCGTCTGTCCTGGTTCCAGCTGGGACAGGGTTAACTTTTTTCCCCCCAACTTGGGGCTGGGCTGTGCTGTGTTTTGGTTCGGTATGAAAGGAGCGTTAATGGCATTGATGCTTTGGCTGTTGCTGGGTGATGCCTGCACCGGGGCGGGGGGAGCACAGCCGGGGTGGTGGGCCCAGCTGGCCAATGGGGTATTCTATACCATGTGACATCATGCTCAGTATAAAAACCGGGTGTGGGGGGGCTCGCCCCCCCGGTTCGGGACACGCGGTCGGTGAGCAGTTGCATTGTGCATCGTCTGCTTTGTATATTCTGTTATTGTTGTTGTTCCCATTTGCTATTATTGCTGTTCTACTTTGTTTTATTTCAATTATTAAGCTGTTCTTATCTCAACCCGGGAGCTTTCCTACTTGCACCCTCCCGATTCTCTCCCCCATCCCACCGGAGGGGGGGGTGAGCGAGCGGCTGCGTGGCGTTTATTTTTGCTGGCTGGGGTTAAACCACGACAGCGTCGCTTCCATCAGCGGAGCAGGGAGAAAAATACCCTCCCGCTGCATGGCAGCGAGCCCCGTGGAGCCACACACCTGAGAGACGAGGAGACAGTCTGTGCTGGCCTGGGCATCGCCTGGTTTAATCTTTTATCCCTGTTCACCCCACCAAGGGTTTATTTCGGGTAGAGATGTGTGTATTTGGGGGGGTTAACCCCAACTGTTAGCTTGTCAGGTGACAGGCAGGATTTGCAACACTGGCAGCTGAGGAGAAAAACTGTTATTAAGTGTAACGCGGCACCTTGGATACAGAAAGCATGGGGAGACAATAAATACAGACTTCCATAATGTCATTTTATAGTGTCATTCTTCAGAATTTATTAAGACTTAGTTGTAGCGGTGCCTACAGCTTCTTCTGGTTGAATCAGTAAATTCCATTCATTATCTCCAGCGCTGGTTTTGACCTACTGTGTTTTAAAAAAGAAGAAATATTGGAGGCATAGGGGCACCCCAATTACTTTCTTTGGCAGCTGGGTTTTTTGCTGTAAATCCCCCTTTTCTCAGGTTTGCTGCTAACACCCCAGTCAGTGCCCGTCTGGGTGGATGGACCCGAAATGTGAAGCGTTGCTTGATGAGAGCACTGAGAAACGCAGGCACCGACGACCTGCCTTAATCACCGCAGCCTCCTGCGGGCAGCGTGCGGCAGCGGGAAGAGAAGCGCCGTAGCGGAGGGATGCGCCTGTCATCTCGGAGCAAGTTTGCATGTCTTGTCATCCCACCCTGGTACTGCTCCGGGGTGTAGACAGTCTTGGACAGGCTGAGGATGGCTGAAGGTGGAGAAGGGTTGACAAGACCTTCCGTAATGACAAAAAGGTCATCGCTAAAGCCGCGGGCTCAAAGAATAGTTCACTGTCACTTCTCTGCGGGTGTTGCCACTTGTTCGCTGTCGGGAGCTGGCTGCCTTGTTGGTGCTGAGAATGGCACCAGCGTTTTTCAAGAGTTCCTCAGTCTGCAAATGAAATTGTGTCCGGTTCTCCCATTTTCTGTCTGGCACAAATCACAGCGGCGGCGTGTTTGTGTACCTTTACCCCTGTCCTCAGCATTTAGCTCTCCAGGATGGAAGAAAATTAGTTCAAGCCCAGCCTTCTGATAATTTATTATATTCCTTGTGCTTAAGGGCAAAATTTAAGTTGCCAAAAGCAGATGTTTGCTTGCTCCTTTTTTAGCTCTCCAAGTATGTTCTGCGTGCTTGATTGATGGACGTCCCTGTTACACTAATAGTTGGGCTTTGCAGAAAGCTGTTATTACCAGGAAAATCTGGTGTGGGTTTCAGTTTTTCTTCTTGCATTGATTTTTGTTTATTAATGTTGTTTTGAGGAAAAAAAGGCTTCAATTCCAGCATTTTGCCTTGCTTTCTCAGGCTTCTTCACAACTGTCTTCTCTGAGGCACTTTTAAAATCAATATTACAAGTGTTCTTTATATTTTACTGTGTGGTGGAGGGTTTCTGCGTCTTGCTATTGATTTCTAATTGTGTTGCAGGACATTCGGGTGCACGCAGATTGCCGTGTGATGGATTACTTTACATATGCCTTCCCGATCATCACTGAGTTGACTTTTTGCACGTTCCCTCTTGCAGGATGCTGCTGCTGAGCCTGGAGGCCACCAGGAGCGCTTTGCCAGCCTGTAGCCCATGAGTGCAATCTTGAGACACTAAACTTGTCAGCATTCATTTAATTGTGGTTTTGATTTTGCTTTTATATCAGACGTGGAGTTACGCTTGTGAGATCTCCTCTTTTGTGTAGTCTTTGCAGAGTTTTTCTGTCCTGGCTTCTCAGGCATCTTCATGTTCTGCATCGTAGGAGCTTAACAGGTTGTGCTGGTTTTGTTTGGGGTGGTCATAGTGTATCTTCAGCTCTTTGGATCAGTGCTGGCATGAACTCTGACATTGCCCCTTGGAGATCTTGGCATTTCAGAGGTGCGACGTCCAAGTCTTGATGAAATAATATCGAAACACAGGCCACATCTGTAGCTGCTGTGAAGTTGGATTTGCAGATACAGGCACTTGGAGCATGTCTGCGTTCATGAAGCGTGGGCACGTCTGTCTGAGAGCCTGGTGGGACCAAAGGAGGGCGTGAGGAGTGACACGGCTGCGGCCAGCACAGGCGCTCCAACACGCATCCATCGCTGCGGGGCTGCAGCAGGGGAGGAGCGCCCGTGCGTCTGCCCATCGCAAGTCCTAGAAGCACGAAGGAGAACGCGCAGCAACAGAAGCTTTCTGTCTAGGGAGGGTTTGCACGTGCCTCAAGCTCTTGCGGAGCAGGGTGGCGAGCAGTCCCGCCCCAGGGCTCTCGGGGCAGGTATGGATGTGTTTGCTGCTGGACCTGCCTGCGGGCAGGCGCTTCCGAGCCCTCTGTGCATGGGCAGCGCAGGCCCCATGTCTGCCGGCTGCTTTGGTTGCAACGATACGCGATGTGTAGGGGTCTGGGTATACAGTAAATTGCTGCCGGCTGGTCTGGGGTGCGTGCTTGTCAGGCTTCTCTTCAGTAAGGTTCAGCTCCTAGACGTGCTTCATGGAGGCCAGTTTTAGCTTCTAAGGAATTAGTTGCTGTAGTTTACCCATCTGTGCTGGGGACCAGAGCAAAACGATGGCAGAGGCACTGGTACCGCGTCTCTGGAGGAGCAGCACAGAGCATTTTAAACACGCTCGCAGAGGACACGGGCAGCCCGAGATCTTCCCGAGTCCAGCAGTGCCACCGTTTGTTGGAGCCGGCAGTCGGGAGGGGATGGCATGCATAACTATGGGCAGGCTTCGACCTTGCCGCTGGAACTTAGTTAGCAATTCTGTTGATGTTCTGGAAACGAAAATATAATTCAGGCCACCTTCTCCTCCAAACTGACCCTGAGAATGTGGGAGGAGAGGAACTACTGAATAATTAGGGTCTTTTTTTTTTCTTCTTTTTGCTAGAGTTACTGCTCAGCGTTGAACTGCTGCAAAGTGTCATTAGTTTCCTTGAACTTATTGGTCCAAGTGTACTTTGCATTAATATAATTACGTAAATTGCAGTCTCATTAATCACAGTGTGTGCTGCGGCGTATCACTGTCTCGCCTTATTTTGTGGATGGTTTGGCTGGTGGGAACCCTTGTAACCCTGGCTGGGGGGGAGAGCTGTCCCCCTCCCCCTGGACTCCTGGGTCTATTTTGACTCGCGCTTTGTATTCGCACGCCTCTTACCCTGGAAGATCTGGGAGCATTTGCCAACACCGCCACGGCTGCGGAGAGCAGCCAGGCTGCCGCGGAGGAGGGCAGCTGGGACACAACCGCGGAAAGGTAGGTTTGTCGCAAGGGAGTTTTGCCGTGCCACGTCCTTGCTGCTGCCGTTTTGTTTTGGGTCCGTAGAGGTGCCGCCATGGCAGAGCCCAGGCTCCTGGCTTGGCCATAAATACCCGGAGCCCGAGCTGTTGCGCAGGGGACCGCTGCAGGGCCGTTTGATGATGCTGTGGCTCTGTCTCCGTGGCAGAGCTCTCAGCCTTCCTGGCAATGTAAATTCTCCTGGCTGCATGCTAAAATTACACTGAGTTATTGATTTATCTTTGAGAGGATTTCCTTCCCAAGGGACATTTCTGGCTGTTGTAATGATTTAGTCTTCTGCGAGTGCAGAATCCAGAGCAGAGCCACCCTCCTGCCCACGAGTCTGCAGCCCCGAGGTCGTGCTCCCACAGGCTTCCTCCGCAAGCTGATTTCTATTCCAAAGCCAAGGTTATTCTGCTGTTACTTCCAAGTGACAACTGCAAATAAAAGGGCATTTTCAGCTTTGCGCTGAGCAAGCTGCAAGTCTCGGACTAGCCTTTGGGCCACGGCACCAGCGTTGTTATCCCAGACTTGTTGCAAACGCAACTCTGAGGCTGGCATGTGGGAAGCTTGAAGCCGTGCCAGCATTAATGCACGCGGGCTCCTGGGAATGTTTTAATTCTTTAAAGCAGGGTATGATGGGAGCAGGATCGTGCAAATGTTTTTTTCCTAAAGATGCAGGGTACAGCCTCTTTTTTCTTTGCTTTCTGCTGACTCGTCTGTGGAGCGTCTCTGAAAATCAGGCTAGGCAAGTCCCATTTTGACCTCCTACTTGAACCCCTGGGGAGGCCAAGCCAATTCTCTACTTCTACCACCAGTTTTCTCCCCTTAGTCCTGAAATCGTAGTCTGCTGGTTGTAACTCAGCTGGTGAACACCATCAGTAGAAGGACCCAACCCTTCAGGAGTTGGGCCAAATGTTTTACCGAGTATCTGTGGAAGGGCCATGACAGGCTCCGTGTCCCTGGATGCCCATCTCCAGCGATGGCCCATCTAAAGCACCTCCCCTGGGTTCCCGTGTCTAACCCCACGGTGGATTTGGATCCGATCTCAGCTGCAGTGTGTGCACTGATAAAATGTGAGGCTGCTCGCATGCGCGGTGTTATAAAACAGCATCCCCTGATTAGGCCCGGGGAGAATGTCAATTTATTTTCCTGTGAACCAAGTGTGGCACAACTACTTTCTTTCTTAGTGATCTATCTGCAATATAAAACGAGTCCTTAGCGTCTATCTTAAATACTGCAGTGTTGACAAGTTCTCTTGACAAAAATTAGGCTAATGTTCCCTATGACTGCATTAGCTATAGAAACGAGGCTTTAAATTGAAGCTGAGGAAAGCACTATACCAATGCTCTCTCCAAGGCATCTTCTTATTCCAGCTTTTATTATTCAAATTCGTTCTCACTGTAGCTTTGCAGCGTAGCTTGTCCAATACGTTCTGCTAGTCTCACAGCCAGGTGGTTCGTATCGGGCACCTTTCGGTGTTGAACTGGGGAAATGTCCAACCGTCTGTGGACCTGGGCTCTCTTGGCTCTGGGGGATGCTCTAGGCTTGGGGAAACGTTGGTGCTGGGTTGTTACTGCGACCGCTGGTGTGAAAGCGTGCGATGAGCCAGCTGACACGCATCGAGCAGAGATGCAATCCAAGTCAATAAGCTGCACACCTTGCCAGCAGTACAGCATGTCCTGAAACGCTCCCAGTGATAGCTGGAGAAGGATTTCAGTTTTCCTCTGTTGAACGTGTTTATCTTTTCAGTTTCAGCCTTGGTTGACTTATAAACACAGAAGCTGAGGACAGGAACAGAGATCGCTGAGATCTTGTCATGAAGACCCCTTCTCGAGCTTCCTAGCCTTCCCCTTGAAAATAGTTTCTTTTTTTGCCTCTTTTTCCTCCTGTACCACAGTCTTAGGCTTCAGCTCCTCGTTACCAACTGCACATTAACCATGGCCAGCTTACACCTCCTGGATCTCACCCTGGTGTTGGTCCTGACGGATTATCCCTCCGTAGAGATCAGTTGTGTCCTTTCCATGCCTCCGCGTTGCTGGATTCTTTGCGGGGTGGTTTTCTCTGCCTTTACTTTCATCTGTGGTGGCCATCTCAGCAGTCACTGGAGAGAGGAAGAGAGGCTCTTGGAGGGTGACAGATGTGGAAGACAGTTGTGGTTGATGATGTTCTGGAGGTGCTAATCTCTGTCGTAGTAAAGGAGCTAATGGTGCCTGGCTCAGAAAGATATTAGATGCCTAAAATTCAACAGAATAAATATCGTCCTCAGTTCATTTTGTCAGGTTCTCAATTCTCCTGGTCATTCCCCTCGTCCTTCTCTGCCTACATTCTGCATTGATCTTCTCTGAACATAGATAAGCCTTCAGCGTCCCAGATGGGCTTTCTAGTATAACAGATACACCTGTGGGATGACAATTATTTAATAGGTTGCAGTGACATTATGAAGTAGTTTAGGCTTGAGGATAAATAACTTAGTGAGCCAGAGAGGGATTAAAATTGGCTTTTGTAAATAACGTTTCTCTTGGATGTTGACTTGGCGACATGGTGAGACAAAGGTCACGGCAGTGTCCGTGCAGCCCAGCATGCCGTTTGATAGCTGAAAGAATCAGAGTGTGGCTGGACACCTTCGATCTCCACTTTTCTGCTGCTGCCCAGACCTTTGTGGGATTAAAGTCTCTAAACTGCTACAGTTCCCAGGATCGAGCCCAATATCAAAAGGGAAAATAAATTAAGTGCTTCGTATTGAATTACGAAGCACATGCATCATGCTGTAACCAGGGGTGTGTGGTAATGCATAAGAAATTGGCTTGAAACTGGAGATAAGGATTTGCTTATAAAGTGAAAACATGTGTTTTTGCCAATTTTACAAAAGGGCAACCCTTCCTCCTCCTTCCCTGCTATTATTTTTTTCCTCGTGTGCTTTCTGCTGTTGCAGTGCAAGTGAGAGAAAAGCCTTTGCAGAGAGGGAGGTGGAAGGGCAGAAGCACTTGTTGCGAGGAGCTCTTTGCCATATGAAGCTTTTCTGTATTGGCAGCAGCAGAAGATCTATCAACAGATGCTACAGCAGCGAGTCCTGTCAGAGAGGCACCATATGTCCTCTCCCGAGCCCTCCCGTGGCTCCTTCCCCGAGAGTCTTCCTCCCCAGGCACCTCGCTAGCATCCGCCTTCGCTTCCATATCCCAGAGCATCCCGGAAAGCGGCGGACACCCCACGGGAGGTACGTGCTCTGCCCTGCGCATGTCAGCCGCCCCTCTCCTCCTTGGTGGTTATCTTGCCATGAGAGGGTCGAGGTTTGAGGGGTTTTTAGGCAGGCAGCTGGCCCTGTGCGTGCCCCTGCACGAGGCTGGGCTACGTGCAGAATAATCTTTTTGGCCGCCGGCGATGGCAGGCGTGAGTTAAACGGAGCGGCTCTGGCAGCGTCAGCCGGGGTCCGTGGCCTGGCTCCGCCGGGATCGCCCGCCCCTTCCGCGCTCCCGCTGCCCGCACGGAGCCGAGCGCAGGCAGCGGGTGGATTTGGCAAGAGGCGGCGGAGCCGAGCCCGGTGCTCATGGGGTGCCGCCGGTTTGAATAACCGGGCTCACGGCCCCCGGCGCTTGCTGATCCATTGAGGGAACGTGAATAGCGGTGCCGTGGGAGAGCGCTGGATCGGTGTAAACTGGCAGTCATAAGCGGTCGTCCAACCGAGTGTCCAAATTTAACTGATGCTTTCGTGTGTCTAACCGAGTATTACTTACTGGAAAGCCCCTTCCTTGCGACGCTTTGTTCTCCGCTAGCTGCGGATCGAATTGTGGAAGGAAGGATTTGATTCTGGCAGCATTTTAAAAACGTTTTCATTATATCTGCTGAGGGAAACAAATTACAGAGAAGACCTCTCAGCACTAGGACAAAGGGGTGGCTCTAAACCCCTTTTCAGATAAACAAATGTTTGAGCTGTAGGCCTGATGGATGGTGTTTAAAGACACGGTCATTACCGCAGCAAGCAAGGGGTTGGCATTGAAAATCATAGGATGCAAGAAAGAAAGTTCTCCCGAGGTTTACTGTGGGCGCGTGTCTCCCTGTAATCCTGGTTGAGCCCTTAGAACCTGAGTCCACACAGCAATCTCGGTGGCATTAGCCATGGGAAAAGAGTAGCCCAGCAAGAACCAGTAAGTAGCTTCTCTCTTGCTAAATGAGAAACTGGAATGGAAACGGCCCTTTCTCTGCGCCCTGTTTGAGTAGGGTTCAAGTCCTGCGGAAAGCAGCGCTGCTTCTTTGAGACACGTAAGAGCAAGAGTGGAGACGGTGGCACTTTGTGTTGGGACGTACCAGTGCGGCGATTCTGGGCGGCTTTGCTGCCAGCAGCAGCGCTGGGCGTTGCACTGGGAACGGATTCACCCTCGGCGAGCTTGAAAGCGTTTCAGATGTCTCTGCTCTGCTGCAGCATGGAGCAAAATCGGTGTTGGAGAAGATGTCGTATTTAGACATCACCATTTTGACAGGTCAAATTGCAGGATATTTATTAGCATAGCTTGGAGTATTATATAAAAGGTTTGTCAGATAAACTAACGAACTAAAGTGTCTTACGTGAAACATCCTTGATTTTGTTGAGGTTTTTTTAACTGTTCATTCAGTCTCTCAACAATTCATCACATTCAGGTGTTTCTGGAAGACACGGGTGCGAGTTGCTGCTGAGAGCTAAATGTCTGTGGCCTGGGGATCCGGCCCTTCCTGCTCGGTGTTTGTCTGCGTGCTCGGGGAGGCAGAGGAAAACAGCAGTTTGAGTTGTTTGCTCATGCTGTAAGGACAAAACTCCTCTCTCGTGGTTTCCTCCCTAATCCCAGGAAGGGAAGGACATCTCTTTATCCTTGTGGCCCTCTGCACAGCAGGATCTCTGTCTGTATCGAGGTACAATGATAAGACAAAATAATGGCAGTAAAACCAGCCTGACACCACCAGGACTCTTCATTCGCAGGCAGAGGCAGCGCGGCTGCCTTCAGCCCCTGGGAGAAGATGGGATGGCAGCAGGGGTTCATCCAGCATCCCGTCCCCTACAGATGCCACAAGCACGTGCTTCAGTTCATGAACATGGCAAACATACAGTAATTATAAAAAAGTTTTCTCTATAATTAATTACAGTAGGTAATTAGAGCCCCTGCTGTCACTGATGGTGCAGACCTGAGAAATCGGGGAGCGCCGGGCAGTGACCGGGAGGGTGCTTCCCCAAGGATGTGCCGCGCTCAACAGGCAACTCTGGTTTCCTAGCAGAAGTACAGAACTAGTGGAAATAAGAGATGCCAGGAAGTGGCTTTGTAAAGCATTTCATCCGGCGTCACAGGAGTTTCTGCTTGAAATGTGGGCGCAGGTGTCTGAGCTGTCTCACCGCCGGTGCTGTGGTCGAGGGGCGGTGGGGAACGCCGGGGGATGCTGGGGTGGCTTCTGGGGGGAGCTTCCAGGCCTGATGCTCTTAAATCTCCCCGCTAGCTATCTGGAAGAGGTGATATATAGCATATTAATGATCTTTTCCGGTGGCACTTTATTGGGAGGAGCGGTGAGTGCCAGAAAGCGAACTAATACAGAAGGCTGTAGATGAGTGAAGAAGGGGCAGGAAGCAGCAAAATGAGATTCAGGCTCTGGGCTTCCTTTTCCCATCAGTAATCCGTCTCTTCTTGACCTGTGTCTTATACACATCTTCCCTTCCTTTTGTATGTAAAAATGTTCTGTTTTGAAATAACAAGCAATCCAAGGAGTGGTATGAGTCACCCTTACAGAAAAAAAAGAAGCCAGGCTTTGCTGCTTCCTTGCGCGACTCGCTAACTGGAGAGCCCGGAGTCAGAGCACGCACCGAGCCCCACCAGGCTGGGGCTGGCTCCTCTGTTTTCCTCTGAGCCCGGCAGTCAGCGTGAGAAACAGGCGGCATCTTCGAGCAGCCAGAGCACCCGCTCCTGTGCGATCCCGTCCTCTCCCCGCGGAGCCGGCGGCAGGGGCCGGCAGCCCGGGCGAGGGCCAGGGCAGTTGCGTCCCCCCAGGCGTGACCAGCGCGTGATGCCCCAGCCTCTGCCACTGACCCACCGGCGGCTCCTGGAGCCGGTGGTGCCAGCGATGCGGCAGAAGGGAGCTCTGCTGCTTCCTGGGATTTGTCTCCTTGTGGGTTGGTTTTTTTCAATCATTACTTTATTAAAGGAGTAGGTACGGTGCCATCAGATAACTTTTGGTGGATGCTCTGTCAGTCTTGTGCAGCCTTATTATTATTAATATCGCAGCACTGCCGGTTTGTTTTGCTGGGAACATTCACGTATTGATTCGCAGATTCTTTTGTTGCCTGTATTAGAAAGAAAGTCCCTTTCCCTTCACTCCCCTGTGCCAAGAGAAACAAAGAGTAAAGAAAGGTAGATGCTATCTGATGCTTGCTTGGATACCAAGGTGATTTCTGAGAACTGCAGAGCCAGTTATTGACTCATAACTGGGGTTTGTGTTCACACTGTTAATAGATTTTTTTTTAGAAACTTTTTTTTTTTTCAATGGCAAACAAGGACACTACTTGGGGAGAAACCAGGCGATCTGCCTCGGCAGGCTGGATCACCCTTTTTTCTGCTTGCAGAAGCCTTCCCAGGGGAACACTTCTCTGCCGTAGGGGACGAAATAGTGCCAGAAGGTGTTTCTGGAGGGGGAGAGTCTCATGTCCCTCTTGGGCTTCTCTGGCTGGGCAGGTCGATGGGTGGCAGCGCGGAGGCCCAAGGGGTGGGTAGGGGGTGGGGAGGTGGCTGCCAGGAGCATAGCGAGTTATTGCATGATCTCGGTATGAGATTTGCATGTCTGTGTATGATGGAAAACTTCCCCGGTTATTTTTAATGCCTGTCTGTTGCTGTGTAGTGAGTTGGGGCTCAGCATTGTCCCTGTGCAAGAGATGCAAAACCACGTGTGGCCAACACTAACTGGAATCGTGTACTGGAAAGGAGCTGAGCAGGATGAGACCTTTCTCGTTTAGTGAGGAAACACAGTTGGTCATTTGGTTGGTCTAGAAAAGGAGAGATGGGGTTACTTGGATATTACTACGTGATGCATATTCAGCACGCCAGCCCTCTGCTTTTAGTTATCCTGCATATAATGCGCCTGATTCTTGCCTTGGTTGTGAGCGTGGTGGAAGCGTGTTCTGTTTTTCATTTGTTTATTTATTTGTTGTTTTGTTTTCAACCTCTGCAAAGCTTGGTATAGGTATAGAGCTTCAGAAACGTACACATAACAGAATAACAGATAACTGTGATTTGGTTACAAGGCAATAATTTACGTTGACAGGTTTAGCTGATAACATAAAACACAAGAGAGAAATAGGATCAGTTTATAAATGTCAGCAGAACCTCTGCGAGTGAGTTGCTGCCTTGAAGCTGACTCCGGTGCTGTTACTCCATCTAATATATTATAAGAAGAAATAAACGGTTGTCTGAAAAAATCTGGCTGACCAAGATTAAAAGAATAGGGCTATAAATTAAATTCTTCCTCGGCATCACTTTAAGCAACTTTCAGGACAGACTGAACACATCCAAATAAGATGAATGCTAATGCACCGGGAAGACCTCCAAAAGACCACGTGTCTTTAGGCTACGGATGCTTGGATGCATGGCAGCACCCAGGCACGGCGACGGTTTGTCCAGAGAGCGGTCTGAGTCAGAAAGCGATTGTGCTCCAGCTCGTGCAGGAGAGCAAAGCCTGTCCTGATGCTTCTGCAACCACAGTGGGTGCCAACAGATAAAGGGAATAGATCGAGAACAGGAATAACATGGTCATAGCAGCGCATTGCCACAGGATCAGCTTGGAAAATAAACACCGTCGCTTTGCTTTGACATTTATTCCCAATAAATACCTTGCCATTCGTGGAGTGGCAAAGGTTTGTTATCCTCTGGAAGTATTTTACCGGTCGGATGCTATCTTTTTGGCTGCGAGGTGAAGGGCTGAGTGATTGAGGGGCAGGCGGGCAGCACCTCCCCGATGGGGACACTGGGTGGTCTGCTTAAACCCTGTGGCTTTCCTCTAGATCCATCAACCCAAGTTCATGAAGTAGTATGTATTTAAATAATTTCAGCTGTGGTTTAAAAAATTCCAAGTATTTGGATTTTAAGTGGTAAAGAACACAAACCAGTTGTGGGGGAAGGAGTTTGCCGCTTTCTCCTTCAACAGCTATAGCCTTTTCTGCGGGTTCACGGAGCAGGTTTCGCAGCTATTTCTACTCACTGGGTAGATGATTCGGAGTTGGGAAATTAATTAGAATGGAAACTCTTCTTTCCCTTTATGAGGAACAGGACAGGATGAGATCTAGCGGCTGTAGGATTTGGAGGTCTCTGGAAAGTGAGACCGTTCAGCTTCATTCAGTAGCGCAGAAGTGCAATGTATACCTGGTTGGATAGACATCTTTTATTTTTCTAAGGTGTCAAGAAGAAAAAAGAAAAAAGGTCAGAAAATTGCTTAAATATAAACTTGTTTTTATATTTTTTAATTGAGTTTCATTTCCCAAATGCAACTTAAAACAAACAATAAGTAAAAAATGAATTCCTCTAGGGAAAAAAGCTATTAAGAGTGTGATTCTGTATCAACAGCATGTGAAGCTGTGTAATTGCTTACATATGTATCGCTCTGGTGCGTGCTCCCAGTTGTTGAATAGTATCAAATTATAGGATTCAAAGAGAATTGACTACTTTTAAGGGAAATGTCTAGAAGCCACATATTGAAACATGATTAAAATTCAGGATTTCCAGCTTGCTCATTTAAATCAGCAATTTTAATCACATTATTCAAGTCAACCCACCTTCGAACACGCTTTATGAATAATACTTCAAAATACCCGAAACTAAACAAGACTGAAGACCTCATCCTGTCTCAAACATCTGGAATATTTTAAGTGACTATGCCAATCTCTTTGCTGAGAACAGAGACGTCTTTCTTGGTTTATTTAATAAAGCAGCGTGTTTGTCCTGCTGTGGCATGAACCTGCGCTGCTGTGCACAGTGGCAAGAAGAAATCCCTGTAGCAACGAAAGCCGCTTAAATACATCAGGGCTGGGATTTCTGCTCTGGGGTTTGGATGGTCTCGGTCAAATCTCGTTTAGGAAAGCATGAAGAAGCAGAAGCAGGAAAGGTTTGTGTCTTCTCTGATGGCAACCTCCTTAATTCGGTTGCGCTGCGTTTGTGAGCTTGTGCCTGCCAGGGTTCGCATTTTCTTTTATTTACCGCTTGCTGAAAATAGAAACTGGGAGGACCGGTCACACGGGAGTGGCTCAGCCCTTCTGGAGGGCTGCCTTGCTTTCCCTTTTGATGTTTCTTTTAAGCAAAGCCCATCAGCCTCGTTCCTCTCCCCTGGCAACCAAGTGAACTAATGTGGCCAGATGCGCCGGGAGCACGACAGCCAGAATATGCTGTACTCTTCTAACGGGGACATTTATTTCTGGCTGTGCTTGACAATTCAGGACTTGCTCCAGTGAGTGCCATGGTTGTAACCTGGGCTGTCCCGGTGCTTGTGACCTGGCGAGGAGAGCCGCTGGCTTTGGGAAGGGATGGACCCAGCTCGCCCCGTGCTTTCTCCCGAGTGGTCTTCGTGCCCGTGGAGGAGGAGGACATCCTCATGCGTCTGTATGTTCAGCACGCAATACCGTTTTATAATTTTTTTTTTTTCCTTGCTGGCAGCCCCCTGCCTCGGGGTCTCCTGAAACAGAGAGGAGATGCGGTGTTGTCCTCTTTGCGGAGAACCTACAAACTCCTTTTTGACCAGCATGTCCTGGCTGCATTGCCTGCATCGCCTGCGAGGGGGACAGCTCTGCTATCACAGCGAATTCCTGCGAAGCTCACCTTTTGAAAGTGGGAAGATGCTCCTCTGGAAGGAGCCAACGGCATCCTGGCCTGTATCAGCACTGGTGTGGCCAGCAGGAGCAGGGAGGGGATCGTGCCCCTGTACTGGGCACTGGGGAGGCCGCACCTCGAATCCTGGGTTCAGTTTTGGGCCCCTCACGACAAGAAGGACATTGAGGGGCTGGAGCGTGTCCAGAGAAGGGCAACGGAGCTGGGGAAGGGCCTGGAGCACAAGTCTGATGAGGAGCGGCTGAGGGAACTGGGGGTGTTCAGCCTGGAGAAGAGGAGGCTGAGGGGAGACCTCATCGCGCTCTGCAACTGCCTGAAGGGAGGTTGGAGCGAGGGGGGGTCGGTCTCTTCTCCCAAGTAACAGCGATGGGACGAGAGGAAACGGCCTCAAGTTGTGCCAGGGGAGGTTTAGGTTGGACATGAGGAGAAATTTCTTTCCTGCAAGAGTGGTCAGGCCTTGGCACAGGCTGCCCAGGGCAGTGGTGGAGTCCCCATCCCTGGAGGGATTTAAAAGACGTGTAGATGAGGCGCTTGGGGACATGGTTTAGTGGGCATGGGGGGGTTGGGTTGACGGTTGGACTCGATGATCTTAGAGGTCTTTTCCAACCTTAGTGATTCTGTGATTCTAGATAGACATATAGATTAAAGCTCCTGTGTATCACAAGTAAAGGAGCAGGAAGAGGGTTGGGTCCGTCGGTGGAAAGTGTGCCAAGCGTGGAGGAGGCATATCTAGCCTGTCCTTGCGTAGTTTAAGATGGAAAGGTAATCAGGTCTGTCCCCTCGCATATCCGACCAATGCAACTTCCTATGGACAGGGTATGGTGGAGAGAAAGAGGAGCTATCAGAAATGCACCCCGTTTTAACAGGAAATCCTCCAAAATGGATTTTCCTGGTTTTTCTGAACGTGTTTATATCTGCTGGATGGCTTTGGGCTTTGAAATGTTTTTCTCTGAATTGTGACAAACGTCCCAGTCTTTTGTAGGAAGCACCAGGTCTTTTGATCAGTGAAATGTCTCTTTAGTCTTGAAGAAGGGGACTGGAGGATTTTGTCTTTGAGAACATGTATGTATTGTACGAAATAATTACCCTTGTCTTCGCTTCCGTTTGGTAGGAGATGCTACCTGTCTTCTACATGCTGTGGTATTTTATCCTAGGCATCTTTTTAGGTAAAAGGAAACAGATAAAGGAAAGGCTGAGTAGGGAAACCTCATCAAGAGAGAGGAGCATGAGCAGCTGTGTGTCTGTCTGTCCATCCGTGTGCAGCTAAGATCTCCGTATTCATTCAGCTGCAGCCCCGCTCTCCTAAGCAGGCAGATTTCTAGCATTAAAAGAATAGGAAGCGACATCAAGAAGCAACCAAATATTGCCACCTCTCCATCCCTCTGCGATGGCGGGCCATCGTGGCATGCTTGTGGTGAATTGTGACCAAGAAAAAACACTCTGAATTTCCCATCTTTTCTGCATTTAAAACCAAAGCTTAATGTATTCCATGTATTTTTGTTGGCAGATAGTAGTGATCATATATTCTTTTTAATACAGTATTTCCAAACCAACGCAGCCTCGCCTCAGCACACTTGATATTCAGCGTACCTGGCTGTACTCTGCAGCATGCTTTGATTTCACTTTGGCAGCTGTATTTTATGCTGTCTACCCCAATCAGCAACCAATTCCCCTTTCTCCAAATAGTCTCCAAATCCGCTCCTGATGTGGAGTGTTAGTGCGCTCTTAGGAATTGGCCTGGGAGGGAGGAGGGGGCCGATGCTCCGCTGGGGTCCCTCCTCCCCTGCGGCACGGAGCCAGCCCGGCTGCCCGGGGACGCGTTCGGTGGGTCAGGGTGGCATCTCTGCGAGGTTAAAATGGCACTTGGGTCAAAGGGGCATTGCTGGAGGGGAGAGTGGTCGTCGGTGGGTAGCTTGCTCCTGTTCACTGTGCAGGACGAGGCTTTCGTATTTTGCTTCTCGAGTAGGGGTGTGCGCCTTCAGCTCACCCTTCCTGTGCAAAGCTGAAATGATGCACGTGCTCTAAAATAGTCCAACTTTTGTTTGTAGGTCAAGCTGTTCCTGCAGGGTCACACGTACGATTAAATCTGCAGACGGGAGACAGAGAAGTCAAGCTCCCAGATAGCGAAAATGGAAAAAGTGATGCGAGAGAAGAGAGACGAAGAAAAAGGTACAGTGATGCAAAGCATCAGGGTGGGTGGGCTGCGGGATTCATGTCTTTCATCAGAGGCCAGGTTCCCTGGTGCACTCAATTGCTTTCTCTTCCTGAGACTTAATTGCTGGTTTAAGGGTTCAGCAGTGAATACTAAGCCCCGTCCGTTGCGATCCCTTCGCGATGGCAGTAGAAGTGCCCTGAGTATGTCTGCATCTTTGAGGCTTCTCATGCCATGACACCGCAACGTGGCTTCTTTGAATGACATTTAGTCCTTGGAAACATCTGCAGCAATCAGTCTGAAACTACTTTCAGAGCTTAAACCATCAGAGCAGTGGTGTTGACCCGAAGCAGATAACATTGTTTTTAACTTGGAGCAGCCAGCAGGCTTGCAGCATTCATTTACACATCGGTTATTGCCGACGTTCTCCTTAGATCACACAGCTTTCCCTCTACCCACATTTTAAAATTTGTTGTAAAAGTTTCACTGGTGCTGACTTTTCCCTTGGCACTCTCCTAACCAAGACAGGTTTAGTTACTAAGGGGAACTTTCTTTCCTAACGAGCGTGGGATTTACCACTGCTTCCCTCGCTCCCCCAGTTAATCCTGTTCCGCGCACAGAGGGGCTCGTTAGCTTCATGATGCCTCAACAGTTGGCTTTCCTTTTTTCTGTTTGTGGCCCAGATGAACACTCTCTGAACCAATGAGGTGGGCGTAAAGAGCAACACAACGTGGTTTTTAGCATTTCTGTGTGATTTCTGCTTGGATTTACCCTTGCCCTAACTTTGTGTACGACGATCATCAGAACTTCAGCTGTAAATCTCCGTGTTAAAGCTTGCAAGTCCTTAGCAATGATTTAGTGGCACAGTGGTGCTTTTTTGTTTTTCTTCTGAAACATTTCCTACTTTTCTGTATTGCTACATGAAATTCAGAGGCATAAATTAATCAGCTATTTTTATTGTGTCAGGACTCGAGATTTTGGGTTGCTGTGCAGATTACAGAGCCTCTTTTGATTGTCAGGGTGAGGTGTCTGCAAACTACACACAAAATGTAGCACTCGGACAAATCTTCTCTTGAGTGTGGAGGGGTTTTGTGTGTTTTAAGTGAGATGCATGGAAATCTAGTGCTCTTAGTTCCTTTCCTCCTGACATTATCCATTGCCAGTATATCACAGTGAAAATACTGTAAATTTTTCACTCATAACATGTTTTGTTTTGTTTCCTCTGCAAGGCTGGGCAAGGTGGATGTTGACTCAAATTCTTTCACATCCCAGGAGCTCAAAAAGGCATTGGCTAAAATGAAGGAAAGTGAGAAGGCAGAAAGAAAGGTAAGGAGAGTTGCCTGTTTCTAAAGCAACGCACAGTACACGGATGTTACACGTCTCAGGAATATCATGGTTAAAATAATTGCTTGGGAAAATACTGTGCAGACTAATCTTCTGGTGAATATGGACCTAAAATCCTTTTGGTAGCTTGTTAGTGATATAGTTCCCTGGGGGACTCTCACCCCTTTTTGTACTAATCCTGGGTTTTCTGTAAAAATGGAAAACTTCTGTTCAGGTCCGTTTTATTCATTTCAAACTTAAAGGCCTTGTGTTGCAAGCTGCTTGTAAGTACTTAAGTATATTCTCACAGTTCAGGGCGTTTCTCGGTAATAATTATCCCGTGGGCTGTCGAGGGGGAGAGGGGCTGCAGTGGTGGAGTGGGCTGAGATCAGCAGTTTAGCGACAGATCAGCCATCAGATGCTGCTGCTTTCTGGTCTTTATGCAAGTGAGTGGGATCTCAACTAGCAAACTACACGCACAGTGTCCACATAACCGTCCTCATGAGCCATCCAGGCACCATTTCTCACTGCCATTCTTGGGGTACTAATGCTGAAGTGAAGCTATGGGATCTTTCCTGAACCCAAAGCAGGTACGTTCAGTGAGCTCTCCGGTGTGATGCTGCTCCCCTAAGTTTTCTGATACCAATGTCATTAAACCTGAATTAATAATGCAAAAAAGTAACTTGCAAATGCTTGTGTGAACCTACGGGCTGATTTCCTTTCCATTGTTTTGGATGTATTTTTATCCATTGTTTTGATTTATTTGTTCAACTGCCGCTTGGTTCACAAAAATGTCAGCAAATCTCCAGAGTGGACTGAATTGCAGCGTGACGGTATTTGTAAAGGAACTTACTCTGCTGTTCACTATCCTCCTTTTAGCGTGAGGAAGTACAAAGACTGTTGTGCAGCTGAGGTGCTTCTGTTCTGGATTCAGTGATGGTGACAAGCCGCTGGACATAGCATCCCCTGCCACTTGCCCGGCTGGGTCCAGAAGTGATCTCATGGTTTAAGTTTCCAATCTCATGCCCTGGGCAGTAAAAACCAAATGGCCGTGGTGAAACACAGGCTGAAGTATCCTTATATAAGCTGTAAGTTTCCCATTTAGTTACAAATAGTCCACAATCCAAAGTAAAATAGAATATAAGTGCTGCTTGCAGCCCTCTCCAGGCTTGGAGCTGGCCCCAGCCACTGGCATGACGCTGGTGGGACGATACGCGACTCACCAGGTGGGTCACAGCCTTTTTCCCCTTTCACGCAGCAGGATTCCTTAGGCCCTAGCTCGCCTGTGCCTTGACGTTGTCTCAGTGGTAGGAGTCAAGGCTCTAAAGTCTTAGATCGCAGAAAGTCTTTTTTTCCCCTATCTGGCACCAGGGCATTATTTAGTTTTCTGAAAGATCATTTATGTAGCAGCAAACATTACTGATAGCAGCACTTCTTGAAATGAGTGTCATTTAAATGCAGAAATTAGTGATACTCTATTATGTGAAAATAAGCTGTATTTTAAAAAACCCTGTTAGCCCAGCAACTGGGCTAAAACGAGCTACATCTAATGGACCTAAAGTATTCCATTTAAAATCACTCCTGCAGGGAGCAAATTCATCCTTGAAGTAACTGTGTCAGAGTAAATTGAGTTACACCAGGCGTGTTCCCGTCTATGTTCCTGCAAAAGCAATTCCGTGCGGTTGGGGTGGGGATGGCGTTCTGTTACCATGCGGTACCTATAGTAATTAGGCCAGTAGTCGTTAGCGCTGATTGTACGGCTGCCATTAGATTGGCAGTGCTTTACTTCCATCACTCTTTTTTTTCCTCTCTGATGGCTCGAGCCCTCGGCTTCTGTTCACGCGTGGGGGAGCGGGGCAGTGCTTGCTGGGGGAGCGCTGCACGTGCAAACCCTCTAGTTGGGCGTCACTCCTGTATAAAAACATGTTTTGGTGTTTGTGTTTGTGACAGAATCCCTTTCAAAAGGGGCTTTCTTGCTTTCTCCTGCTCTTGGGGTAGCCCATTTCAGTCTGGCCTCTCTGCTTTCTCCATCCCCTGCAGCAGCAGGCTCTGTCTCCACCTGCCCCAGTGTCACCAGTGCTGATGCTGGAGAATTGGTCCCTGCTGGCTCTGAGGCTCTCTTATCTTTGGCAGAGCCTTTTCCTTCTCATCGCATGCCTTTCCACGGCTCTCTTGGTTCATCGCAGCCCTTGGAGGGTTGTTTGTACGAGGGAGACGAGACGCGCTGCAGGAGGAGCTGCCTCTGGCCAAGCCCCGTGGCACTTCGGCTGCCCCCAGCTTGCAGCTGGTCCTCCTGCCTTGCTTTCTGACAGCTTCTGGCCCCGACAGCGAGTGCATACGTTTCCCTGAGAGATAAAGCCATCCTGAAACCTGTTAAGTGATTGGGATGATGAAAAAGTCTTCATACCCATCCGAGGAGATCTCCTTGATGTCGCTGGCATGGAGTCACTGGCCAGTTCAGGCTGGACGGGACCTCTGGAGGTCTCCAGCTCCATCGCTGGCTCCAAGCAGGGTCAGCTGGGGAGGTCGGGGAGGTTGCTCAGGGCTTTTTGCAGTCAGGTCTTGAGAACATCCACTTGCAGGCAAACAGAGAAGAGCAGTGCCGCCTGCCTCCGGGCTGTACTTTGTTTTGGAAGGCGCATAGGATGTAGAAATGGTGTACAAAGCCCTAGGTACAGGCTCAGCTCCTCGGGCAGTGCTTGCTGGTACCCCAGGTGGGTATCTTATAGATAACTGCGTTCCTGGGCTGCTCAGAAGGGCCCTCCAGCGCTGCCCCTGCATCTCTGATGCATAGTAAATCCACGTGTGTAGACAGCCAGGTTCGCCTTGTAAAACTGGGGCTGGGGTTTCTCTCTACGTCTTTCTTGACTCTCTTTATCACCTGCCTTCATATCTGGTTTCCTCCTTCTGCTTTCAAGGCCCACGAGGAAGAGGTGAGGAAGAAGTTCCGGCCCATAGAGCAGCTGAAGGAAGAGTTTGAAAAGCTGAACGTGAAGATGGAAACAGATTATGAAATTATGGTTAAATTAATCGGCAAATTCAACAGCTCTACCTCCACGCTGGATGAAAAAGTAGCGGCGCTTTATGATCTTGAATATTATGTTCACCAGGTAACAAAAAATGCATTAGTAACTACCGTGTAAAATCCAGGGGATACAGTGTCATAAACGTGGGTTTATTTTTCTTATCGGTATCAGGTAATACAAATTGCTTAATTATCATAATCCTGGGACAATAACAGACAGCAGAGGGCTACTGCAGGCTTATTTTATATCCAAGTTTGAATAAATTGTTGCTCGTACCAGTACTGAGCAGTTTCCTAGGGGTTAGCATCGCCTGATTTGTTGTCTGTTCTCAGGCTTTTTTTCTTCCCTCTCTTTTTCTTGTTTTATATGCTAAATTTTATGAAATGGGGTTTTATCTGCCATTTTTGGGTAAGTATAGTAATGGCTGCTAAAAAAATAATTACTTTCTCGCTTCTTCCGTGGAAAGCATCTGTGGTTGCAGGTAGGTCCTCTTACACCAGTTCACAGGGAATGTCTTTGTACCAGGGAAGACACCAGCCACCCAAAAACCTGTATTTTGTCTTGGCATGAGTAAGAAGTGGCGTGCAGAGCCTCTCTCGCAGCTGGGCCGGTGGCAGAAATGACTGAAGAGGCTCAGGCGAATGGCAAGTTGCGGAGCATCAGCTGAGCCGTGCTAATTTGCTCTGTGTGGGGTTGAGTGTATTTCCTAAAATCTCGCTTCCTCGGGTTTATGCTCACACTCTTCCCCCCTCCTCGGATCTCTCTTGCTCTGCTTTCAGCTCGCCCAGTTTCACCTCCCGTTGGTTGCGGGTCCGGGCACGCCGCTCTCCTCCCTTGGGCTTGGTGCCTTCCCACGCTGGGGCGGCTTGGGTGGGTGTCTGGGCGTGGAGGCTGTGTTCTGCCTCGTGGGAGAGGGCTGGGCTTCTCCCTCCCCAGCGACTGGGAGAGTCTGGAGCAGACTGGGAGAGTTTCCAGTGACTTTGTCTTTTCAGAGGGTGAACGGGACAATTCTTGGGAGATGCCAGTGCAAGACCTTTCACTGGAATGGCGCTTCTTAAAGCCAAATGTGGTATTTTGGGGAAAATAGCTGAAGGAATGAGCTGCTGAGAGATGGAGTCCGTGCACAAGCTAATAGAAGTGTTATTTCCAAAGCTCTTTGTCTTGAATTTTCACGCTAAATCTCTGTCATACGCATGCAGAGGCTTCCTTGCTGTTTGTTCTCAATGCTTTTGTTTCACTGACAGCATCTGTCTGACTCAGAGAATAAGTGTGAACAATGGGCGTCCAAAAAGCTTCGTGTTTATACTCAGGGCTAATTCTGTCTGCTTAAGGGTGCCAGAGCATCAGGCCAGGCATGCTAAAAAGCAACCCCCAAACACCCTGCGATCCTTTGGTTTCCAGCGTAAGTCTTGGACTATTCCAGCATAAAATCCTGCCTGCTTGCAGCACGGGATGGGGCAAACAATTTCCGAAAGGCGAGAGGAGCAGGGAAGCAGTCCCCGCTCCCTGTGCGGGGCCTGGAGCATCAAAGGGAACCACATCCAGCACCAAGGGGGTCAGAAGGGGGGAAATGGCAGGGAGGCTGGCAGGGAGCACAGAGGACTCCTTTGTGCATCGATCACAACGTTGCTCTGTGCCCGCGCTGTCGGGGCAGATGGCTGGGCAGCACCTTCTCATCAGGCAGGAAGCTGATAAGAAATATGACTTGTCTCTAAGCCAGCGTGGCTTTTCCTCCTCTTTCTTCTTCCAGCCAGTTGAATGCGTCCAGAGCATTATCTCTGCTTGGTACTGACTTTAGCAGCACTGGCTTAATGTAATTACTGAATAGCAGCCAAATACGCTTGTGCCGCATAACCCTGGGAGGGCTGAACTTGTCAGGAGCCCTCTGCGGCGAGCCACGGCCGTGCTGCTGGAGGACAGGGGTCCCTGCAGGTGTGGGTGGCCCAGGGCAGCACGCACCTATGCATGGGACCGGTGACGGTCTGCTGCTCCCTTTTCCCCCGGCCTCCGTCTGAATGGTAACGTGCCACGGCTTTTGCTAATCATTTGGCTTCTGGCTGCCTTGCTGCTGCAAAACACCAGGGCACAAAACACCCCGGTGAGGGGAAAATGCCATGCCCTGCGGGTTTGCAAGCAAAGGATGCTCTCCGCTCCGCGGCGTGG
The DNA here is from genome assembly GCA_013400755.1 of Pelecanoides urinatrix. NCBI lineage: Eukaryota > Metazoa > Chordata > Aves > Procellariiformes > Procellariidae > Pelecanoides > Pelecanoides urinatrix. The sequence goes on along the minus strand of VZTQ01004600.1, from coordinate 1,485,447 downwards.
TCACGGGCATCCCGGAGCGCTGGGTCATGAAGCAGCCCGTGCTCTGAGCTGGCTGCGAGGGAGCGGAGGGGAAGCCGTGGCCGGTCCCGAGCCAGGGGAGCGATGGTCTCTCCTGCTCTTGAAGAGTCAGCCCAAGGGCTCCGTGTTTGCTCAGCTTTTGGTTGCCAGCTCTGGTTTGCTTCTCATCAGTCAGGATTCAACTTGGCATGTTTGGGAGCCCATCTTGGAGAAAGGTTTGGCTTGCTAGGTTATCTGTAACGCATAAAAACCAAATGTAAATGTGAAGAGGCCAGAGCATAACTCATTTATAAACAGAATTCACGGTGCTTGCACAGCAGTGTGCACAGCCAAGACCCGTTCTCATGCGTTGCAGGCTCTTTCTCTCAATTATTTACTCTCCTTATCTTCCTCTCTCCCCTCCTCTAACATGCTACACCATTTCTCACTGCTAATTTCCCCTCCGTTGTGTACGGTTGACATGCTGCTTCTTCCTCGCTCTCATTTTCTAGCATTTTCTCTCTCGCCTCCCCTCCCCATTTTCTTTCTTCTCTGATCTGAAGCGGCTCCCTGAATAACTGCTGTCATATTTGCTCTTCTCCCATTCCTCTCCTCGCCCACCCTGCCTGTGTACTTTACTCAAGAGCTCTTTTGATCTTTGACTTTCTTCCGTGCTGATTTCAGCGGACTGAAATGAGGCACGAGCTGCTGCCTCACAGCATCCTCTGCTCCCCGGAGAGGTTAATACCTTCACGTTGTTGAGTTTGGGGGTTTTGTTGGTTTTAAAACAGTGAGTGAGAGAAGGAGATCTCACAACAGACTCCAGTTAAAAAAAATCCAAAACATCTTCAAAATAGGCTTTACAGCACAATTTGTATTCTGCAGTTGAGGTGTCTCACTGACGCTGGGGCTGGCCTGAAGGACTCCGGTGCTGATGAGGATACAGGGACGATTGGTTTTACCACGAGTGATGCTGGATGCAAACTTCTGCCTGTCTGTGCAGTCCCTCTTGAGCAGAAGTCAATGTCCAATTCCAGTGTTAAAACAGCCTCAGAGTTTTTACAGAGGCTGAGCAATAAAAGCACCCACTCGTAGCTGAAATTGGGTTGCTCCATAGATTTCTTTGTAGACAAAGATGGGCCTGCAGAAAAGTAAGAGGTCTGGCAGGTCCAGTTTATAGGGACAGTTAAAAGAATAGGATCTGAAAGGATACAAAAGCTGCTGCAAATCCTGAATCAGCCCCAGCAGACCTGCAGAGATCAGTTTTCTGTTGCTGGCTTTGCAGAACGACAGCAAGTGGTGGGTATTGACCCGTTGCGGAGAAGAGACAAGCCGTAGCTCCCCAGGTCCTGCTTTGGTAAAGACATACCCGTAGGGCGTATAGCTAAGCAGCTTCTTCATTCTCTTGGGTACCTAAAATATCTGACTTAGGGCCAATTTTGGTGAAGGTACACGGTTGAGATAAATATAACGTTAAGCATGAAGTCACTGTCGACTAAAAGAGCCCTCAAGCTGGAGCGCGGTGCCTGAGCCCGACGTACCCTGCACACCTCGCACAGTTTGTCCTGTCCCACCCCATCGGTGGGGTCTGCTCGCTGAAGCCAGGGAGGTCGGTTTGCCCGGCTGATAACCATATGCTGTTGTCTCCCTGTCTTTCAGGGAGGAGAAATGTTGAAATTCTAAAACTGATTTTTTTGCACATGCAATTCCGAGCGTTTGTCAGATTCCCTTTTAAACTGGAAAAAAAAAAAATCCTTGAAAACCAAAATGCATTGATTTGACTTTAGACCCAATTTTGTACTTGAAGCACTTTGTGCTGTTCCTCTAAATTTTGTTTGCGAGCCACTTGGAGCCCTTTTCTCCTCTCCGAGAACAGATGCCCGCTGTGATTTGTGCCTGGTTAGCCCCAAGTCTGGTTAATGTCAAAGACTGATGAGTCCCCACTAATGTTTAAACTTTTCCCTACTGGCAGTTAGTCCAATATTGTCTTAGAAGAATCATTGCTCAGGCTGCCCCGAGGGGAAGCTCCTGGCTGACCCTTCCAAGCAGGGACTGGCTTTTTCTTTTTGCGTCTGCGTGAAGTTGTTGACGGTGCTCAGGAAAAACGCCCAGAACCGCCCAGAACCTCGCTGCGAGCAGAGGTGATGCTGCCCGTGTAGCGTTGCTGCTGACAGGCTCTTAAACATCCCCAACTCCTGCTGCTACAATTAGAGCATCAATTAATTAATTGCATTTGCAAAACATACAATTCCCTGGGTTCCCAGTAATGGCCTGCTCAGGTGAGAGAGCCAAGAACTGGGGTTTTTTGACATCATCAAATTTACCGAATTTTTGATACCACGTGAATTACCGAAATACGTGTCAAGAATAGTTTTGATAGCTAATCAAAGTATTTGAGTTTTCAGCGATGCGTTCTGCATGTGATAATAGCCACCTGCCAGTAGACTGTGCTTCTGCAACCATGGCATCTGCTGCTCACAGACAGGACTGTACAAAATCCGAGCCACAGTCGTTCCCTCTTAATTTTTAATTGCTTTTAAAACTCAGCGCTGGTTAGACGGGGAGGGAAGAGATGCTTTCTGAAGCAAGGCGTTCTGGACGAGTTGTTGAGTAGAATCTAGCTGGGGATTTCGTACTGATGGGGACCTGCTCTCATAGAATCACTAAGGTTGGAAAAGACCTCTAAGACCATCGGGTCCAACCGTCAACCCAACCCCCCCATGCCCACTAAACCATGTCCCCAAGCGCCTCATCTACACGTCTTTTAAATCCCTCCAGGGCTGGGGACTCCACCCCTGCCCTGGGCAGCCTGTGCCAAGGCCTGACCACTCTTGCAGGAAAGAATTTTTTCCTGATGTCCTAATGTCTCTCCCAGGTGGACAACGCCAAGGACCTCCTCTCCATGGGTGGACTCCAGCTTGTGATCGAGGGGCTGAACAGCACCGAGGCCGTGCTGAAGGAGCACGCTGCCTTCGTCCTGGGAGCCGCGCTGTCCAGGTGAGCTCTCTCCCACCAGCCCAGGAGACCGGACGGGCTCTGTGCTTCTCTTCAGCTCTCTTGATTTATTTCTAATAGCGGGAGCTGAAGGCTCCTCTCATCCTGCGACACACCAAGTTGTCTTCTCCCCTGCCTAGCCCTTTCCTTGCAGCACCACTTACCCTGGTCTTCTTGTCAGGGTGTCCTCACCCTGCTCGTTAGACTTACCCAGAACTAATTTGGTGTGGAAGCTATGATTGTTTCTTGATTTCCCTGGGCTTCTTGTTTTTACAGAGTCTGAGGGGAATAAATCTGCCTCCCCTCCTCTCCCCTTGGCAGCCCTCTCCGGGGGAAGACCTGGAGGATGGTGCGGTTGTGAGCGCCCCAGGGAGCTCCTTTCTCCCTCCGGCTCCGTGCTCCCGGGCCGCTTTAGGATAGCGAGATGCTGATTTCAGAGACACAGCAACTCTCGTGGTCTTTGGAGGGGGGTTTTTAGCCCCTCGGACACGTGCCTCTGACCCACAGACATAACCAAAGGGGTGTCTATTAGACACAGGGTTAGGAACGGGGCTCAGCAGGCTGAATCAGGGAGCGACTGCTCTGAAGGACGCTTGCGGTTCGTTGGAAGGTGGCTGTTGCCCGAAGGAGCCCAGTCGGCCTTGTGCCAGAGCGTAACGTGTAGTGCTGCAGGCGGTACCGTGTGGGCTCAGTGGGTTTTATTGGTGCCCTTTTTGTTTTACGGGTTTTGGGGCTTTAGGGTGTGTGCGTTGACGTTCACATCTGCAGAGACTTTAGAAATACATTGGATGGACCCAAGCGTCAAGGTCAGACGTGCAGCGTGAAGATTGAAAGTCAGAACCATTATATCTGCCTATTCCCATGCCTAAAAGTGGTCACCTTCTCCACCATTATAAATTATTTATCACTTAGTCTAATATGTAGTCGACAAATCTGCATTTCTTTTGCGATCTTGAATGCGATGCAGTTGTCCTCAGCATGCATGAAGTAATATGGCCTCACAGACAGCAGCAGGTACCCAGATTTACACCAGGAAAGGATCCAGCTTGTATTTTGAAACAGAGTTTGACTGGATCACAAGATGTGCTCTCACATCAGAAACACAGACCCACTCTTCATATTCTGGCGTATCTTAATGTTTGAAGCAATATTGTAATTTTTTGCTTAGGTTCTTCAATAGCATGTGTACTCTTAATGATACGTTTCATAAAGAGAAAACCACGTAGAGGCTCTAGAAACATTTGCAGGTAACCTGCTAAATGACAAGGGCTATTAAATCGCTTCTTTCCTGATTTAGCTAATGTGACATGATCAAGAATCAAGAAATTCATTGTCTCATCATATGAGTGTGTAGCAATGGCCATGAAACTGATGGTTTTATATAGTATTCCTCGATTAATTGCAAATGCCTTTCTTTGGACAGAAACACTCTCTTTTCTAATATGACAACATTAAAATACTGCTTTGGAAACTTTTAGACCTTTTTTTCTTTAAAGGACATTCTGACAGATGGTAATTTTGAGTGGTTTGGATGATGTATTGTCTGGGAGCTCAGTTCCAAAATGTGAGAAATATTGTGCCTGGTTTTTGGGTTTGCTTTTTTTTTCCCCTTGCTGTGCTTAAGCTTTCTCAATAGACACCTACATGCCAACTTGTCTGCTTTGTGCTATCTGCTTAATTTGTTTGTTCAGACGTTTTCTCAGATTATTCCGTGCTCCATTTAAACTGCCGCGGGCATTTCAAGTACTTCACGCTAAGCATCTTCTGATGTCTTGTGTTCTTCTGAGGGGTTGTTGTTTATTTCCTTCACTCATGGTTATTCCTAGGGGCCTCAGTTAGGTGGTAGGACTTTCCAGTAAATGCCCAGAGGTACCACAGTTCACTGGGCTGTAGGGCCACAATCTGATCTGTACTGGTGTGCCCGGGGCTGGTATCACATCCTACGCTGGATGCTGAGCCATGCTGGGCAAGAGGTGATGGTCTGCTGCTCACCAAATGGGTCTGTGGCCACCTCCCAGGCCTCTTCAGCCAGGTTGGCTCGGGCCAGTGGTTTCAAGCCAGGCAAACCTTCCCAGAGGAAAGTCAGGGCATGATCATAGCAGCTCCTCAGCCCAGCCCGGGAGGTCGTTAACTCCTGGCGTAGCTGAATCTGGAAGAGGGAGCTTGGCGTTGTCTGTAGGCAAGTTGTTTTATGCAGGAGAAAACCATGGGATGCTGAGCAGTCTCAGACGTGCTTGGGTCACATCCAGAACTTTTCAACTCTTAAAAACATCCAAGCCTTCTCCAGATTTGTGTTGTCTTTAACTCTGATCATGTAGTGAAGCGGGTAAGGGATGGAGCAACCAGCTGCATCACCCAAGTCTTGCCTGCACGCAGTCCAGCTGGTACCTGGCTCAGAGGTCTGGCTGTGCTGAAAACCCATTTGGGATAAAATGGTTTTCAAGTGGATCAGCTCCTTGAGCCAACAGGCCAGGTGGCTTGGCCAAGACGTTGGATCAGCAAAGGCAGGAGGAGGAGAAGGTACAGCAGGGGTAGTTCAGGATTTCTCCCTCCTTTAAGCCTTTATTTGGCCTAACTGGACTTTATTTGGCTTAATCTGGACTTGAAAAGCAGCCTTAGCACAGGAGAGTTTGGTCCTCAAGGCAAAGGGTCCCAGGGTCTAGCTGCCAGGGTGCTGCCTGGATGGATGCTGTCCTCCCGGCATCCCTCTGCCTCCATCTGTGCGCCTCTGCCGTGGAAGAGGGAGATCTGGTAAGGAGGAAATCAAGATTTCATCTCTTGTTTCTCTTATATGTCCTTCATTTTAGGCATTTAGATTTTAATCGCCGAGTCTGTGACCAAATCAAACATTGTTCCATCTGGTAGAGTTTTCTGAGCGGTGCCCTTATTGCAACCTCATCACAGTCTTACTGTTTTTAAATCTTTAACAAAATGTTTTCCATTCAGCAGTTTACAAAAGTAAACTTCATTTGAACAATCCTCAAGTGCTCTGATTGCAAATAAAAGTTAAATGCACTAACAAAAATAATTGCTAGGCATGTGGGATTGTACATTTAGGTATCCATAATTCACTAACAGTATATGCCAATACACAACATTATCTGGATTTTCAGTGATTGCATTAGCATAAAAGCATGTTAGCATTTATCCGGTGGTACAAACATTTAAATATATATAAGTATGAAATATTAAGATACGGCATTTTGGAGACAAGTAAAACTACTGTCTGAAAAATGTTCTTGCATATTTTTGAAGGTACACTCTAGTATCTTCGGATGACAATCAGCATTCGCACCATTGGGTCCAAACATGGCAAAAATGTGAATGCTTTATGCAAAGAGGAGCTATATTAAGCTAAAAAAGATTGCTGATGAGAGAAGTGTCTTCTGATGTCCTCTAAGCTATTTACAGGCAGCATCTTCCTTTGTTCATAGCACAGCCAGGCCTCTGCACAATTTGTATCTAGATGCTTCACAAGACTGGAAATGTTAGCCAGAAAGGATTATGCTTGTGATTAAAAACTCAATTTTAAAAAACTTTACCTCCAGGAAACGTTTTTCCACACCAATAATTTGAACATTTTAATATTTTGTAATAAAAAGATTTTTGTAATCCGTTTAGAAGGGGAATAATAATTTACATTTAATGCATTCTTGAAGCTTTATCCCAAATGCTCCCTGTATACTTAGGGGTGAATTAGAGGTGAGGACGGAGAGAAGCTAAGCCGTGGGACCTTCAAGGCAAAGAGAAGCAGTTTGTATTTCATGGGGAGAGGACAGAAAGCGCAAAAGGCGAGATTTCGGCGTGGCCAAAGCGGGGAGCCAGGAGGATGGTCGCTTGTGCAGCTGCATTGAGAGATTTGTGGCGTTTTGACCAGTCCTTTAAAAACCCGTGTGCTGCTCAGACTGGGTAGCTGGGGACAGGATTTCAGACTGATGGTCCGAGCTTGCGTTTGCCGCGTGTCCTAGCAGGACGCAGGGCAGTCCCCAGCACAGCCCCTTCCAACAAGCCCAGCGCTACTGGGATCTCGCTGTTCCCTCTTTTGGCCCTGAGTAATAAAACAAACGTTACAGGACTTGGTAAAGACTTGGGAGTAAACTCATCACAGGTAATAACTCAAGCATCATCTTGTAGCAGCTTCCTAGAGATGGCTCGTGTCAGGGTATTGCTTGTCTTAACCATTTCCCATGAGATTAAACCCTTTTAACTATCATGAACATCCCAATCACCATTATTCATGTTACCCAGCTCTGAGGCTTGTTTAGAGCTTGCACCATTTTGGCAAAGCAAAGAGAGGCATAAAACATTATCTGCTTTTCAAGATAAGCCTAAAAGAGGAGCCCAGAGCGATGGGCTCCGTTGCCTCCCTGCGCAGTGCTGTGCTGGGGTGTGTGTGCAGTGCTCAGCATCGTGATGTCCGGCTGTTTTCGGTTCTCTGTCTCATCTTTTCTTTGGGAGGAGGGATGGGGGAATGCTGTCTCCCTGTCCCTGCTCCATCCATCAGTATTTTGGTGGTGTCCATTCTGCTAGGGTGCGCGACTTCCATGTTTTGTCAGAGAAGCACCCGCTTTTCAGGATGTCTTTGTCAAGAGGAAAAAGCTTCCACTACATCTAATGATTTTGAATTAAGTCCAGCTTTGCAATGAAACTGGTTGACGCTCGCTGCTGTTAAATAACGTTAAGGCCCAAGCAATAAACCCAGAAAAAGGAAAATTAAAGACCTTGCTTCGATGCTGTCTTGTAAGGACATAAGAATTTCTGGGCAGAGAAATAAATCTAGTTAGCTTAACAAGCACTGTCCCTACCCATTTATTTCAAATCCATCTTCATGTTCAGCCCTTCCTCCTCCAGCTTCTCCTTTTACATCCTACAGTCTTTGCCCATCTCTTTATCCATTTTCACTGTTTTTTTCAGTGGCCCTGTTTGCCAACGTCATGTGTTTGCCACCTCCCAGTTGCAGTAATTCCAGCTCAACTCCCTGCCCGCTTGTAATTTCTTACTTTGTAGATTGTCTCTTCTATTTTTATTATTTGAACTCCTGACTTGTGTGGAGTTATCAGCCTCACTGCACTTAATTTCAAATTAATTTGATTGGGTCACCTCAATTTTTTTCTGTAACGATAATGAACTCAACCTATTTAGCCTTTCCCCATTATGAATAACCTTAACAAAAACTGCAGTGCGGTATAAAATTGTGTTTCATCATTATGGTTAATTACACAGAAGAATAAATCCCTAAACATTTTTCAGCGTCTGAAATCTAACAAGAAAGTGTAATTAACAATTAAATAGTAAACTGCCATCCTTGTGCTCTCAGGCAGACAGGGAGAGCAGACCTCATGAGAAAAATCTAGAATCCAAGGTTTGCTCCTGATTTTGTTTTCATAAATGCTTTGGTAATTCAAATGCTGGGGAAATGCTGGTGTCTGGAAGCTGGCGGGGCGCAGCAGCGCAGGGTCGGGTGCTCGTCCTGTGCCAGGTATGTTTTCCCCATGCAACTGCTGGAGAGTTGACAAGGTGGGATGGACATCTTAGCCTAACCCTGTGGGACTGGTTTTAGGCTGAGGATGTTGTCACTTCTGTAAAATGTGGGAATTCTGGAGTGAGTTGCCCCATCCAGGGGGTCTGGGTAGGGCTGGTGCTGCGAGAGAGGAGGACAAAGAGGTTAAGCAGTGAGGATGCAGATTGCTGAAATTGGAGTGTTTGGCCTCACGTCACACTTCAGCAGCGAGCAAACCTGCACGGTTCCCCCCAGCACCGAGTACCGTTGCATTTTATCAGTTATCACGGGGCTCAGCCTTGACGATGCAGGTGGTCTCCTCCTCGCCTGTCCTTCCCACGGAGGTGAGCGCTCCCAGAGCTGCGCAGGGCCTTGCCGGTCTCCTGCTGCTCGCTCTTAAGACCTGTGTGAGGTGGCCTGCCCTGAAAACAGCCCCGAGGGGCGAGCCAGCGCTGCCCAGGGACGTGGCAGGGGTCGGGAGCGCCGGGAAGCCGCTCCGGCGGTGCTTGGCAGCACCGTTCTTTAGCAGGGAGGTTGGTGGCAACCTGCAGGAAAAACTCATTGCAGCCAGGTCATGCATTATATAAAACACATTGTTTCTGTCTCTTCTCATTTAGTAAATGCTCTCTACTAAAGCATTTGAGTGATTGTGGTGGTTTCCATTTAAAATATGCATTCGGACTGGTTACCTAATCACTTTCTGCAAAAAAAACCAGCCCAAACTCGCTGTTTCTCAGTGTAGACCTGGTTTCATCGCTGGACGCAACATGTATTCCCCTGTCTCTTCAGCCACTATTTATTCATCATCCATGTTCTCTGTTTATCCTTTTTACTACAGCCTGTGCGCTTGGCTAATGGCTTCACAAGCTTCAAAGATTTTCCTACTTAACACCTACATTATTTTCCTGACCTGCTGTGACTTTCCCATGTCGCATGTTCTCCACGTTCCCTCCAAGTAATAGGTGCAAAGCGCTCCACAAAGGAGAGGCATCTGCGCCTACTCTTTAATCACGGCGTACAGGAGGCTGTAGCAGCCCATTGTTAATGTGTTTCAGAAGGGAGCTTGAAAAAGTCCATTGAATAGAACAAAGCAGCAGAGAATGGAAGACGAACAACGAGAGCAGGAAATGCAGGATCCAGCCTCAATTACGTACCTGCTCCCCGCGGGGTTTGGGGTGGACAGAACTGACCCAGCGATTACGATTACGGCTATTGTCTGAGCTTGTATAGGAGGATCCAGATCCCATCTCTTCCTCTGTAGGTCCTGCTGTGTGCACCCTCCTACCCTTCCCTGATTGCAGCTTTTGTTGGATTTAATTGCTGGCAAGCGGTACGCAGCGAGCATGCAAAGGCAGATCCAACCAGGTTTGGGGTGTGAATGGTAGTGGCAGAATCGGGCTTTCGGAGGGGTCTTGGGGGCTGCCCTTTGCTCTTGTGGGGTGTCTTCTGGATTTAGCCACATTTACTCTGTTGCTCCCCTGGTCTTCCCCTTGTGCTGAGGAGAGGAGGGCAGAGCTGCTGGACCCAGAGCTTGCACAGGAGCCAAAATAAGGCAAGCCAGCAGCCGCAGGCTTGCACGGACGGCATCTAAGACTCGCCCTTGCCTGCCCTGATTGAAGAGGGATCAAGTCCCAGCATGTGACTTTGTTCCCAGGTTGGCATCTTCCAGCCTACCTGTTCTCCTGATACAGTGTTTTGATAAGTTTTTCCTCATCGTGTGCTTTAAGATTCATTGAAACAGTTGATTATTCTTCCATGAAGACTGTTCCTCAGGTCTTCCACCAGATTGCTGCCAACCTCAGCTCCTTCAAGGCTCTCCAAGTGTTTGAACGGGGTGATGTTCTGCAGAGAGGGAAAACAACAGCTTACTGGAAATTATCTTTTTCTGAAGAAACTCATCATCGCTGTTGACTACTTGCTCTTCCCTCAGGTGCTGACATTCTGTGTCTTCTTGTGAGCTGGATTTTGTTCTGTCTTTATTTTAGATGATCCTATTTCTGCTTAAAAGGAGGTGTCCATCAGAGGCCCTCGGAGCTGCCTGGCATGTTTTGGAAGGGGATGACTCACTGCCTCGGCTGTCTGAGAAGCTGCGCAGACCTCTGAGCCTTGCCGGGCAGGGCAGCAGGCTGCGGCCGCCAGACGTCTCCGGGGAGCTGGGCCGGTGGGGGTGGCTTGGAGTCATCACACAAGTTGGAGAAAGGCTATCGCAGCCGCTTCCCACAGAGTCTTAGCCCCTTGACGCTGCTGCATGAGACCTGAATAGATTTGAAAACTAATTTGCTGCTCAGAGCACCGATAGATGTACGTCACTTGTCCTTTCTGCTGCATTTAATGAGTTTCCAAGGTAGTGCAGCCAGTTCCAGAAGGCAACCATCAAAGGATTGCGTCTTTGCTTCCATCAGAAGCGTCTAGCTGTCCCTCCAGCGCACTTCAGTTCTCACAGATTCTCTCTGGTTTTGTCTCTGATGAATTTAATGTGGAATGCATTGTATAATTTCTTGCAACCATCCTTTCCAGACTGTCTCTCCTTTTTTTTTTTTCCTTCTTTCAATGCTCTGCAAACAGGGGATGGGAAAGAGAAAGGACTCTTCCAGCAGTCAGATGGTGTTAGCTGGAGCCCAGGCGATATGTGGGTCATGCTAAATGTCCTGTCACGCTGCTTCTCTCCACGTTCATGACTCTCTCGGTTATTCTGTCCTGTTGCCCAGCCGTACCTCTTCCCTTCTGTTAATCATCCTGGAGCTGGCCTGGGCTTTGAGCATCCCTGCCTGCGTCAGTCTCAGCTGCCACCCAGGTGGGACCACATCTTTGCGTGGGTGAGGAGCGAGCGAATGTGTTGGTGCTGCCGGACCGACAGTCAGGAGACGATGGGCACAGCCCCGCAGTGGCTGTTTCGAGGGACAGGTCGTTAATCCTTAGCTCCATCTGCCAAGATCAATAATTAGGGCTGTTGCTTTGTATAAACCACCAGATCAACGTAGGAATTGCCTTATTAAAGTGGACGTGCAGGCCCGGCTGGTCGGAAAACCCCTGTGGCTGGATTTTGCGGAGGTAGGAACAAAAAACCCAGGGTGGTAATGGTACGGTAACATGCAAGTGAGGTTTCCCTAAGCCTTAAGCAGCAAAAACCTGCCATATCTGATGAACCACAAGGGTTCTTGGGTTTTTTATCTCTTTCTGTCAGTGCAAAGGAGAGGGTTGAAAAGAGTTTCTGGATTTTAGTCCATGCCTGGTGCAGCAGGGTGTCTGCTGCCAGAATCCTTTTGGTTGGCGGCTGATCTCCCTCTGCATATTCCTCACCTCCCTTTGGAAGCAGATTGTGTTACATTTCCATACATACTCTGTCATAAAAGCCCATAAATATGATTTTAGTGTGTTTGCATGTCTTGCAACGAGCAGGAATTCACCTGAGTTGTTTTCCAAATTAATAACCTGCTGCTTTTACTTAACAAGATCTTTTTCCAAGCTGAGAATGGTAACCACTCTGAAATTTTCTTTTTAAAAAATGCATTTTCTTCTCGGGCACTTTGTATTGAAATCTGTCTTAATTTCAGTTCAGCTAGTGTGTGAAAACACATGGTGAGGCATTATTAGTCCCTGAAGGAATAAAGACAGATGGAGCCCAAAATGGAATTGGCTTTATGATTAATTGAAACCTTCAAGAGTGGAATGGAGTCAGGGCTTGGTCCTACCCCGACAGCGTCTGGAGATCAATTCAGCAGCATGAATCTCCACGAGCGCAGGCTGAGGAGCTCAGCGGGAGAAATGCAGAAGTCACTCGGTAGAGTCAGCTCTGGGTTGTCCCCTTCCAGGTGGGACCTGTTGCTGGAGGAGGGCACGGGGGGACCGGCTGGAGGAGCGGTGAAGGCGGTGTGCGGGTCGGGGGGGATCGAAGGGCGGATCGGGGTCCTTGGCGTGTGATGACGTGCTTTAGTAATGAGCTGCTATTTCTGGCCTCGAGCTTCCCGCAGCTGTGCACGATGGCTCTTGTGTGACTGCCGCGATGGAGAGCAGGGCTGGGAGCAGGGGAATATCTTGAGGCATGTTCCAAAAAAACTTGGGAATGGGAATGTGGAGGTGTGGAAACGGCGTGGGGGGGCAGCGAGTTCAGGCTCCGCTCGGAGCTCCTGCTCCACGTGTGACCCCCCTCGGGGGCTGTGGTTTCACATCCTTGTGAGACATGGAGGGTGGACCTGCCCCTCGAAAGGGGGTGGTGGAGAAATACCAGGGGGTGTTATTTGCGCTGGCTTTGGTATTAGCGGATGTTTCTGGACTCTGTAGCCAAAGACCTTTAAAGCATTTCTAACATACCTTCTGGAAAGCAGAAAGAAAAGGTGTTGCAGAAAGAAGATCTCTGCATCACGTTTTGGGAGCCAGTCCTCCCCGTGCAAGCTGGCCTTACAGCTCAGACCGTGCTCACGCTTGCACAGGCAGGCAAGTTCTGAGCAGCTACGGAGTCAGGGAGAAGCAGCAAGTGAAGGCAGAGGTGCTTTGCCAAGGCAAAACCAGACCAGTTATGGAGTGATGCCAGCACGTCTGTCTGGGGAGGGTGCGCAGGGGATGGGTTGGTGCAGTGGTGGCAGCCCCAGGAGATGGCCCGGTTTCCCACCCCACGGCTCGGTGCTCGCAGCTGATCTTCTCTCTGTGCAGGGGATGGTGCTGGCCTGGGGCACGCTTGCCGGAGAGAGGCTTGGGGATGCCTCCACCTCAGCTAGCTGCACGAGGCAGAGGGGTCTGAAATAATTTAGAGAAGGATTTGGTGTAGCGAGTTGATGTTGCCTATGGAGATCATGGTTAAGGTACCCAAACTGGCCAAGGGGCCCATGACTGGAACAGGCTGCCCAGGGCAGTGATGGAGTCCCCATCCCTGGAGGGATTTAAAAGACGAGTAGATGAGGCGCTTGGGGACATGGTTTAGTGGGCATGGGGGGGCTGGGTTGACGGTTGGACTCGATGATCTTAGAGGTCTTTTCGAACCTTAGTGGTTCTATGATTCTGTGATTCTATGACTGTGAGCGTGCTTGGCAGGTCTGCACTCCCCGCACCCTTGCCATACCCTGAGGGCAGGGGTACGTTGAACCCATCTTCCGGGGGCAAAGCGGAGGAGGAGCAGCGTCCACGGGTGCACATCCGCCGGGAAGAAGGTACAGAGGGACATATCTCTTAGGTGCAGCCGGGGCAGGCTTTTCCCAGGCGCCAGCACCCTTCCTGCAGTGCGGTAGCAGCACTGCACAGTTAAGAGTGTGACTGGGACCTTGCTAATTGTCCTAACGAGTGGGAGGGCTGCTGCAAACGAGCTGATACTGCAGGTCAACGGGGACCTGAGCAAACACGTGAAGCATCACGCTGGGCACCTCACAAAACTTCCATTGTTCACTTATCCTGACAAGTGCAATTTGTTTTTTATTATCCCCAATATCCCCTAGCAGGGCAGCAAATTTGCCAAGGTGTATTTTGTAGAGGGAGGAAGGTTCCATAGTGTGAGCTCTTTCTGCAGGACCTGCCCAGGAAATCTTGGAGAAATACTATAAGGTTGCTGTGGATTTTCTTTTCTTTCCCTGGGGACTCTGAGGATTGCAGATCAGGGGATTGTGGATTAGTGGATCAGGAATTAGAAATGCATTTTTCATTCTTATGTTACACACTAATGAACTGACAAATTTAATTTCTTTAAATCCAGCTACTTCAGATAGAATAAGTGAAGTCGTCTTCTGTCTCTTTTGGTAACTTAGGAAAGGCTGAATTGCGATTTCTCTGGGCATCACATCATCCAAATTCGGTTCTTTGTCTTTAGCGTGTGGCTGTTAGGAAAGTACAGTCTATGCACAAGACGGAGCTCGCGGTGGGTGGGTGCTCGCCGAGCAGCGGGGGTGTGCTCGTCTGGGAGCCGCGCAGCTCTCTGCCGGCGTGCGTTGCCTTGTCGGTACAAGGGGTGAACCCGACCCCGGCGGGCAGGCGTTGCACCAGGCTGGTGGCTCCAGTTTTGGTGCCTGAGGCCCCTGGTAGGGACTTGGGTGTCCCTACCAGTTGCTACTGGGCAGACACCCTTTTAAAACCCAGTGCTGTGGCTCTGCTGAGTGTCTCCGCGGCACAGCACGGCATGTTTGCTCGGCTCCAGGTGTGAGATGTGCTTGGCTTACATCTAATACATTTTTCTTGCCCTTGGGCTTGTTCCTGTGAATGAAGCTGAGGTCTTCCTCCCTCTTTTAGATCCTTCTGTAGGGAGGGTCCCTGTGCCTTGGGCAGCCCCCTCTGCTGCAACGGGATGGGATTTGGGAATGCTGGTGCTGGTGGAGCACAGGCTGCAGCAGGCTCCACGTGCCTCTCCTTTAGCTGCAGTGTTCTTTGGGTCTTGCGGTATGCACCTCCCTACCCAAACCTGTGCTAGGGATAACACAGAGCAGAAAAAGGCATTTATGTCATTAAAAGCCTAACGGACTGCGCTGTAGGACCCGATCTGCAGGGGGAAACCAGCTCCATCATTACCCAGTCACTCTTCAGAGCTTTAAATGAGACCTAAACAAAACAGCCTTGGCTTTCTGAAGCAGGCTTTATTCGTTCACGTTGTGATGCTGAAAGTGGGTCTGAAATGCGGCCGCTTCCCGACGGGAGCCGCCGGCACCCCCGGCAGAGCCGCTCTCGCCTGCCGGGGCCGGCACGGCCTGCGCCTTGCAGGGGCAGAGAGCTGGGACATCAGTTACTCCCCTTGAGTGATGAACGGATTTTGGGCTTTGCCCACAATATCTTGATTAACAATTAACATGATGGAGCTGGAAAATACATCTCATTTCTCCCTCTGAACCCGACAGGTGAGGATATATGTTTCCTGGTTGATTGCTGTGCCTTGTTATAGCCTATTTATGATTGATTGAAAAGCAGAGGCTTTGTATGAAGAGAGACCTTTAATCTCCTGGCAGAGCTGAGTGCGTTTCCCTTCAGGAAGCGTTCCTTCTCTTCTGCTTATCTTAACCCCCACTTTAAACCTGAACCTGGCAGAGACCAGAAAGAAGGCAGGATCAAAGCAAAAAATAATTGGGATCTCTGGCTTCTGTGGGCAGTCTGAACCCGTTATTCCCACTTACTAACTAGTTATTCCTAAATAACTCTTGCAAGAGACAATTCAGCAGTTGCAGCATCTTCTTGATGAAAAGCACTCAAATGTAATAACCATGGCAACAGTTGCTGAGGGCCGGCGCAATGAGGGACGGAGATGTGCTCTCTAAAAGACAACGGGCCCAACTTTACTAACAAATGGCACTGTAATGCGCCAAGGAGATGATGTACGCGGAGCTCCGCATTGTCCTGGTGGGGACCCAGCCATACGTGCTGTGCTGGGGATGCAGGTTGCCCCAGTGCACCCAGTAATGAGCCATGCTTCATTAAAGGTGGGCGTCTTCCCCTCTAGGTGACGGGGGAGCTTGTAACCTGAAAGCCAGGGAAATCATGGGGACGCTCGATGGGAGGGAGAGGCGGGGAGGGAACCTCAGGAGGAGACACCACCTCTGATCCCCAAGTCACACATAATGAGGTGCTGGAGCGTGACCAGAGAAGGGCAACGGAGCTGGGGAAGGGCCTGGAGCACAAGTCTGATGGGGAGCGGCTGAGGGAACTGGGGGTGTTCAGCCTGGAGAAGAGGAGGCTGAGGGGAGACCTCATCGCGCTCTGCAACTGCCTGAAGGGAGGTTGTAGCGAGGGGGGTTCGGTCTCTTCTGCCAAGTAACAGCGATGGGACGAGAGGAAACGGCCTCAAGTTGTGCCAGGGGAGGTTTAGGTTGGACATGAGGAGAAATTTCTTTCCTGCAAGAGTGGTCAGGCCTTGGCACAGGCTGCCCAGGGCAGTGGTGGAGTCCCCATCCCTGGAGGGATTTAAAAGACGTGTAGATGAGGCGCTTGGGGACATGGTTTAGTGGGCATGGGGGGGTTGGGTTGACGGTTGGACTCAATGATCTTAGAGGTTTTTTCCAACCTTAGTGATTCTATGATTCTATAATTGATACTGCCTGTGTGTGCGGTCGACAGATTTCCCGAGGTTTGGCTGCTCCGGGAGAGACTGCGTCTTTCTGCTGTTGATTTTCACCCATTGATTGGTGTCGCAGACGGATATCAGTAATAAATACTTGACACGTCTAACTTCAGAGCTGCTTCTTTGTAAGCCGTCTTTGAGACCATGTTTGAAGCTGTACAGGAGAGGTCCAGAAGCCAGCTGGTGTTGCAGGGGGGGTCGTCAGTAAGAAATGGGGCATTTTGACTTGGAAGAGTTGGCCCTTGGTGCACGGCAGGGGAGGGCGCAGGAGCCAGCTGAGCCAGCGGCGCCTGGACGGAGCCTGGAGAGAGTTTGCTGCGAGGGTCCTTCATCCCTGTCTCACGCTCTCCCCTTGCCCAGGGGTCTTCTGAGTGCGCACTGTTAGGACAGCCCTGGAAAGTCCTCTCCAAATGCTCAGGTCTGAATCTCAGGTTGGGAGCACCTTAGGCTATGAGATCAAGGCCTCTCAAATAGCTTTGTGGGGATCGTGTTATTTGTATCAGGCAGTATTCTCTTTCTGTTGTCTTACTTAATTGGGCATCTTATAAGCCTGAAAAGTGAGAGAAGGGAACTCTTTAACGTTCCCCAGAAGAAAAGAGGAGCCTGCTGAAAGGCAGCATTTTTACAGATTTCTGAGAAGCAGGCAGTAAATACTCCACCTCTGCTTAATAATAATAATAGGCAGGCTAAGTATCTCTAAAAATGTAAAATAACGTGGGCCTATTCGAAATAGTCAACATCCTTATCAGCCTGCTGCCATCTCTGCAGACCAGTTTTGCTCGAGATTCTGGGCGTGATTTTCAATGGCTCTGAGCAGCTGTAGCTTCTTTGGCTTCAGTGAAAAGTCTGAGTGCTTGGCACGGCGGCAAACCAAGCCTCTTCCTTTCTGCTTCAAATTGGGTCTTGATTCTAAGTGAGATGAATTTTCTCCTCCTGATAATTCTGTGCATCTGAAGTGATTACAGCTCCACGTGAGTGCTCTTTTAGAAGATTTGAATGCAGCGTTTTCTTCCGTCTTAAAAAGGTTCCTTCAAGCCTTATGATTCTGGAGGGGGGGAAATAAATCCTGGTGGAAACAGTCACATCTTCCTATGCAGATTAGAGATTAAAACTTTTATTTTTATAAAACACATACGGGGGCTGAATTGGAAGACTTCTGTTCAGGCGAGCGGGTTTTGGCTGGTGGCAACGTGCTGCTAAATTCTTATCTGGCGATGGAGACGCGGAGCCAGCGAGTGGTATTATTTGGAGTTCTTAGAGAGTGAGCTTTAATGTTTGCTTAACTCCACTAAAAATAGACGCCACCCTCTTTTCCTAATAGGCGGCATTTGTCACACTTGATTCATTTCCTCTGCCAAACCGAGTTCCTTCATGAATATTCATCGCTACTCCCCAGGAATCTGCCTGTCCTCAGAAGTTGTACTCGCGGTGACTGTGCCGTAACAATGCGAGTCAACCTTTCAAAGCTCACCAAGTACCTGGCCCAAGCCAGCACAATGTTGAGATATCAACAGCTCTCATTGATTTCTGCCTTCTTCGTGAGCTGTGATTGCTTGTTATCCCTCTCGATGAGACCCTTAACGAGTCTCCCGTTCCTGTTGTCATAGCAGCACCGCATGGCCCGGTATGGTGAAGTCTCTGTCACTGTTAATTGTGAGATGGGAGGATCAGTTTGGCAGTTTTTCTAGTGGGGATTAGGCCAAAAGGTCCCTTCTGAACTGTGATGAATGCGGTTTCCTTCAGAAGATACTAAAACTTGGTAGTTACAGAAAATTTCTGAAGAGAGAAGCTTTACATAGCAAAGAGAGGGAGAGCAGTCCTTACAGAGCTCTTCCCATTCATGCTCAGCCGCTGCTTAAAGCAGGAGAAAAACACCAGAAGTGCCAAAGGAGAATATAAAATGGTTGATTTGTGGTTAAGGAAGTCTGTCAGTACCTCAGACCTTCTAACCTCGGAGGTCCAAAGCATGTTGAAGGTCCCTGCTCCTGTTGTGCTCCAAGTTGCTGCTGGAATGGGAGAAATCTGCTGCTGCCTGGTGAGCGATAGGAAGCAAAGGGCTGAGGTGATGCTGGAGGAACGTGAGGCCAGCCAAGCTGCTGGACCACGGACCCCGAAGCCCTTGGCCAACGGGTGTATGAGGAGGTGTGCGTGGAAGGGCATCTGTAGGATCTTGTGATAGTGACCGTGTGTTTCACTCAGCGGGGACCAAGGAGAAGACTTGATGTGCTGCTTTTCAGGGCAGTAGTACGGGTGACAGGCCAATTTGCTGTGTGAAGGGGTGCTGGTAGTCACCCACACCTGCGTGGTGCCTTCCAGTACATCAGGCTGCAGGTCTGCTCCCTGACAGTCGCTCCATCCTCACTCCGTTTGCTCACTGTGTTAACGCCTTTCAACCCTCCTAACTGTTAAAGCAATTCAAGGACTAAAATTGATAATACCTCAGCAGGGTGTTGTCTGCTTGTGAGGACCACCCAGTTGGTGGACTTCTGTTGCTAGTGGGGTCTTTGCCATCAAGGAAGACCGTGTTGATTTTCAGCAGTGTGCTAGAAGAGTTTTATCGGGGTTGCTGTGGTGTGGTGGGTGAGAAATGCGCATAGCAGAAAGCATGATCTCATCGCACCTTTCGTCCTGCAAGTCCTAGAGCGGCTGCGTTGCCCTGTTGCAGGGAGACGTAGCCATGGTTGGTTGAAGAGGGCAAAGAGAGGCAGCGTGCCGTTTGCGGCTCGACCGAAAGGAGTGATGTATCAGCGAGGATGCCATCGTTAACTGGTGGGACCTGTCCGAGACACCGGGTCAGCGTCTCTGCTCTCGCACGGAGTAGCACCGCGTGGTGATTTGCCCAGAGGTGGTAGGGCCGGTGGTTCTATGTCATCTCCAGGGACGACAGCTCCTCTGCGGGCTTGCTGCTGGCTCAGCACAGAGGCAGGGAGGAAGGGCTGCCTGTAAACAATTCACTGTTTCCCACATGCCGAGGGATGGGGATCAGCTGTGCTTGTTCCCAGAGACCTACTCTCTGAATACGCAGGGCAGATTTATCCTCCGTGCCTTTCACTGGGTTTATTCCAAAACTGAAGTGTAGCCAAAATAATCTGTGACCTAAACGTAGGCATGAGTGGTGTTTTTATAGAATGAAAAAAGTAAAAAAAAAAATCCTTACTCCCCTCAATCTCTCCCTCAAAATGAAAAACTCCACTGGCCAAGCCCTGCAAATGAGTTTTTGTTTTTTCGTATGTGCAGTGAGGAGCCAGATTTCTAAAGGCTGGCTTTCAATTTTACAGGCGTTTATTATAGGCATGAATAATTGCTGGCACTGTGCTACCACTGCTGTTGTTTGCTCTTACGGTTAGGCCAATTACATATGTAAGCCTCTGATTTACAAGCAAAAGCAGAACTAAAGTAGCTTTGTGGCCTACATTTCAAGAACGAGTAATGTGTCCACAGTCAGCTGTAGGTCCCTGGATTTGTGCTGTGAAATACAGAGGTCCATTGCCGTAAATATGTGGACCCAGATTATCCAAGGCATTATGTGACACGTGCTGTCACAGCACAGCGTGAAGGACGTAAACATGGATGAGCATTTGAGGATGGGAACTTGCCCAGATTCATCCCATGGCAAGCGTGCTGGAAGGTTCATGCTGCATTTCGGGAACTCACAGAGAAGGCACACAAAAGAGAGAATTTGAACTAAACATAATGGTTCTGCAAGATGGACTTAAACAAAGCCTGTCCAAGTCCTACTTCCCAACATGGTAATTGGTTTGTCTCCAACTCTTGCTGTTGTGAGCCCTCCTGGGGGAGAAGAATAGACGACATCCATTGCTGAATTTCAAGTTGATCAACTGAGATCAAACGGAGCATTTTTTCTTGCCTTTGCACAATGGGCAGAAGAAGAGTGGGAAGGAGGTAGGTCAGCGTGATGACTGATTCTCTATGGGGTGATGGTCTCCAGACAGCTGCTCGGATGGGTCACGTCACCCACGATACCTGTTGACGTGGACTCTGTGTTGGCCAGCCTGGGGAATGTCTCACCTTGCTGTGCTGGTACCACTCGCTACCATCAGCTGTGGGGTGAGGTGAAGAGCCAACCCATGCGGTGAGGGAGGATGAAGAGCTGTACTGATCCTCCTTGGACTGGTGGCAAGCTGGTGTCCTTGCTGCTGGGGGGAGGAGAAAGGGAAGGATGTGAGTAAGGACAGAAGAAGGCAGGACATTTGTGGATGCTGATCTCATTGTCACAAATCCGTAGTGGATATTGTCTGTGGGAGGTAATAGCAGCTCCGCTTGGGAAGGAGGCCAGCGTTTCACACTCCAGGGGATGGCCAAGGGAAGATGTCATTAGTCATTAGCACAGAGCTGGTGTCTTCTCATCTCGTAGGGTTTGTGTACTCAGCTGGAGGCCCTGGCAACCTCCTGTGTGTAAACTGCCCAAAATCAGTCTGACTGCTGTGTGCTGAGCTGGTGGACGTTGGCAAGGAGATGCTCCACACCAGCTCAGTGCAGGGTGCTCCCACGTGGGTTCACGAGTGTCTGTTTGGGCAGGAAGCATTGGTTTAGGACCATCGGTTTCTAAAATGGTTTCCTTAAGCATCTACAGCTTCTGAAGGCAGACGCAGCACCCCGTTACCCGCAGGGCAGCAGACCGCCCGGCAGCGTGCACCGTGCCCTCAGCAGACCCACCGGGCAGTGCCTTCCTCTCTCCGCGGTACGAGGCAGATGGGAACGCAGACCCAGATTTGTTTACTAGGCTGCGATCGACTGGGGTTTTACATCCCAGCAATTACTGGCAAGTCTTCTCTCCTCCTGCGCCTTCGCAGCACATGTGTGAACTTCTGGCTGCGTCACCTTCCCGTCCTCTCTTAACGAAGTCTAGCAGTGGGAAGTGATCATCACAACTAACATTTGCGTAGCGTATGTCTTTCCACAGTTCCAGAGCGTTGACTGAATTGAACCCCACTTCCTCCTTCACCCTTCATTTTCAAGCTGTTTCTGAATCCAGGCGTCTCGTCTTCCACAGCCACTCTCAGCTCTCAGAGCTTTCTTCTGCCTTGGTGATTTAAGCCCTTATCTCCTGCCTTGCAGAACCTACCCCTGATGCCTGTATCACTGCTCTCCATTACAGAGACAGTGTTCATCTCCAGATCTTTCTGGCTTTTCCTAACCGTTTCACTGCCAGGCTAAGTCTATCTGTTGGCTCCCTCCTCCACTGCAGCAGATGAGAGCTTTTTCTCTTTGCCTTCAGGGTCATTAAAACTTAATTGGCATGTCACCTTTCTTTGTCAAGGTAGCCGTTCTCTCCATCCGACAGTGATGTAGGACACACTGCTGAAATTCCCTTCTTGCATAATTATCTTACTCCACTGCGTCTTTTATGCAAAATGTTCCCTTCTGAACGCGCTTCCTCTCCTTGCTCCAGCCCTTTCTGAGCATCCAGTTTACCTGTGGTACCTGCCGCGGCTTTGTTTCTTATATATGCACATGAATTCATTGCAGTATTAGCATATGTTATTAGTTAGCTTGGTCGTTTTAACTCCTTGGCAGCTTGATTCAGGCATTCGTAGGTGTTTCCTTCACTCCCTCTCTGAAGATGGGATCCACGTCACCTAGCTTCAGTCTTCCTTCACGAGTGTCCACCTGAGCTAACTATCCAGGCTCCATCTCCAACCAGGCGAGAGAGACAAAAAAGCCTCCAAGGAGACAAAGAGAGCCTCCAAAAGATAAATCATCCCGTCGTAAGACAGGAGTCAAAGACAGCCCCGTCTCCCACAGGGCAAATCATCATTTCTGCTCGCTACAGGTGACCGTGAGTTCCTCAGACACTTTTCAAAATAGATGCAGCCCTCTTTAGAGCAAATCTAAAGCCTGGACTGCAGGCTTGCCTTTCTGGATTAGCCTGGGCAAGTCCCGTGGAAATACAGAAACAGTGGTTGGGTCTCCAGGGATGTGCAGACCACGGGTTGGAACACGTCACTGAGGGAGCCCAGGCAGCTCGTCCGAGCTAGGTGTCTTAATTTTAGGTGTCTGATGTTAAGTGAGATGAATCTGATGCTTAGAAAGGTTTGGGGAAATGTTTCTGTCTTATTTTTTATTTAGAAAATATGAAGGTATATAGTGAATGTTTAAAAAACAACAACAGTAATAACAGTATTTATAGGTGGGTACAATTTTCCTTTATCTTTTAACTGAAGTTGCTAGAAAAATTACTGCTGTGCTGATATTTGGCAGGGACACCGATGCCAGTACCCACTTGTTTCTGAAAAATGCTGTTGGATTTTAATGACCATCGGCAGCACAACCTTGATTTTTAAATGTCATCCTAAATGTAGCAGTTCCAGCCTCCTCTGCCGTGGCATGTGGGTGTCTGAGTAGGGATGAATCAGAATCAGAAAGAACTGCTGGTGCTTTCTGTGACTCCCAAGTTGTCCTTGAGGGCTTCCCACCCAGGAACTGGCTTGGATCGTCTGTGGGTTGCGTTGCAGCATCGCAGCCCCTGGTGCCGTGGCGGCACTCCTCCTGCCGCTCTCCCCTCTATTCACGCGTGATTAAGTCGCTTGATGCAGGATGAGTTTGTTAAGTTTCTCCAGGAGCTGGTGTTCGTTCCACAGGTCACGCTTTCTGTTTATGAAAACCAGATAAACAAAAAAAAGGTTTCCCAGCTTTTGCAGATGCAGCTTTTCCATTCTCTCTCTGGCTGGAAGCGTTCCCCAGGCACCGCTTTTGGAGCTGAAATCTGTGCTTGGCATTTGCAAGATGGTGATTTGCTTTTGTAAATGGAGCAAAGTCTTGTTTTTGAATCATGACTCAGTGAAACAAATCTACTTTTCTAGTCTAAAACGATTCTAATAGCACTGTTAAACCCGGTGGGACTAGGAACAGCCAGAGTTTAAAACATGACATTGCAGTGGGTGTGATTCTCCCTGTGATCCAGCATCTTCCCTTCCCTGTAGAGGAGTGGGGCGGGTTGAGATGAGGCTGGTAAGCGATGAGCGGATGGGTTGTTTAAGAACAATATCTTCCGTCGTGGTGCCCGGGGGTGCTCCGGGGCAGATCTGTAAGCAAAACGGGTGGGAGATGATAGAAAGATTTGCTTGATGTAATGCACTGCCTTCCTCGGTTACGGGAGGAACGCAGAGAGTTGTGAAACAGATGGCAGGGTTAAAATAGGACAGAGCATCGTGGAGATGCTGCTGGAAGGGAGAGAAGCGAAGTGCCTGTTCTCACACTTTGCTTTGTGTCTCGGGGAAGAGCTGGAGAGTGCCTGCGCTCCGCTGGCATTCCCAACAGGGACACGCCAGGCAAAGGCTTTCTTTTTTTCTTTTTTAATATTATTAGCACTTGTCTTAAAGAAAAATCAGCTCAAGTGAGCAAGCAAACAGACAAAGCGAATAACAATCGAAGGTTGTAGCTTCAGGCCACCTTTTAATGTCTCTCGGGATTATTAGTGGGATGCGTTAGACACTCGCTGCCACTGGAGAATATAAGCCGAAGTGTCAGGAGCCCGGCAGTTAGCATTTAGGCTTTCTTCTTGCGGTGCTTTCAGACCGCTTTTTCCAGTGTTTTCCTGTTACCTAAGGTGTGTGAATAGGTTTTGTTGGAATATTTCAGTAACTTTGCATGCCTTGAATTACGCTCAGTGCGACACGGCAGGTCTTGCAGGGATGCTTCTGTGCAAAGCTGTCCCACTGCGAGTTACTGTCGCGGAGGGGCCTTGTTCGGGGGTCCTGCAGCAGCAGCAGCAGCGAGCTAGGTAGGACCGCGGGGGCTCCCGCGTCTGCCCCCGTCCCAGGCCGGTTGAGTTTTGGAGCCAGGAGGCTGGAGGCGTGCAGAGAAAAGGAGAGTGAAGAAGGGGAGGAGCAGAGAGGCAGGAGCCCAGCGCTCCTGCTTGCACCCTGGTGCGGCTGCCGGTGCTCCTGGGAGCGCTGCGCTTTCCCGTCTATAAATCAGGGGGTGCTTTGAAGTCCCTGTGATGAAAAACACTGGATGAGCTCAAGGGCATGGTATTAATCCTGCAATGTTGTTCTTGTTCCTTGCTGCGCTGCGATTTTTGAAAAGAAATCGACACAATTTTTGTGGGCTACGGCTAAAACGGCATGGAAATAAATGAGTTCTGCTTGCGCTCGTAGAGAATCGCTCGCTTTTTATTAATGCAGCCTCTGATGAAACAGACCCCATCCTTAGGCACCGATATGCATTTGACCTACAGTAAAATAACAGGCTTTCAGAAATGCATAGAGTGTTTTGTAAGCATGGTACATACAGCCTTAAAGTTGATTTATGCCTCAAAATAAAGCATTAGTTTGGGTGATTGAGCGCTGGGGGGAGTTCCTGTGATGTCCTCCTCTGTGCACCGTGGAGCGCTTGCTCCTACCTACCTGGAAGAATCAGTCATTCAACACGTTGTGCTGGAAGAGAGCTCACGTGGTTCCCTTGATGGTTGCAGGTGGGGCGTCAGCCACCCAGCCCAGCCCCTAAATCACAGCGGGTTGACAAACCCTCCGGCGGGCTGCAGGGCCCAGCCTTCACCGTCGGGAGGACGGAGGCGAGGGGCTGGCCCTGACGGTGCTGCTTCATACGCTTGCCTCTGCAGGCTCCTCCAGCTCCGCGCTGACAGGGTGACGGCGATAGCCCCGAGAATCCCCAAACCTTTGCTTTCTAATCGTAAAATGGTTTTTGGGTCTTTGATCAAACTCGTGGAAGCTGAGCTGGAGGCTCTTGAGAACTGCACCCCTCCGCTCGCCCCGGCAGCTCCAGGTGCACAACCCCCTCCAAAGCAGACCAGCAGTGACGTTCCTGTAGCTGAGGGGTATGTGCTGGCACCAAAATAAAGCTCAGAGCTGGCGCGGCATCGGGTCAGGAGAAGAGGAGGGCTCTGGGGGTGTCCTCGGGAGCCTCGCACGTGCCGGGGCGCTGGGGTTCCTGCCTGGGCTCGCTTTGTTACTGTGTGCGACCTCCAGCCCCTTTTCCTGGTACCTTTTTCCCTACGGATATAAATACAGCCTGTCGGTTTGTTGTTCGTGTGCGTTCAGCACAACAATCTGGCGCAGCTGATTTTGTCACAGCACCTAGGATTTTATTGTCCAGCGCTGGTATTCACTCTTCTGCTCTGCTCCGCGGCGAGGTGAGGAGGAGGAGGGGTTTCGCTGCAGCTCGGCTCGGTCCCTCTGTTCACATCGCTGCTCTCCGGAGCAGTCGTGCATTGGGCAAGTCCTCGTTTCGGTTGTCCCCAACGAGTGCCCGGGCTCTGCTACCCGCTCCCCTGTGGCTGGGGCTTTCTGCACCCCTACAAGGTGTCTCGCTGAGGCAGATTCGCTCTTCTGTATTTTTATTTAATTACTTACTTTTACAGCTCTTCATATAAATCTAATTGTCCATCTGTTATGCTACATGACAGCATGCAGCTCGTCTGATTTTTTTTTTCCTGTTCCAAAATATTAGCCGCCTTAGCCTTGCCCTCTCGGGGCTTCGGGGAGCCAGGTCCCCTCCCCGCGGGGCTCCCGACGGCTCTCGGCCCTGGCCGCACCACGAGAAGTAGCTCCGCTCTGCGCTTCCAACTCGAAATCGTTGACTGCAAAGGGCCAGAAACTCACGTTAGGTAATTCCCAGTTACGTCGTGTATCTGAGAGCAGAGTTTGCCCTGGTCAAACCCGATGTCGCTGTGTCCCCAGGGAGCTCAGGGCTTGTCCGTAATGGGACGTTATAGCCCTCCTGCTTTCAGCAGGGATGTTGCAGGGCTCGTAAGAAGCTCAACTATCTCTTGCTGGTTCCTGGGACGCAGATACATGGTCGATAGCAAGCCAAGGTTCCGCCAGCTTTTCCCAGGCAGTTTTCCACGCTATTTCTGCCTCTCTGGGGTGACTCATGCTCCCTCGGTTTAAGTATCACATTAGCCCATCAAAATCACAGAATCATATACTCAGCTCCAACTTATTCTCTGCAGCTCTATTCTCTTAGCAACAAATACTCGATAACCTAATTGCTCATTAAAAACCATACTTGCATCTATGTAATTCATTATGTCACGTTGAGACGTGTTGCTCTCGCAGGGATGCTGCTGCTCCCCCGCCACTGCGCTGAGCGCCTGGCTTGGTAGAAAGTGAGAAGGCAGCATTGCATTGAAGTGGAGATTTTCATCTTCTCGGGGTTTTTTTTAATGTCTCTCCCATAGTCTGTGCTTTTGAACATCTAACATCTCTTTTATGCTTCAGATCTTTCGTACAAAATTGTTGCATTGTGTTGCCTATTGAAACCGAGTTTTCCTTTTGTCAGGTTTTCCCCCCTCGCCCCCACTTTCTTTTTCGCTGTATTTCGATCGGCACAACTACTTAGGACTCCATTTTCCTGGGTGGTTTTTAATCTCCTTAAGTCATAGCTCGGAAGGCCTTTGTCTGTGATAAACTCAGGTTTGAGCTGATGCTCAGAGAAGAGGCTTTCTAGGCCAGGTCTGCTGCATGCGGACCTCGGTGGGGGCTTTGGGGGTGTCTGTGCTTCCTCCCTCCTCCTCCTAACGCCGAATAGTCGCGGGCAGCCTTGTTGGGGTTATCTTATTATTACCTTATTATTATTATATTGTGCGTGCAAATGACCCATCTCCTTTTCGATAGTGCGGGACTTTGCAATAATGGAAAGCCCCTCTGTTAAATATGTATTTTTGTAAGAGATTTGCCAACCCTGTGCTTAAGCACCGTTTGCTGGCTCCCGCGGCAGAGCCAGGGCGGTTGTTTCAGAGGAGGGGGGGGCTGCAGAATTGTTCACATTGAGTTGTCCCAGTTATCCCCTTCTTAAGAACAAAGTTCGGAAGGAGATGTAGCCCTCCAGTGCACACCTGGGAAGTCGTGGATTCGCAGCCGGCTGGGCTTGCTGCAGCTGCTCCGCAGGCATTTCCGATGGGGATAGTTCATGCCGTAGCCAGTGCTTTGAATGCAATAGGAAAGCGTATTCTCTGCTTGTGCCACTTCACTTACACTATTTTAATGCCTTTTTTTTTTCCCTTAAATCTGCAATCTAAAATTCGATCGTGCAAGTATTAATGAGCTGCTGATCATCCTGCCTCTTTTTTCTGCCTTTGTTCAGAGTCTCAGATTTATGGCTATAGTTCAGGCTGGAATTACTGAATTGCAGTCAAACCTTTAAGCGTTGACATCGTAATGATCAGTTTTCTCTCTATATCTATTATTTGTCAGGTAATTTTAACGTGAATGTACTTACAAGAGCTGTCAGAAATCCTCCAAATACAGAGGCCCCTGAAAAAGTTGTTGGCCTTTTCACGTGTGACCCTGCTTGTATGGCTTTTGGTTTCCAGGACTGACAAAAATGACCTTTTCCATTGCCTTTCAAATTCTTACCCAGGTGTGAAGGTTTGAGAGGCACAAGAAGCCAGGCAAGGCTTGGAGCTGTAATGCCATTGTAGGCACGTCTCGGGCTTGAGCCACTTCACTCTCCTGAGAGCAAAGCGTCTCATTTTCTTCCTTAACGGATTTTGGAGTGAAAGCTGGGGAGGGGGGCTGGAGGGAGGGGGAGGGCAAGGTAAGCCATGCTGCCTTGCTGCCTCTTTCTGATCCTCAGGTTATAGCACAAGCTAAATAGACGGTACTAAATTTTTTAGGCTGTTTCACAGACTTACAGACTTTGATCCCCAGCTTTGATTTCCCACGCGGCATCGCAGACCGCTGGTTCTGAGGAGAGAAAAGACCCATTAAGTCCTGTCTAGCCCGGTGATTATCATGCCTTTTCACCTTCACGCCGGGCTTTCATCAAAGCACAAGCTCTCCCTGTGCCGGGGGAGGATGCTGGCGTAGCTCAGCAGCCGGTGGCCAGGAGAGCGGCAGGAGCATCCCCTCCGTTGCACACCCCATTCGCACCTCTCTTTGGTCTTTCTCTCTGGCTTCAGCAGGATGCTCAGAGTAAGGAGGTGACCCTTTTATTTTCTAGGGTCTCCTGCGGTTTGTACAACAAGCAGGCCAAGAAATAAATATCCTGTGTGTGTCCTTGCTGGAGCCATAAGACAAGGGCGTTTGCCTGCCTGCCCTGCTCTGTGCTGCCGAGTCCCCAGGTCCCTCCTCCGCACCGCTTGGCTTTCCTTTTCTTTTTTTTTTTTTTTTTTTAATTTAAATTTAATTTTGCTGCCATATTGCAAGTTCCTCTCTAACTCAAGAGCCGCTGTTGCCTCAGGGCTGTGTTGCTGCTTTTCAGTCTTCCCACACCCCTCGCATGTGCGGTCTGCAAGAACTTTGAAAAGTCTCTCCTAAATTTGTGCACGTGTACTTGGGGTCATCCTAGGAGGAATAAGGTAAGGGTATCTCTTAACGGACAGTACTCTTAAAAAAACCCTTCTTCAGCAAAATGGGAGCTGCTTCCGTGTGATGAGTTTGCCAGTGAAAGTGGCAGAGAAGCCCGTGCTGGATTTTCAGGAGCAACAGCGGCATCCCCTGTGCTGGGAACAAGGTCCAGGGAGAGGCGGCAGCCGTCCCACCAGCGGGTCCCTGCAGCCCAACAGCGAGGTGCGGGGGAATTGCAGCGCGGGGGGGCTTCAAGCTACAGCGCGTGGAGGGGCTGTTTGGAGGGCTCTGACCCCAGCCTGTGAGACCGTGTCTGCTCCAGAAGCCTCCATCGTGCTGGTGGGTCCTCTGGCCGGTCCTCCCCGTCCTAAGGTCTTGCTGCTTCCACAAACAGCTTTAATGGAAGAAAAAAGGAAGAAGGGAGCAAACATCCCGGCCCGGCAGCTGGTGGAAGATGCCAGGTCCCATTTTTTCCTTCACCACCCGCCCAAGGCGGGACCTGTCGCCGGTCACTGGGGCACTGCGGCAACTTCATTTCAGCTTTACTCCAGTAGTGCTGATCCCAGCGCCTCAGCCCTTGTTTTTATTACTTCTGCTCCCCTCTCCGTGCGTTGTTGAGGCTTGCAGTGTTTTGGCAAACAAGCCTTGACTGTAATAATTTCTGGCCCCTCGTGGGAAGTTGTAACTCCAACGCAGGGAAATATAAACTGGCAGAAAATGGAGTGTTTCCTTCTGCCGTTGCGAGCTGCAGCAGGCAGGCTCAGATAGAGGTTTTCTGTTGGCTTTCCCTCCCCAGCTTTTGTTTTTTTCCCCTCTCCACCAAAGGGCACAGTCACCCTCCTCCCGCCTCTGAGAGGGGAACGTGCTGGGCTGATGAGGTGGCACGTTAAATTTGTGTTTGGCAAAGTCACAACTCCAGGAGTTTCGGAAGGAGGCAGCAGTGGGAAACATAAATGTTGTTTGTCTTGTGGTCAAAAAGGTGCGTCTTAAGTGCTGCGGTGTGCTCATGGCGGTGTGGGTGGCAGCCCCGTCACGGCGGAGCTCCCTGGGAGAGGTGGGGAGAAGCAGGGGGGTCCGCAGGCAGCAGGGGGGTCTTGAGTTGGGTGGAAGATCAGCCTGGGTTGGGATTTGAAAGCACAGAGAGCAGACCGTAGACTGCACCCTGGAAAAGAGGGTATTGTGTCCAGGATCCCTGTCAAGAGGATCTGGTGGCCCGTGTCCAGAGCTGTTCAGAGGTCATCTCACAATCTGGGATGGATGACCCATGTCTCAAGAAGTTCAGGATCTTCTGTCCAAGGACAAAGCCCACCTTGCAAGGGACAGAGCTTTGTCAGGAGCTGCTCAGGCGTGGGCAGCGGTGGGCAGTAGGGGTTCCTGCCCATCTCCCTGACCTCTTCACCCCTGCTCAATGCATCTTGGCCAGCGTGAACACCACCAGTGTGCCCGTTAACCCCAGCCTGTCCCAACACCCAGGCGGTTTCGTGCATGGATCAGTCACGATGAGCCTGTACCCAGCCTTGTTTTCTACTTTTCAGGAACAAAACAAGAGAGACACGGATGTGGTGGACGTGGGCCACGTGGCTGCGAGGCACAAGAGCCTCAGACGTGTGGTGAGGGCCACATCGAGAGGGGACGTGGTGGCCCTGCAGCGGGGGGTCCCCCAGGGCGAGCCGGGGCTGTGTTTAGCACACGCAGGGGCTCTCGGGGGAAGCCGCTTGAACCTGAGCGGGGCACTTGTGTCGAGCCCCCAAAGCCTTGTGGCTGTTCCTCGCCCAGGTTTGAGGCTGGTTTATCTCATCCGTTGAGCGCTCCCAAATCTCCGCCATCGCTGTAGCAGCGGGGGGTGTCATCGCAGGCTGTGTTCAGTCTCTGTCCCAGCCTCAGAGTTTCATTTCAGTGCATTTCCTTGCTGGTGCCACTATGCCCCCATCCATTAGCAGATTAGCACAGGTTGAATTTCCCAGGCGAGCGCTCCACAGTCTGTCTCATTGTATTTATTTTGTTCAGGCTGCTTTTCCCTGGGCTTGACAGTGTAATTTGTACAGATCTGTGCTGAGTTTTCCGAACTCTCAAACGAGCTTTTTTGTTAGCGTGAAGCCCGGGCAATTGATAGTAGAGACATTAAACAACAGAAACATTGAGAAGTGAGCAGCCTACCGTCCAGGAAGACTTCCTAACCTCTAGAGGTGCTCCTTGGCAGGAACTCCATGGTTCAGAGATTTTAATTAGATCTAATCCTCCAGGTTACCAACCAAGCATTAAAAAGCATACCAATTTTTCAGTTGTGTCCCTCGCTGTAAAAGTTTTTATTATTTATTTTAGATAAATGTTACAAAATAACTTGGATGTCCCAAACTTAATGTTTTCCTTGAACGGCACTAAGAGGTCTCCAGCATAGGAGAGACTCCTTTCAGTGCAGTGGTACTCGGAAAAGTGCCTGCCTGCAAACTTGTTCTGCGCTGACTCTGGTCTCCCTTTCCCAGAGTAACTTGCATGTGAAATTTGGTCGAGTTTTCGGATCAGAAGTTGTATTTTCTGAGCTCCTCCTTGGGGTCTGGAAATGCAGCTGTGGTTTCTTTGCCTCTCGTTCGCACCGGTCACGGAGCCCCCGCATTGAAAATGTGTCTGACAGCGTGGCTGATGATGTGCCAGGCAGAGCTGAACCTCCGCGCCGTGCCTTTTCCTAGAAAGCTTGAAGCAGAAACAAGCGCAGCCCAGCCGTACACAGACACAGGCATAGACCAAAGCTGTCATCGCTGGAAAAACAGAGCTGGGAAAAAACCTCCTCTTCCCCCTCCTGCCTGGCTAGCAGCAGGGCCTGGCACGGCAGAGGGCTGGCCGTGCATCTCCTGTAGCGGCTGGGTGGGTTTTGGAGGTGCGCAGGGCTCTGATCACGGCCCCGGCGGCTGTGCTCGTGTTGTCCAGCCTCTGCAGGAGGTTTCGTGCTGCCGTAGTGAGGGTTCAGCTGCCCCAGCTCGAGCACCGGCTCTCCCTAACTCGCTGCTGAGGGCACCCTCAGTGACTTTGGTACCTGTATTGCTCCTCAGTGCTGCGTTTCCTTGCTGCCTTCTGGTGTCATGTCTGGGCACCCAAAGGAGTCTAATCACAAGCCTGGCTTATAAATCCCTCTGCGCTGAAGGGAGGTGCAGGATTCATTCACTTCTGTAGGACAGACAGTACTTATCTCTGTGTCTTTTGAGGCGAGGGTCACACTTAGCGCATTTCTACCTGCTGGGGTGTGTTAGACCGGTCTTCAGGCAGCCCCCGGGTGTCCTGGGAGCTGTTTGTCCTCCATCCCACCCTGGTACTCTTCTTCCCGTCCGTGCCCTGGGAGGAGTTGCGGAGGCTGGACGGGGTGCCGTGATGCTGCGGGGCTGCAGCACCGTCCCGGGGCCTTCCCCGCGCTGAGGGGCCGTGGCTGTGCCTGTGGCTGCAGGGGTGGCTGGAGGTGAGGCCAGCGGTTGTCATTTGGGGGAAATTGCCTTGTGTCCAGGGCTTGCCTGGGGGCAGCTGAAGGTTTTGGGGCTGATGCTGTTTGCTTGTGTTGACGCCCGACTCTCCAAAATCAGAGCCCAGGCCAGGCCATCGGAGATGCCATCACTGCTCTGCAGGAAGAGGGGGTTGGCCACCTGGCTCATTTCCCACCACGCCGAGGTGGAAAATAACATCCTATTGCTGCAGGAGGAGACTCTGCTGCTCCTGTTGACATGGTGAGGGTGGGGGATAAACTCATCATGGTACTTGAATCAGATCCCACCTGGACCCAGGCGCTACCAGAAGCTGTTTTGCTCCCCGGGATGCTGGGGCTGCCGCAGTGCCGGCACACGGAGGTCTGCGGGTGCGTGTGGACCACGCTGTGAAAATCTTGTCTGCAGGAGGATGCTGAAGCCCCTGGGTTCGTTCTTTCTCCTTCCTGCCCTGTCCGGGCAGGTCGCAGATGTCCTCCTCCTGGGAAGGGTGCCTGCCGCAGCAAGGGGGTGAGGAAGGAGAAATCAAAGGTGGCTTTCAACAATCCCTCTTTTCCTGCCTTGGGGTCAGCCTGGTAATTGCAGTCAGGAACCTGCACACCAGATCTGCCGCCTCTGAGCTGTGGGTGACTCCTAATGGTGCGAGAAGCAAAGCCAGGATGGAGCAGGGAGGGTTGGAGAGATTGCCCGGCACCGTGGTTGACATAGATGAGCTTGTTTTGCTGTATTTCTGGGAGCAATGGGCTTGATTCAAAGCTGCTCCCTGCCCAAGTCCATTTGTCTTCTGTTTTGTTCTTTTTATGACCCTGTCTGCCTCTGCCTCTCTTATTTCTTGGGTGATGCTTGGCACTGGCGGCTCCGGCAGCTTTCTGCGAGCGGTAAGAGCTGCGGGTGTTTTGCTGTAGCAGGGACGCGTGACCTCTGTCTGGCTGCAATGCGATTGCTGCTTCGAAGTCGAGCAGAGGCTGAAGTGCTGGAGCTCTTCCTCGGAGTGCGAGAGACTCGGGGTCAGAGATGTAGACAGCCAGTTCGTTGTGCTCCGGCCGTGAAAGTCCTGCCAAAGAGGGAGCCTGTAGCATCTAACCTCTCCACCATCTCCAAAGGTGTACTAGAAGTGGGTTTGCAAAGCGTCTGCGTGGCCGGGGCCCAGGGGCAGCAGGGACGGTGGGCAAGGCTTGTCTTCATCTGCCTGCACCGGGGGCAGCTGCTCACATCCAGACCTGGAATTTTAGCCTGGTTCTTGCAGACAGAAGGATTTTGCCACTTGTAGTCCTTGGAGAAAAGCGCTCGACGCGAGAGGTGTGTGGGTGGTGAGACCAGGAGTAATTTGTGAGGTGAGCTGGAGGGCCGGCGCTGCAGCACAGGAGCATTTAAATAAATCAGCACGTTAACAGCAAGCGAGGAGCACAAGAGGGGGAAAGCAAGAACTGAAATGTAAAAGGCTGTTAAGGAATAGATGCGATGCGAAGCGAGAGGATTAACAGCTCCGAGGGAAACACCGGGGAGGGCTCCTTGTCAGGGGAAGACGGGCAGGACGTGGGCGTGTGGTGGGGTGGCACGGACAGCCCGGCGTGCCCTTCCCCAGCTCCATTGCCATCATTTCAGGTTGCATCGGTCGTGTGCTGTGTTTGAGGTGGTCTGCAGGGCTTCGCACCTTCTCCGTAACTGCAAACCGCGGTGGGTGGGAGCTGGGGGGGTTTGCTCTGGGATCAGCCTGGATTCCTGTCCGCAGCGGGGTGCTGCCCCGGGCAGACCCGGCGCCCGTCCCACCCTGCCGTGCCCCGCTCTGTTGGTGACCTGCCTTCTGCTTTTTTCCCTGCAGCAACCCCAAAGTCCAGATAGAAGCAATCGAGGGGGGTGCGCTGCAGAAGCTCCTGGTTATTCTGGCTACAGAACAACCCCTGCCTGTCAAGAAGAAGGTGAGCGAGTGGGGATGCACCTCTGGGTAAAGCCGTTTTTGTGCTGAGCTCGATGTAAGCGCTCCTCGGGACACCGCCGACATCGTGAGAGCGTGGGACCCTGCGCTGCTCCCCAGGCTGGGTGGGCTTTGCTCCCCAGGGGTGCCGGGCCACCCCCAGCAGCCCTGGCTGGCCGGTGCCCACTGGCCGCCCGGCGCTGCGGGTCTGGGCCCCGCTGCCAGCAACCGCACGCACGGCAGCTCTGCCAGCCCCGCGGGGACAGGGCTCGGTGCTGCGGCTGCTCTGGGAGGAAAGGCGGGGGTCCCTGTGGCGGGCATCACGATCAGAGACTAACGAACATGGGAGCTGACGTTTGGAAGGAGCTAATTGCTGGAGCCAGCCCCGTGTCCTGCCTTTGGCGGTGGCTCTGGAGCAAGGCGAGCAGCGCCGAGAGCCCCCAGCCGAATGTGCAGCACTGTCCTTCGGGGTGGGGGCTTCCTCGCCACCTCCCTCCCTCCTCGCCGTACTCCCTGGAGCATGAGCTCGCATTACCCTCGCTTTAGCATGCGATGCTGCCTATGTTTATGGGGCGTAAAATTATCTGGCTGCTCCCAAAAACCCCACCATTTAACACAGTGTCCTCCTGTGAGAGGAGCTTCGGCGGAGCGAGGGAACCACCAGCTCTTTCATTCATCTTTAATGCACCTGCTGTTATGCAAACAGCGGCGTGCTGCCTTGTCTTTTAACAGGCACCCACAAACATGTTCCCCCTTAGTCCCTGGTACGAGTCCTCCAGCGAGTGAAAGGCACGGGAGAGGCTGGGGAGCCCCTTTGCTTTTGGCCAGGGGGGTGAGGAGATCCCGGCCGGAGGAGTGCACCACGGGATGCTCCGCTCTCCGAAACTCCTCCCAGGAGCGCGGTGGCTCAATCCGGAGCTCGTTTTGGGGTGGGGAGAGATGGCTGGGCATGCAGAGGCCCTCACCAGCACCGCTTGAACCCCTGGGTGGTGGGTGCGGGACAATTCTTTCCACTGAGCCTGAACGTGTCCCACTGGCAGCCCCTGGAGAATCGCGAGAGGCGTGAGCTCAGTGTTGTCCACATTCACATGCGGCCTTACGAGAGCCTCCAAGGGCTGAACCACCTTTTCCAGGAGGACGGAGGCTTTTAATTTCCAGTTCCCATGCTGTGTACAGTCTCCCGTCTCTCTCCAGGCCAGGATCCCAAGGACAGGTCGGTGCCCCAGCCCCTTCCCGCACGGGGCAGCAGCCCACGGCTCCCACTCCGGTGGGTTTTCCGCCCCGGTGCTCGCAGCGGTGCGCAGCAGCGAGGCCAAAAGTGTGTTTCTTCCCTCCCCCGTCCTTTGGCCTATGGTTAAAAAAGGAGACGGAAACATCCTCCGATTCACCAGCAGCAACTCGGAAGATGGAAAATAGAAACAAATGGGACTGGGGAAGACACGGCTGTCAGCTCGGATCTGTCCGCAGAGCGGGGTAGCACGGTCCCCCTCGCTGGCAGGTGCCCAGATGAGCATCCCCGTCCCCGCAGCAGCCCTGCCCCGGGCGGCGACAGCCCCTCCCCTCTGCAAACCGCGGCTGTCAAAACCAGACGAGTGTGAGATCCAGCCGGTTGGCCCCTAATTGCCTCCTCAGCGTTAACCCCGTGCCACGCCAGGCCCAGGAGGCAAACGCAGCCGTGCTGGTGTCTCTCGCTGGTGGTGCGTGATGCTGCACCGTGACAGACCCTGTTTTGGGGCTGTGTCCTGGGAAACATCACGGTCTTGTCCTCCGGCCGTGTGGGTGCGAGGGAGAGGGTGTTCCCCAGGCGTCCAAATCATCTCGAGGGGATCGGGCTCTGCTGAGCGGAGCTGGACCCCCCTTCGCCCCGTCCTTAGCCCATAGCCGGGCTCTGTACTGGGGACCAGTGGGGGCGAACTGCGAGCAGAAGCGATGGCGTTGGGTCTGTTTGGGTGCTGGCCGCAGGTCCCTCTGGGTTATTGTTCTAGCACACGCGGTGACAGTCCGGGTTGGAGCTTGGGTGGAAGTCACCCAAGTTCGGGCAGCCTCGCAGCGCCGGGGAGGGTTGGGATCAGGAGAAAAAGGGGTCTCTCGGAGATGCCCCTCGGCGAGGAGAGGTTTGAATGCATATGCTGGGGAGCTCTGCGCAAGTGGTTTGGGGCATTTCTCTTGTCCCCATGGGATGCCACGAAGAGAGGTGGCAGCCGTGGCCACCGTGCTGATGGACCTCTCTCCCTGCCAGGCTCTCTTTGCGCTGTCCTCCATGCTGAGACACTTCCCCTACGCCCAGCAGCAGTTCCTCAAGCTGGGCGGACTCCAGGTCCTCAGGAGCCTCTTCAGGCAGAAGGGGATGGAGACCCTCCACGTCCGTGTGGTGACGCTCCTCTACGACCTCATCGTGGAGAAGGTGAGGAGCCGGCAGGGAGGGGACGGGACCCGGCCAGGCGCTCCCCACCCTCACCCCCTCACCGAGCCAAAGGGGCCGTCGAGCATCCTCGGCAGGACAAGGGTGAGGAGGGGCTGATCCAGCATCGGTGCTGGTCCATGCTGTTGGGGCGAGTTCCCTCCAGCCCACGGGCCACTGCTGTGGGGTACGAGTGCCTGGGAGCTTCAATCTTTATTTTTCATTAAACCACCATCGCTGTTTCCACCTGAGGGTGTTTAAATAACAAAATGGCAAGGACCTGAGTAGGGAAAATAGGCTCCGGGCTGCAGCGAGCTGGGCTGCGGCGTCCAGCCGCCGTTGCCGAGCCCCTGCCTGCTGCAGAGCCCCTCGCCTGCCTGCACCTCCCTCGCTGGAGCCAAGCCCACAACGTTAAGCGTTTTATTTTCAAATACCTTGGATTACTGCTGTAAATGTCATTTTAAAACCCGTCTTTCCTTGCCATCGCTTGTTGTTTAGTCTGTGTGTTTCTCTTACTCCAGAGAATGGAAATTAAATCCACTTTCACTCAGTTTATAGCCAATTTGCCCTGCAGATTATTACTGCTGTAATACTTGGGTTTCAGGCACCACAGAACAACGTCTGCGTTTTAAAACAGTTGTTTTCCAGGAGACTTTGTAAAGGTCCAAATTATTTTAGCAGGTCTGAAATCTTATCAGGTGCTGGCTCTAACGCGCAGCGATCCTGTCTGTCTCGCATGGAAAGGGAGCCTACGTGGGCATTTTACCCGAACCGTTCCCGTCCGCTCCTGCTGCATGTTTTACAGCCGCTCCTCCCGCAGCCCCATCTGTTCCCAGCTCCGCTGCGGCTGGGGGCAGGCCGCAGAGCCGGCAAATTCTCGGGTTTATGTTAAAACAATGATTTTTTTTTGCTGCCCTTTGGGCTGGGACATGCCGTCTAGCAATCCGAGCCCCCTCGCTTTCCGAGTCTGCGGAGGAGCTGGGAGAGCCCTCCTGGGGGGCTGGTCCGAGGGGGTGGCAGGTCTGGGGTGGGCTGGGTGACAGTCACGTAGGCTGCTTTGAAAACCGTAAACTACCGCCGGCAGCTCTCTGCGCTGAAGCACGAATTGCCAGGACTCGGAAGGGCTTTTTCTACCGCCTTCTTTCCTTTTCACCCCAAATCCTGGGTGGCCCGCGGGGTTTAGCAGGCAGCCCTCTCGGCGCACCGGGAGAGGGGAGGTCTCCTCGGCGTTGTCCCTCCTTGTCCCCGCTCTGTCCTGTAAATCAGTACGACCACGCTCCGGCAGCAGCGCCCAGGGGACGGCGGGAGTCCCTTGCCAAGCTGATGAACAGGCCAGAGGAATTGTTACGGGTGCCCTTGGGGACCCACTCGGCCCCCGGGGACGGGGTTGTCCGCTTCGTGTGGCAGCTTCTGGGCACGCCGGCCGCCCTCTCCCCTCCCCAGGGCTGGATTTCTGCCCACCAGCCTCGCCAAAGCCCTCGTCTGCCTTCAGCAGTCCGAGGCGAGCAGCCTACTCAGAACTAATTAGTGAAGCACAGACATAGTAATTACCACAGGGGCCACCAGCCAAGCCGGGAGGAGTGCTCCGTCGGGGAGCGGAGCCACTCCACCACCCAAGCCTTGAAAGGTGTTGGGGTGTTGGCAGGGGGTCCCCCTTCCCTCCCCAGGCCCCGGCGCTGCGCGGGGCAGGTCTCCCTCGCTGGGAAGGAGCCGGCAGCCCTGCGGTCCCCTTCTGCTCCCAGCACCGACCCCGCAGCATTTCAGTATTTGGGGTTTTCTGGACCAGGCTGGGAGGGGAAGGTCTGGCCGTGGCTGGAGGAGACAGAGATCTCCGTCTCTTCATAGAGCAGCGGGAAGCCAAGCGGTGATGTTGGTTAGGTGCTGAAGGAGCCTCTCCAGCAGCCCAAAGCAGCAGACGCAGACTTCACAGGTCTTCTGCTGAGCTTCCTTCCCCTGTGCCATGCTGAACCTCCCAGGCACCGAGAGTTTTCCAGGGTGGGCAACCAGCCCCGGTGGCCAACTTCATGCACGGGCAACCCGGAACCAGGACACAACCTCGTCTTGGTTCTTCTGTTGCAAGTCACCTTCCAAGGCAGGTGTTACGGGACGTGCATCCTACTCTCCCGCAATGTGTCACCTCCTGGCAGCGGTTGCTCTCCGACAGGGATATTAATCCATGTTCCACCACTTCCCACAGATGCTGCTTGAGGACTCACAGCACGGAGATCAAATGGAAGAGAAAATCCAGCAGTACCGGCAAGTCAAGCTGGTCCCGGCGGTGGTGGAGCAGGACTGGTGCGTGGTCGTTTCCAACCTGCTGGGAATGCCGGAGCACGACACTCGGGAGAAGGTCCTCAAGATGGTGGGCGTGCTGATGGCCTTCTGCAGGGAGCGCTACCGGGGGGACCAGGCCCTCAGCACCACCCTCGGCCTCCTGCGCAGCGAGTACGAGGAGCTGGCGGCAGAGGAGCAAAGGGAAGGTGACAAAGATGGCTACTTCAAGGAACTCCTTGGCTCTGTAAATACCATCATTCAGGAATTAAGATGAAAATAGCCGTAGATCGAGTTCAATTCCAGATAATTCAGGGCAACAGCGTGAGTTTTGATGGCACCAGTGTAAATGAATAAACTGCTGGACTAAATGAGATCCCTCCACTGTGCCAACAGCTTCGTTATTAAAACATACGTGTTTGGGGGCATGTCGTCTTTTGCACGGGGTACTGCTGGAAAAATAGAGGTATATACCTTAGAGGGACCGAGGTGGAGCCTCAGCTTACGTTGCCTGTCATGCTCCAACCGTGGTGCCTTGCGCACACGGCTGAGTGTTCTCAGTCTGTCTGCAGGATTATTTGGGGTGGGGGGTGTTTGCAGCCCATGACCCCCACCCCTGGGGTGCACTGCTAGTTAGTTACTAGTGCTAGTTACCGTCTCTGCCTGATGCCCCCGAGCGTGTGGTACCACAGACCTTTGCATCGGGGGGTTTATTTGCTGTTGTATTAGGAGTGAGAGCCCTCCCTGACCCCAGCCCTCACCTCCTCCCGGCTGTGGGGGTCCCTGCGGGCAGGGGGGTCCCGGCTGTGGGGCGCTGCCCAGGGCCATGCTGTGCCGCTGCAGCCCCCGAGCTGCCAGGCACTGCCTGCTCCCAGTGCAACTCCCTCCGTGGTTGAATACAACAAATTAACACAAATCACCTGAAATTGAAATTAACCCAAAATCACTGGAAATACTGAACACTGAGTGCATTCAGTAAAACACGGATTACACCTGAAGGTCGTTTAGCTCTGGCAGGGCCATGCACAAGTGTGTGCATTCGCTAGCAACCAGCACTGTGGGGAGACAGCACCGCTGCCCCCCAACCCCCTCCTGCTGGCACAGCCCCCCGGCGCCTGCCCTGGCTCCGTGCATCCCTCTGACACCGCCCGCACCCCACCTCACACGTTTGCCTGCTGGCACCCCACGTTTTGGGAGGTGCCCCCCCCCGCCCTCCTCTGTGGCTGTGCAGGCAGCTGGACACTCACCCTTTTGGGGTTGACCTGCTGGTTACAGGGGGGAGAGGGGGCCCCGAAAAGCTGCTCGGCCACCCCACGGTGCCGCTGGGAAGCAGGGGAAGGCCTTCCTCCCACCCGATACCATGGGGATGGGCACGACGCAGGCAGGAGCAGTGGAGCTGGAGGGGGACGGGCACTGCGGGTGGCCCCGCTCCATGCAGGGGGTGGCCGCAGGGGTCCCCCCAGGCCAGAGCTGTTGCGGGTCCCAGGGCCACCACATCCAGGCTGCCTGGCTCCGTCCCTGCAGGGAGCGACGGGAGGCAGCCAGGGCAGGGCCAGGGGGAGGTGGTGGCAGCCGCGGGGGCTCAGGGGACACCTGTGGGCGGCCACGACCAGGGTTCAGCCTCGGGGGCTGCAGCCTGAAATGGAGATAACCTGCCTGCGCTGGCCCGGTGTGCATGGCCCCACCTGTCCCCACCTGTCCCCAGAGGGTGACAGAGAAGCGCAGGCACGCGCTGGGTTGATTTCCCTGTCCATACAGACCGGCCCAGGCCGGTGTCCCCGCTAATGACAGGCTTGTTCCCGAAATGGCGTTGCTGGGCCAGAGCTCGGGGTAATGACAGGGCTGCTGCCCCGCAGCTGCGGGCAGGACAGGATGGGGACAGGGACAGGGACAGGGACAGGCCTGTCCTGCCCCAGTTGCTGCCCGGCGCAGCCACGCCGGAGCAGAGGTGTGGGGCGTCGCGGGCACGTCCCACGGCGGTGACTCACGTCTCGCTGACCCGAATTCCCGCAGATTCCTGTGGGGCAGCACCGCACCTCCGCCCGCTGCCGGGACCCGGGCTGGCGGCTCCTCGGCACTGGGACCACGTCCCTGGCATGGCCCCGGCGCAGAACAAGCAGCGAGGGGTCCCGGGGCAGATGGAGACCCCGGGCAGGGCTCACCAGGCACCTCCCTGGGACCAGGGAGAGGCGGTGGGATGGGGACTTACTTTCATCCTTGATTTTGGAGCCAACAGGGTCCCTCCTGCTCCCCACCCACCTGAGGAGGGTCAGGCATTAAGCAGCAGCCTGTCCTGGCTGGCATCGCACATGCTCTCAGGCCAGCACCAGCGTTATTTCCCTTTGCCCCCAGCAGAGCACCAGGAGGGTTGTGCTGGCTCAGCCTGAGCTCCCCCAGACCCAAATCCCGGCGTGCGGGGAGGGGGCTCAGAGCAGAGGCCATCGGCCTGGCGTGCTTGCCAGCCTCCCACATCCACAGCGTAGGGAAATGCTGAGCTTTCAGCGTTGGAGCATCGGATGCCCCTTAATGGATTTTTCCTTCCCCACCCATTTGTCAGGGGTTTTGAACCCACACGCCCCTCACCCCCGCTCTGCCCTCCCGTGTAACTGCATATTTGGGGTTTGGCTTGTTTTGCCTCGGCTTGTTTTGTGCCTGGCGCCCGCGCTTGCCCCTGCCCGGGGCTGGTCTCTGAGCCCGGCCCCAGCAAAGCTGGTCTGAGCGAAGGGAGAGCGCTGCATGGAAAAGGCACCCATTAAATGGCATTAAACCTCATTGCGAAGCCTTCACACGCAATTAAAGCGGCATAAATTCAGAGTGGCTTGATTCACCACTGAATTGAATTAAGAGCACTTGAAATTTGGAATAAGACTATCTGCTGGGGATTTAATGTGGTTTCACTAGTACACTTTAGAAGATAATGAGGTTCATTTTCCTGAGCCTCCCTGTGCAGCCAGGTCCCTCTCCCTGGGGCGGGCAGGAGGGCTGCCGGGCTTGGGCACGGCCTCACCGGGCACTGCCATCCCACAGCAGTGGAAAAAAAAACCCTAATCCTTCCTGTTCAACAAATCTTTCAGGGCGTTTCAGGCGGTGACTGGGGAGCAGCCGAGCCCGGCTCCCACGCACGCACGCTGGCAGGGAGCTCCCACAGCCCTTCCCTGCCCGAAGCCGCCGTGGGTCCCCTCCGGCCCTGGAGCCCCGTGATTTCTTCTCCAGTTGAAGGGAGGGCGATGCCGAGCCGCAGGGGAAGGGACGGGGGCTCAGCTCACCGCACGCCGCGGGGGACGCAGCTGAAAAGCTCTCCACCTCGTACCCGCGCAGCTTCTACAACTGGTGCGGCGGCGCTCGCTCCCTCCCGCTAGAGGAGAGCGTTCCCCTCCAGCAGCTGCAGCAGAGACCAACTGCACAAGCCCTTCCCCAGCGGTTAATTATATCAAGCAGTAATTACAGTAATTCTTTTCAATTGGCTCTCTAATAAAGTTACAGCTTCACTTGCGTCCGGACCCCCTCGCTGTGCCGCACAGCACCGCTGCCATGAAGTGATGCTGCCGCTTTCACACGGGAGGTTTTAAGACTGAAATTACCTGACCCACGGGGATCAGCGTGTTTACGGTTCTTTTTAAACCGCCGAGCCACCCGCTCGCAGCATCTCGGGGTCTGGCGCTGAGCAAGCCAGAGGCTCCGTTGCTCCTTTGTGCGGGGCAACAGGAGTAGGAGCTGGTGCTGCTCCTGCGCCGGGCTCCCCCCGCGCTAGCGGGGGCTCGGGGCTGCTCCGGACCGAGGACTTGCCGCTGCCCAGCCCTCCTGCAGGCCTGCAAGATCCGGCTTTTGCCTACGCACACCGGCCGCACACCGAGATTTAAAAAGCACCGTCCATCCCCGACGGCCACCATCAGAAGTCCCTTGCAGCCGCTCCACCCATCCAACCAAGTTCACGAGGCAAGGCAGGAATTCACCCGGTTTAAGAGCAGATCTCCGCTAAGCCAAGGTCCACGGCACCCGCGCGCAGCCACGGCTCCTCCTGGGGAGCAGCAGCCGCACAAGGGCCCAGCACCAATAACCACGTACCCAGCACAGAAACAGAATCGGATTTAACACGACACTAAATCCTCCCTCTGCTTTGGGGAGACAGGTTCTCCTTTCCCCCAGCCACTGCATTCCTACACAGAACAATTAAATAAGTACCAGCATTAATGATTTCCCTCCTCAGACCCGATGCGATTCTCAGAGGAGCAATTCTTGGATAAATAAAGAGACAGGCGCATGGGGCCCTCGGCC
Source organism: Pelecanoides urinatrix (assembly GCA_013400755.1). Lineage (NCBI taxonomy): Eukaryota > Metazoa > Chordata > Aves > Procellariiformes > Procellariidae > Pelecanoides > Pelecanoides urinatrix. The sequence continues at coordinate 1,442,332 of VZTQ01004600.1, read as the reverse complement.
TCCCGCCCCCGTCGCTGCCTCTCGACTGGGAGAGGCCCGAGCTTCCACCCCCCCGCGGGGTTCTCAAACCAGCTTTCATCAGGTGGAACCATCTTTTAATTTGTTGCTGACTTGATGCTTCAAGTTTGTAGCATAAAATAAACTAACAGTTATTTAAAAGCTAAATACATATAAAATTTGTCTGTACATCTTAATATATGGGTTGTTTTTTAAAATTCACTACTAGATTGCATTTTGGGGGGAGTAATGTATGTATTTTGAAGAGAGACACTGAACAGCCCAGGCAATGCAGCATTTAAGACAATTGTATTAATACCAGGAGAGCAAAAAAAAGAAAAATCACATTGTATAAAACCAGTTAATAATTATATATAAGACAACAAGATCTACAGCTTATCTATTTCATTAACTCTTAAGTGTCAGTGGAATGAGTGCATTCGCTTACCCTCCCAGCAGACGCCTGTTTAGATTTTAAAGGCATATGAAACTAGTATATAATTCAGCTGTTTATTAGCTGTGCTCAAGAGGCTAAAATGCTTGAAAACATAATAAATTTGGCAAAAATATCCCAAGAACTATTTAGCTTAATTCTGATCAGCATTTTGGTAACATGACAGCAATAACCTTGATATGGTAAATTATAAGCTGATCAAGATAAATAACATAACACTGCCAAGGGTCTGCAATAGATCAGTTTAAAACATTAACTACAGAACAGGCTGCTTTCCATTTTAATGGATGCTTTACAGAAACGGCCAATGCGATTTTGACCTGCACAAGTGCTTCTTCTCGAATACTGGACTTTATTGGTATGTGTAAAACACACTGAAATTCATAAAATTTAAATAAGACAGCAAAATTATATCTTGTAGCTATAGTTATCACAAATAACGTGTAGTCTAAATTGCAGCCTGAGCAAACATTATTTGCTGGGTGCCTTTGGAAGCCCAAGGCGGGTGCAGAGCAATTATGAGAAGTGAGTACAAAGCCGATTTGCATCTGAATGCCGGGGAGGGGGAGCAGGGGCGGGCTGGGAGCCCGCTCCATTCACGCACCACAATACACCGGCTGGTAAAAGCAACTTTATTAGTGTCCCGCAGCAAAATACATTAGTAATTTGTAACCAGGCATTAAAATTCCCGTCCGGCGTCGTACAGAAGTAATCAGCCGCCTCCATGATTGTATGTTTGACTGGATTTGCTCCGGGTGCTCCCCCAGCAGAGACGCGTGTGAAACCCCCGCGGAAAAGGCCGGCAGCCAACGGCTCCAACGCCGAGGCGTGGAAATGACCCGTCTGGCAAACAGCTCTAAGGCAGCGGCATCACATAACCACGCACCCCCCCTCCCGCCGCGACCCCCAGCACCGCCCAACCCAGGGTATATCGTTTTTCCAGATGTTTTCCAGTTGTGGTCACACTGTTGCGGCAGCACAGCTAGCATCTGCTGGGTTTTCATATTCCTTTGAGCGTACAAAGCTTGTCCCCTCTCCACCCCGACAGCGGGAATACACTAATACATACAATACTTTTTTTTTTTTTTTTTTTTTTTAGAGTGAAAAGATCTAATTTTCCTCTCTTGATCACAATGAAAAACTGCAGTCTCTGAGTAGCATGATTCAACTATTAGTGTTAACCGTTAGTGTTACTGTAAAATCCTCTTTGGTTATACAATATTTCATTTAAAGCAAGATTATACAAAATAATTTTCCGCTAGAAACACCCCTGAAATCTAAAAGCAATCTAAATTAACACACTTCTGCAGGCTGAAGCTATATTGATAGGACTTATATTATGAGTATATCCCCACACAATCTAAACAAAGTTATCAAAATTATATTAAGTAAATACATTTTGAGGAATAGTAAACTTTTGAAAAATCCTTAGAATATTAAAAGTAGAGTTCTGGAAGTAGCAGTAGTGGGCTAGAGAAAAAAATAACCAAGACAGAGACCTCTCTTTAAATACTCTCCATCGCCTTGAATTCACTGAGAGCCTGCACCGGGTTAACGTGTTTCTTCTGGGACGCTCTCTTGATTTTAGTTTGGGTTTCGTCTTGTTTCTCCCTCTTGACCAGGGGTTTCTTCTCCGGAGCCTTCATCTTCCAAGAGACGGCGGGAAGATTGAGCGAAGCCATGCCCTGGGACTTCTGGTACTTGGTCGATGCCACGTAGGAAGCCTTCACGGTTTGCACCACCGCGTTCATCAGGTTCTTGGCTGCTTGGATAAGGGACATGGCACTGTCCACCTGCCGAACGGTAACACGCCAGCGTTATACGCCGTAAAACCCACACAAATACCGTATTCCAGAAAACATGATAGTCCTTGGGTGTAAAAGCACTCGAAAAATGATTTTTCTGGGTTTTCTTTTGAAATCTGAGGTTCCAAATTCAAGGCAGTATTTTTCTTTGGACACTAAGTGGTAAAAACCTGACTTGTGCCACCAAAAAAAACCAGTGCAATGTTTGCCCACGATCTGTGCCTTTTCCCTATTAATGGCAATCAGAAAGATTTGTATGCTGCTGTTTGCTTTTGTGACTAGGCTTTAACAGAAGCTTATTCTCTAATGAAATTAATAAAGCTGTACTAATATCTTAATCACCGATAATAAATATTTAAATCACCCTAGGATATTAAGTTGTGTTGGAAAGGAAGGAACACAACTGCACCTTCAGCCAGACCTGAGGCCCTTTCCCAGGTTCCTGATTTGCAAGAGCATTAAAATGAGAAAAAAATTGCATTTGCCAAAGCTTTAGCGCATGGCAGAGACGAAGAGCCAAAAATGGGGCAGGGTGGAAGAGAGAGGGGAGGACCACCGAGGTGGCCCCGCTTCTCTGGGTGGGACCTCCGGCCTGTGAATGCCCAACGGTCTGGGCTGGGTTTCGGTCTCGGGCAGGATTCTGCATCTCTGCTAAGCTTACACAAGAGCTCAGCTGCCTCTACACACTTAAATTCCAGCGTTGCAGACATCTAAGGAAGGTTTTGGGAAAAACCTTGAAGCCATTGCTTATCTAGCAGCAAAATAAATTGAGCAGGAGGTTGGTTGCTTTTCTGATGGTGCTGGTAGCTTCCTTTCCATCACACTGTGTTTTGAGTACCACAACGGCAGATCTGATCCACGCCCTCCAGCAAACCAGTGTCATCTGCTTTCCTCGCCCCGATCATCACGCTGGAAAACACTTTCATTGCATTTGACTATTTCCATGAATCTTCACAGCAGGAAGAATCATATTAAATGCCATGAAAGCAACGAGGTACTTTTCTAAATGAATTGTCAGATTGCTTAGGGTGCAAGCTCTTACTGCCTTGGTTATAGCTCTGCTTTCACAAAATTTCTGCAGTATATGGATGGGGGAGGATATTAACATAGAAGAGAATTTTACTTTTAGACAGGTGAAGTTCCTGGACTGGCAGAGATCTTCATCTGATAATCTGATAGAAGCTTAACACTACTACTGGCAGTATTTAGCCCCAGTGGACAGGCTCACGGAGAACAGATAAAGCCAGGAGATCAGAGTACAGATGCCAGCCTGTTCATATAACTAATTAATGGCAGAAGGGTATGTAAATTCTGAAGACACTGAATAACTGCAGTAAAACCCTGGAGTACGTATTATTGCATAATGACACATCTACTTCTTTGACAGCACGATGCCTTCAGCCTTCCAGCTAACAGGACATCAGGCATGCAGCAGAGACGCGCAGCAACACGTTTCATCACATCGCATCACTCGGCTCCGCGGTGCTGGAAATCCGAGCGAGTGGGCCTGGCAGCAGTAGGAGGTGCAGCAGAGACGCCCGTCTCCCCTGCGAAGGTGCTAAGCTTATGCACGCGTGGTCCATCACCACCACTGCTTCTGCAGCGGGTTGCTGCGGACCTCCCTCAGCTCCTGCTGTCCCGAGGCACTCATTCTACAATTCTAGCTTGTTTGCGGGGAAAAAGATGTTCTAATATGTTTAAGCATTTGAAATATCTAAACGGCAGAAGGTGGTAAGTTTTTTTCCATTTGCTTTCAAGGATTCAGATAGCAATATTGGCCTGTCAGCCATTTCTGTCCCTTCTTTAAACCTCCTACCTCAGTCATGACATGGATGGGCAAAACCACCAGTGATCGAACATACCCACCTAGGGCAAGGAAGAATATGCCAGAAGAAATTAAGAATTTAGCTCTACTTCCCTCCCCCCAAATATCCGTCCTATAGATTCCTCTTAGGAGGAAGCATTTCATGAACTACAGTGAAAAGTTATTTGCTAAGTAATGGCTAGAATAAGGAAGCAGGCTGGCCTACGGCAGCTTTCCGCTGTCATAAAACAGAGCAGCCGCTAAAACTCCCTGCACTCTTCAGGGCACAGCTATTTTGAAATATTAACATCTCTGGAGCACTGCAGGACCCCAGCAGGTTCCGAGGCTGTGCAGGGACATGGGGTAGGTTTAGCTATGCTGATTAAAGTGATTTAACCTCACTTACAGTGAAAAACAGTCTGGAAAAACAGTAGATTACACAAAGGTAAAGTGAATCTGTCTACAAACACAGTTGAGTAAGGAAATGTGAAGTATTTTCCCCCCTTCAAAAAGTAAGCGTTTCCTCCAAAACCAACAAGGCAGCGCAGGCAGTTTTATAAACTTTGCATGCATTAAAACTTTGACTGAATTCTCCAAAAATCTCTTGTCTATATTCTATAATGTTTAGCATAAAAGCTTAGCTTGGAGTAATTGTTACCCCTGAAAGAAAAACTGCATAAACCGGACATGTCATAGCTCATACATACCCCAGACACAACCAGCTCCCCTCCGAGGTTTTGAACTTCAGCCTTCACTTTGCTACAGATATTCAGCTGATGGCAATACAGCGCGATGCGCTGCAGGTAGGCTAGGAGGTCCTGCTTGCACGCAGAATCGGGGCACTGGAAAAAACAAAGGTGAAGTTTTACTTTGCAATCACGAAAACTGGAACAAAAATTATTTAGGGAAAAAATAGACAGCTCCGTTCTGTAATAGTGAATGTGTTCCAGGGATCCATTCCCCCTTCTGTTGAGCTTTGGTTTTCAAAAGACAGCTGAGCAATACATGGGCATCAGTAAATACATACAAAAACCCAGAAGCAATAAACACAGGCTATTAGAACACAGGGGCAGCCGCTGGACAAAATAGCCGGGATCCTTTCAGCTGCACGGCTGCCCTTGAGCTCCCTGCGAGGAAGAGGAGGAGGGCTACCTAACCTTTCCAGAGCAGGTTTGTTAACTACAAAAGGTCCTTTCTGTACACGTTACAGGACACAGCAGCAATGATTTGACATCCAAGATCTCAAGTTACAACTAGCAAATGTTACCAAATCCAGCCTCAATTTCCAATCTTAAGTATTTTAAGCTAGGAAATGATAAACCTGACTGTTACTCAATTATATCCAGCAAAGTAGATATTTTCCTGACTTCTGCTCCCATTTCTTGGGAGTGTGGAAACTAGATTCCTCACAAGGCATGAAATAAAATTTTTAAAGTGCTTGCTGAAGCACTCATCTGTAAGATAAAAGTAACTTTTTCAGCTTTGCAATTGAAAGACTACGTAGGTACCGGAGACTGCAGTGCAGTTCAGAAAGCTGTTTTCTCGGACAGAAACGAAGGGCCGTCCCTTGCTTTACTGAGCTGAGCAGCGAGATGATTAATAAGCCAGTCTCATGCTGGATTTCAAAATAAGAGGAGCCCTGCTGAGGGGCAGCCACAGTCCAAAACGGAATCTGCAAGCATAAGACAAAAAGACTATGGGAAGCCTTTTACTACCCATGCCAGTCCTGCAGTATCTTTAAAAACGGCAGCGAGCATGGTGGCCAGCGTCGCTTCTCCAAAGAGTAACGGGCCATCTCAGTTGTACTGGCACGCTCTGGCTGTATGAAGACTAGTGAATAAAGCAGCTGGCACACACTGAACTCCACAAACCCTTTGCCCACCAGCCTCTCGTGCTGCTGATGAATAAACCCAAGGGCACGCGTGCCACACTCCTGCCCGGTGCATGCAGCACTAGTGGGGTACCTAGGGCTGCCTGCACCCCGGCACGGGGCACCAAACATCTCGCGACTGGGTAAATACTTGGGCCGTTGGCCAGCTCTGACCTCCAGACATCACTGGCTGTGCTGCAAGCAGCGCCCAAGACAACAGATTTTAAACCAGTCTGGTTATGTTCATGATAGCAGAGGCTATTGCAATGGGGATGCTGGGGATATTACGGTCCAACAGGTCATGTTCTGGTAGACCAAAGGCAGACCCTGCAGTGATCTCCATCCTTCCTAGATGGCTACACCCCATCCAGAAACTCCTTAAATCTCCAGCATCCAGGGTCTTGGTACACAATCCTTGATCACTAAATGCAGGCTTTCCAGCACCCCATACGCATGCACTCATGTACAAAATCCAAATGCTTTTCCAGGGCCCCACAGCTTAGCTTGACTCGATGGCAAGCAGGGCACACCACCGCTTCTCCCCTCCAGGCAGTGCGTTAGCTGCAGGTCTGCCCGACCAGCCTCTTGTCCTGGAGAAGCCTGGCACCGGCTGCCTCCAGACAAGCACCAAAAACTCCACAGGAACCACGAGCGGCCGCAGGGATTTACCAGTGTTAGACGTGAAAGGGAGAGAAGGAGTCTTGCTCTAAGCAACATTCGCTTCTCCTCACCCAGCACCTGCTTGCTCTTCCCACCGGCCAGAGCCTGCTGAGATTCAGAGCGCTGCACAGTCTGCGAGAGCTCTTCTCCACACATCCCTGTTGACAGCAAAATCTCATCTCCTCTAGTACCCTGATCCTGTACAACGGTCTGTCAAATGAAAATTCATAATAGATACAGTATGCTTGGAAGAATAACCTTAAAGGTAGCACCAAGTTACTACTTTAACCTTCACTGAAGCTCAGGTTTATTGCTTATAGCCACACAGTCTCTCCCCTCTTTCCAGAGCAAGATAAAAATCCCCTCTTGGGTGTCAGCAGTAGGGTCTGAGCCCTAATTCTCACTGCAGACCCTCTCTCCTTAGCTACAGTTCTAGCAGTACAAGATGGAAGCAGGAACCAAAGTCTCCCAGTATATAAAAGGCACAAAAGACGACTGCACCAGAACAGACCCTTGTGTCGCGCAAGCAATGGTGTGCAAACAGGGGGTCACATTCACACGGAGCATTTGCTTCCCACACCAGTAACTGATCTGCCACAACAGCCATTTAACTCTGCAAGGAAGGTGAGTGTCACTAATAAATACATTTGTTTTTTTCCAGGGCCAGAACAAGTGGGTTTTTTAAGCCAATGTGGTATTTCAGCACAGCAGAGAGAAAACAGCTTACTCTATGTTGCATATAGAGATGCCTCTGCATGGCAGGCTGCTGAGCTGCGATCTAAGGCAGCGCACACACGTACACACAATGCACTACAACAGAATTTTTGGCAAGCTGGGACAAGCAGATCAGGCTGTGTAACACAGGCGATGGAGATTTGGATGGCTTTACGGACATTTGACCCTGTGTGTCCATAAACTAACAGAAATCACCTTCTTATTTCCAAGGAAAGCTCATGAAAACACCCGAAGTATCTGCCACTCTTTCGTAGGCACGTTGCTTCCATCAGTGAAGTGAAAGCTGTGGGTAACAAAGCAGTAAAGCTTGCAGGTTAATTTTTTAAGCTAATCAATATTAGTCAGCAGTACAAGATGTTTCAGAGAAAGTCCACAAATAGCATCAGCCAAAGAGCTAATGAAAAGCTGAAATTACCATTTTGGAAAATGCTCTCCATCTCCCAAACAGCTCATCTAACAAAGTGAACGAGCAGCACAGCAGCAGATTGAATTGAATGTTGACAAATGCACAATAAGGCATGTCAGAAGGACCGCTAAACAATGCAAGGTACTTTATGGGTTGCGAGTTTATGGAAACCATTTAAGGAACGACATTCTCAAGGAACGAAGCTGCCACATGTTTACCAATGTCTGAAGAAGGCAGCAAAACATTAGTGGGGGAGGCAGTGGAATAGGAAATATTATTCAGTTGTATTTATCAATATGACGTGAGTTGGAAAACCACATCCTATTTCTACAAGCAGAACAGAGAATTCAGTTCAAAGACAGATGATGTTTGAATAGATATGTAACACAGGATAAAAACCAACATCAACAAAAGGCACTGCGGATGCCTGTATGAGCCCTGTCCTTTCCTACGCAGAAACATTCAGATAAAAACCAAAAAACCCAAAAAGCAACAATTTCAACACTGATTAAGAAAGATTACATTATTGTATTAACCTACAACAGCCATAGACAAAAAAACCAACTGTCTGCAGAGCTAGCTTGGGAGGGTTCCCACAACACGCTCACAGCAGAGAGCTGCGCTGTAGACAGAAACAAATGTGTGTTCGGGGACACCCCCACCTCCCCAAACCCCCCAAAATGAGATTCTGTCACAGACTCAAAGGTGGTTGTTGGCAAAAGCTAAGCTGGCTGCTCCAAGTTAAATCCAGGATCCATCCCGGACAGAGCAAACATGCACACACATTCACTTCCTACCACTCCAGCTGAGCCTGCGGAGAAGCAGGATCACCTTTTTCTCCCTTTTTGCAAAGAAAAGGGGCAGGGAAAGACAGACGAGCTCTCCCGCAGTGTGTGCTGATTAAGACCTACCACATGTCTGGTAGGTGTAAGCAAGCAACCACAGAGGCTTTTCTTCTTCCCACTGTATCTCCAGTTTAGGGTAACAGTAATTCACAACAAAATCCCCCCGCCAGCCCTATGTAAGAGCTGGGCTCGGCAGGGTTTGGTCAGAGAAGCTGACGGGAGGCATTTAGGGGGAGCAGGTACCACGGCAGGACAGGCACGTGGCAGCGCGTGCCAGCAGCTGCTGCCCAGGGCAGCCGTCAGCCCGTGCCCGGAGCACATCCCCGGAGCAGCCTCCGCAGCGCACGGACCAGTCCTGACAGCAAGAGCCTGCTGGAGCGTTTTTCTGGGAAGTGGGGCAATCCCTACGCTTCCCCCCAGCTCCTTTCAATTTAATGATCGGATACTGATACAACCTCCCACCACTATCAAAGAGAAAAAGCAACAGAATCTTTCTTTTGCTTTGTAAGTATTTCAACGCTGGGGAAAAAAAAAAAACCACAACAAAACAGAGAATCATTGTCTTGCTGCAAATCATTTTCATTTGTCTTGTACTCATAACTTCATATTCCCCCATTCAAAACAAGCAGACTGCTGCTCTCAGTGTAAGATGGAACACCTTTGGGAAAATCTGCCAGCTGATGGCTAGACACTTTTCAACAGACGTGAAATACCTTGGATAATAGCTTTTATGTTTTCAAAGGAAATGTGCTGTAAAACTGCCTGACGGCAGGAGTTAGGAGTTCCTGACACACTAACACGAGGGGTCATGATTCACCCGGTGTCACATGGTGAACAGGACATAAAAACCCATCCATTTGCTAAAAGCCCGTATTAGGCAAGGGAAGGCATTAGTGCTCCACTGAAATGGTTGCATTGTACGTCCTCTGTAACTGTCAGATAGTTCTACATTAACAGATCACTACAAGTTTCTAAAGAGTATGTAAGCACAACTAATGCAATATGCAAGCTGAAAGTATTAGTAGCGTATGGAGTCAGAAAAAAAAAAGCTATATTCTTGTCAAAATTACTAACTGTACAGTCCTGCTCATATTTATCTTCAAACATGTGCTTAATCTTCTACATTTTTAAGGACCTTACTTCTACTAGGAGCCATTTACTTTTCTTCTATATTTTGAAAAGGCTCAGTGCAGAAAACCATATACCAAGTTTGCATAAAGCATGTGAATTAAAGAAAAAAAAAGCATTGTAAACCTTCAGCCCAAGATTCCCCAAGATCTGTAACACCAACGGCTCCTTGCTTCATTTACCTACAGCAGCAGCGCACCTGATTCTTACAGAAATATGGTTGTCAAAATACTATAGCAAGGAGACCCATTTTAAAAAGCACTTTTCAACTTTATCTCCCCATCGAACATTTCTCACTGCATCGTTAATAAATTAGGGTCAAGACAACATCCTCTGGATGCAACGTTTAAAGAGAGATCTGCATTACAAAGATTTACTTCCAATATGACACAGTTTTATTTAAAACCTTGCATTATGAATTTACATTCAGAGAAGGACTGAAAAGCAAGCTACAGCTGTACAAAATAAAGTTTAGTCCATGACCTCAGACTTAACCTACCTGCATTTCAGGGTCTCTCTTGAAGGCAAAGTATTATTACTAATGCTGATGTTCCTGTGCAATTTGGGTGTGGACTAAGACCAAAGGTGCTTTTGCTTGGCCCAACCCAGTTTCTGAAGTGGCTCAGGACAGGCAGATGCATTGCATAAAACCCCGAGCTGGCCCATACTCATTCAAACCTATAGAATTCTTTCCAAATACCTTTGTACATATAGCACAACACCACGCACAACAGCCTGGGACAGTGTAGAAAATGCTCAAGTCACTACGTGCCTTGCTCAAAGTCTTCATCAACTCTGACTAGACAACAAAAAAAATACTAGAGAGTTTTGACAATCTCACCATTCAGTCTATGGGGCATTTAAAAATTGTTAATATTAAAAAAGCTGCCTCAAAAATAATATTAAAGGTTGTGCAATAGGCCACGTGCAATAATTACGGTGTTGCCTATGCAGTCTCATCATTGCTTTGGAAAGTATTGGGCATATTCTGAGCATGACAAAGTGACACGAATTCAGTTTCAGTCCTGTTCGGTTAGAGAAACTGGCCTAGATACTATGTGACATGAAGCAGTTTTGGCACATTGCTACCTTAAAATGGTAGGTGCTTGATTTAAGCCAGGGACCTGCTAGTGTTACTGCTGGACATATTTAGCTGCTTACACTGCTTAGGGTGGCAGGAGAGCAGTTAGAAAGAAAAGGTTAGAATTTTCCAGCAGCAAATCTGGAAAATCAGTTAAAAAAAACCTCCAAAACCTCAAAACTAAACACGTTTTCTTCTGTTCATCATGTCTGCATTCCTAAAAGATCTATTGCTCATTTGTGCTGGAGGCTTATGAAAATGAATTGTGACTTACGTGGTCAGCAATCGTCCGTCCCAGCTTGTCCATCCTTGACCCAGCCTCTGCAATCTTCTTGGCTGCACTAATCACATCTGACGTATTTTTCAGTGGACCTTTACCTCTGCAAAACAGAACAGAGTCTACCTTTTAGCACCAGAAAACTGGGAGAGTCAACTACATATTGCTTTTCTCATCCTGTTCCATATAGTACTAGAAGTGATTCCTCACCCAAACTGCATGAATAAGGTTGCACACAAATAGATAGGTGTAGCCATTACAGCACCTTCATTTTCAAGACAGTTTCCCCCTTCCAGCCCTTCCTCATATTTAGCTTAAATCTAGGAATAAAAACATCTTAAAGTTTACTGTTTTAAGCAGCCTAATGATGATAAGAGATAACATTTTAGAAGACAGATTTGCAATTTTCATGGAATGCAACATCAAGTTTACAAAATAGTGTTGTATAAAATCTGGTAAATGAATTGCAAAAGGCATCAAAACCCTTCTCTTTCTTTTGCAAATAACTGTACTAGGAACTGCAGTACAGCAATATCAAGAAGATCATAGAATTTAATGTTGTAAGGAACTGAGCAAATATATATATATATATTTATTTTTTTTTCCCCCCTTGGGACAAAAATCACCCTTAAGAAAGACAGACAGGCAGGCAATAACTGCTGTGTATCTATAGATCAATTTAAACAGTTATTACCACCCCGTCACTGCATAGTAATGCATCTCCTGAGTTAATACACAGGCTTTAATAGGGTAACATTTAAAGGAAATTATAAGAAGTAAGACTCTTAAGAGTACTCGCAAAATATTTCATTGAAAGATCAGCATCCCAGCCAGTTCCGAGAGAAGGTGTTGTGTGTACAAATTAAAAAGACTTACCTGGTGAAGTCTGTCATTTCCATCATAATCATACACATTTGTTTTGCCAGAACAATTATATCATTACCGCTGTCATCCCATTTTGATACTTCAGCATCCAATTTACTCTTTTCTTCCTGGAAGCTTGCAACTTGCTCAGCAATCTTAGCTTTTTGCTCTTGAGGGAGCTGAGCCATGATAGCCTGAAAGAGAGTTTTCTCACATTGCCTTATGCTGCCACTTGTAGAAGGCTTTTTGGAACATTTCACTAATAATCAATTTAAGTCATGTAGATAGGCGATAAAACTTTAATAGCAATCCTCTACCTAGAGGCTTTATAGAACCATTTCCTTCCATTTTGAACCAAAGTTTATATGGTCTTTCTTAAGAAAGAGTGCCCAGAAAGATAAGTTGACTTCTGAAACATGGGCATTTGCATGACAAAATTGTTAGACACCAAACAATTTTGCCAGATATTACCATCCATCAAAGAAAAACTGCTTGAAGAGGAAGGATTTGCCTTTTCTACAAAATTTAAGAGTCTTAAAAGGAAGTATCTTTCTGTGTTGCAATGCAATAGAAGAAATATTATGAGCCTCTTTCCTGCAAAAAGCTAGATGTACTATTTTGAAACATGCATACTGAGAAACGAGTAAGTGAAAATAAAGAGTATGTGCTTACTCCTGAATAAAATCTATTAGACTAGGTTTACAGCCTGTATGAGACTCAATGCCCTTGCCTTCATAAATACTAGGAGCATTCATGCCTCCAGGAGCAAGTGAAAAGAAGTCTTCAGTACAAAAAAAAGCCTCTGGCAGCAGCTGTGCTAAAAGGTAAATTAGAAATGTCTGTATTTAAATAAAACGGGAGATAGGGATACAGGAATAGAGAGTGCCTGTACAAGGAAGGAGAGCATGAAAAATACTCTCAGTTAGTATAATTCCAAAGCCGATGTGGCAGAAGTTTGATAAATAAGGCCTAGCTAATTCTTGCCTGGTTTCAGGCTAGAAGAGCCTTCACAAAAAATCTTTCGTGGCACCTTCCCAAGAGCATAAATTGTTATCGATCCAGAAGGGGACATGTTAAATAAAAACAATAGGTAAGGCCTGTTTTTCCTTCAATGTACTGATTTTAAGTTTTCACCTATTAATGATTATATATTGCCTATCAATGCTTTCATTTTTAACAGTCACAGGAAATGCAGTTAGCTTAAATAATTTCATTTTTTAGCTCCTCTCAACATTGTCTTGATTAAATGCTCAGTGGACAAACACACACCAGCAAGTGCATGAGAAGACATTTTGTAAAAAATGCCTGAACTGCAAAGTTATCTATTTCTTCCCCACAAACTTAGTACGTGCAAGTTGAAAATAACATCAGTACAATGGAATGATTTGCCCCGTATCTCCCTGCAGGAGCTCACCTAATTAAATGGCAGTGCCTACAACATCTGCAATGTCGAAGTATAAAGTAGTTCATCGGTATTAAAAGGATTTTGATCTTTCAGAACATCCAAAATAAAACACAGACATTTCTGACATCCATCAGACCAACACATGCTGCATTTCACTTAACCTCCTTTTCAGAAGAAAACTGGAAACAAAACAATGTCAGTTTTCTGGTCCAACATTTTCACCACCCCCCCAAAAAAATTTAACCTGGATTTTCAAAGCAAGTTGAACTGTTTGTTGAAGGCAGGTCACAGATTTATAATGCTCAGATTTCTTCCTTACCCTTGCACTTTGTCCAGCAATGAGCTGATCATCTTCGGTCTGAATACTTGTTCTGCTTCGGACATCAAAATCCTCAGTCTCAAAGTCAGAATCATCCAACTCTTCAGGAGTCTGAGGAAAGAGTAATTCAGTCAGAGTCAAACAATAGATTTCAGGCTCTCAAAATCAACAAGAACATTGTTTTTCAAGCAGAGAGAATGGAAATAAGCAAAGGTAAAAATTATTCCACGTTTTCAACAAAAAGGTAAATATAAGGACTGTATCCAGCTTGTGAACACGTGTGATTATATATGCTTGACTGCTCATGTTACACACCATAGGGATCCCCAAAATTACATACCAGTAACTAAACATCTGAGATTTGTCAGGACACTAATGCACTCAGGATTTGAAACACAGAAAAAACTTCCTGCAAAACGAACGGTATTTTTGCAACTTGGTTAAATGTAAAAGCTTCACTTGAGATTCTGAAGCTAAAATTACACACAGCTTTAAGGCCTGGTTCAAAACTACAGATGTCATCTTTAGAACAATCATGAATCAAAGCATCGACTAAATTAACAACAGATAAAATATATCGAAATTTATTCTTATCCCCCAGGAAAAGCTGAAAATTTTTAGCTAGTGAGGGCCAGCTTTTATGCTGGAGGCTAAACACATCTGACCTAGTTCCTGCTTGCCTAGGATTTATTTTTGCTACTGCCAGTCTATAGCTGGCAAACTTTTTATAAAGCTTATCAAGTTTAAACAGCATGTTTGTCAAAATACTAAATCTTTGCCTAGAGTGGCACTTCATGACTATTTGCAGAGCTGGATCAATAAAGAACTTCACTGATAAATGCAATAAATTGTGATTACAGATAAGATGCAAATAAAGTCCCTGTTCTTCATATTTCTTTCCTATGATTTGAATTTTACAAACTTGTTTTCCAATACAGAAATCTTGTGATATATTTAAAATAAAGATGGATACGCCAAATAGTTGCCAAAAAGCAAAGGTGAGTATGCTGACAATCAAGACCTAGGGTATTTCAGCCACCATCTCCTCTTCATGCCTTGAAGAACAGAGTATATTCACAAAATCAGCATAAGGACATATACTAGTAAGTAGCTCAGTGTATCAATATTTTAAAAAAAATTAAAACAGTTCTGCTGCATTTTTACAAACTGTTTATGATTCTCAAGCCCCCTTCTCTTGCCATCCACCCCAAAGCCCAAACAACCTGGGGTATACAAAGTGTAATTCTGCCTTTCAACCTGTCATTGAGAGCAAAAACTCCTCTGGGGGTGATAAGAGACTGCCTGGGCATCAGGGAGGAAAGAGCTTTACTTCAGTAACCTACAGATACAGTAACATTTTAGTTTTGAAAATACCCTGCATAAACACAAAAATTAGGAGCTTGAGTGATTTTTCCTTCTGGTTCCTGTAAAGAACAAGTGCCACCGGACAAAGCTTCAAGTGAAACAGCTTGTCTGCCCCAGCTGAGCTTAGCAGCATCCCCCTGCGAGCGTGGTTACTCCTGCGGTCCAGTTTGAGACAATGCCCTGGAGAACTGGTGGCCTGGCATCTCCATTTGGATGACTCTCTTATGCTAAATGCATTTAGACCTTACTGCCCTTTGGACAACAAATACTAACATTTTAACTTTTTTATAGGTCACTGATGTGTCACCAGTGAGCTGCCGTTAGCTACTGGCAGCTGCAATGAAGCCATGGCACCCTGACATCAGAGACGCGGCGCAAGGGGAAACGTCAGGATTCCTGGCATCGCCAGCTCGGCTAATTACTGACGACGTGGAATTGGCAGTCGTGCTTTCACGTCCTGAATAACAAGGACTTTAGCAGGGGGTGAATCAAATTAGTTTGTCTGCATAGCAGGAAAGCACTGATATCTTCATCTAATATTTGTTGCCTATAAATTCTGAGCTTAAGTTTGAAAAAAAATTATATGGAGAGCACATAGGTGATTGTCAGCTTTTCTTCTGATTTTCCATCCGATTCTTTGCTTTAAGCAGCAAACATGGAAGATACTATTGCAATGGTTACTATAATCACATATATTCTGGGGCTGTACGTCCTCAATTTACTTATCACCAAAATGCATCTGCCATGGTTACCATTCTGAAAGATGAAGACAGTTTCTCCGCAAGGCATTTACGTTTGAGTCAGAGGATACAAGGTAAAAAGAAAAAAAGGAATAAACCCCCTACATTGGTTTTTGCTGTGTCTGGCTCTTGCCCATTTTTACAGCGCTAAGATTCAAGAAATATGCCCATAGGTCAGCCTCAGCCAGAACTTTCTTTTCTGCATCCCTTCAACCAATTGCAGGAGCCCTTCTGCGCCTTCCCTGCATGCCTCCTACCAGTCTAACACTGCCTGACCTACCAGAAATTAGGACTTCCAAGTCGCACTCACTGCACCTGAAACAGGCAAGCACAAACAAAAGAGACAAAGCCTCTGTGAACTGGCCCCTGTTTCCTGAGGTTAGCCAATTATCGAATTACATGCTCTAGGAACTACAGACTGAACTCATTTAAACCTGTTTTTGACTAACTAGCATTAATTCTCAAAATTTGCGCAATAAAGAGCTATCAGGTTTTATTTCTAAGCTCTCAAACCATCGAAAAACATCTATAGTTAAGAATCCACTTGCTGCTGTTAAATCAAAGGTCACTGATTTTGGCACATTAACAAGCAAGGCATTAACGTGATATTACAAAAGATGCGTGAAGGGTATTTAGCATCACAACTCTGGCTATCATCGATGCTCAAATCTGTTTAATGAGTTTGAATCAAAACGTACTTCTGAAGTACTCCACAGAGTGATTAGCAGTTTTCAAGACTCAGAATGATAATATGAGCTGAACGAAAAATCTTACGCTGTCTGTTCTCAATAAAACTGATGCATGTCAGTTCAATAGAGGTGGGGGAAAGTGAGTGGAAAAACAGAAAGGTGTTTAAGTTATGCTCACCCGGATCATCAGTACGGCTTTCCTGATATCTCGTATTCCATCGTACACCAGTCGCGAAGCATCGATAAATTCATTTTCATCCATTGGCTGAGCAGGGTCTGAACTCAGTGCTTCCACAGCAGCTTCTACTTGCTCAGTAAACCGCGGCATAACTGAATTAAGAACACAAAATAACAGTCAGTTCCCACCCCAATGGCATTTTCTGTGTGTGTGCCTTGTTGTTAACTATCACTGGAAACTCTGCAGTGGTTCCATTTAAATTCAAGACATTTGTTATAGGACACCAATACTGTAGCTCAAATCTTATGTTCACTTCAATTTCTGTTTACTCTACCGCTATTTGGTTTTTTCCCCTTAGACAGTGAAAAGTTTATCACACCCTTCTAGTGGACAAGGAGAAAACACCTGGGGAAGCAGTTTAAATCTATGGGACAAAATATTAAGCATTTGTTTAATAATCCCTGTAGATGTACATCATTTTTTGGGAAAAAATAATATTACCATGACAAAGAAGGCAGGTTGCACTGCTGTACTTCAGTGACTCACTGCACCCCAGGAAGAACATCACAGAACCATTTACAGTCTGTTTGTTTCTTCAGTGTCACCCTTGATTCTTCATCAAAGTTGTAATTAAATCAAAACCAACAACTAATAGTTGGCACAACACTCATTGAAGCAAGCAGAATCATTCCTTACCCTATATGGACGTTACCAGCTAGTTCACAGGAAACTCCCTAATTTATCGTTTAGGGGTGGGTGACTACAACCTTTGTTGTTTCTTTAAGTTATAGATATTTTACAAAATTTACTGTAAATTATTACCCAAAATTTATTCTAGTGGGCCAATAGGCAGAAATCTTCCTTCTGGATCCTGAACGCTGACAGAGCCTGGTACAATACTGCAAGGTGACCAGCATAACTTTCAGGCCCTGACTCACTGTTTGGGACTCATTCCCCGGCGTTTCAGCTTTCTACAGCTCAGTCAGTGACAGCAAACACATTCAGGGAGACCTTGTGCACTGCTGAGTTTTAAGCCAGTCAAGACAGCAAAATTACATTTCTCATTTTGCAACAGCTCTGCAAATAACTCCCACTAATTTTCCTTGTAGTATGTAAATGGAGTCTTTAATAGGTTTCACAGGTACATTAGTATCTGCTGCCCATGCGCTTGTAAGCAATATGAATTCAGGGATCTTGGGAGTAACCAACTCTTACCTGTGTTGGACAGTAACTTCGTTGCTTCCAACACCTTCTCAGTGTAGACTCCAGGTTCATAGTTATCCATTTCAGAAGTGACAACATGAATGACTCTAGCAGCACGTCCTCGAATTGCACCAGCTGTGCGGTCTAAACCATCAACATCTTTTTCTTGGAGAGCAATGACACATTTGTTTACATCTTCTAAAATATGATTCTCTGGTGGTAAAAGAAGGAGGATTTAGACAGTAATATCTTCTTTTCTGTTGCAGTCATCAGCATTGCAGTTTCTCAGCTTGTGACCTGCTCTATAAAACTCCAGTGAGATGCTGTAAAGCACTGATGTTTAAGCTTGCTATGACCAGCAAACGGCTGACCTTCCCAACCAAGTGTCAAAAAAACCATCACTCCATTCACTTACTGGCATCCGCACTTCTTGTCCCCGTTTGTACTTGATTTTATCCACAGAAAAGCTGAGTTCAGCTGAATTCTCCCCTAACGCGTTTCTTCCCATATTCCTCCCCTGGACTGCCAAAGCCCTTATTCCAAATATTTGCAAGCCACTCCCCCATCATTCCATGTGCGTGGGGCAATGAGGCACCCTCCCCAGCGCCACACCTAATCCACTCAACGCTCTAATAGACTGGGGCACTTGTTGCGTGTTTCTAGGTTCCTACATAGTGTTTTCCTACAACCACACACATATCAGAGAATATTAAACTGTTAGTCCTCCATTCAAATTTAAGACACGTAACATATGCGGTGATCTATGCAGAAAGCGTTCCAGCGACAGAGTACTCATTGCCTCTTGAGAGAACAGAAAATAAAGCCAGGTCCTCTGTCTGTAATTTACTTTTAGAATATACATTTTCTTTCTTATACAGAGGTATCTTCCCCCATTTATCAAGTCCAAGAGGCCCAAAATGAGTAAAACCCCCTAAGATTTCCGAAGATGCCTAAAGAGGTTGGGATGCTCATTTGAGGAAACCTACCCAAAAGGTCTTCCAAAGACTGTTGGAGACCTCTTTAATATATCAGTAGTGCTTTGACGTTGCCATCCAACATCAGCATTTGGGCTGCCTGGTAAGAAACCAACTTGGAAACATTTCTGCTGTCACTTAAAATAGTTTTCAGCATTACTTACCATTGACTTAATCATGCTACGCTGCCAATCCGTGCCACTGAAGTGGCTTTTATTCCCTATGCAGGTAGTAAAAGAGCCATTTTGCTAGAGTTTGTAGAGACGAGAAGCACATAGAGTAGACTGATAGAGGATCTGTATAAACTGGCTGAAAGGATTGCTGCTGGAAGAGTTACGCTTAATTTGCATAAAATTAACAGAGCCAGCTGCAATATTGCGAGACTTTTGTAAGCAACCTGGACAAAAATTACACTTGTGAAATAACTCTGAAGCAACTCAGCCTGAACAAGTTCAGCTGAGGGCAGAATGTGGCCCTAAGAGAGAGAAGCGCAGGTTCATTAGTGATTTGACAAGTCAGTGAGCAGGCAGCCAAGGTACAAGAGCTGCAGCAAGGAGCACACGAAGTTTTGGTATTTAAAGCAAGAGACAGACATCCCTGCAAGTTGCAACAGCAAAAAGAAAAAGCATCGGCGTCAGGCCAAAACACAGACTGTTTATTGCTTGAATTCCTTAACGAATAAATTAAGCTACAGACCATTTAAAAGCCTCTTTGGATTATACGAACTTTAATAAAAGGCATGGACAAAATGAGGATGAATATATAAATGCCTGCTGATCATTTAATGTCTTTTGCCGATGCAAAGTTGCCAGAAAGATGCTTCTATGGAAAGATAATCCCTCACGGGGCAGTCTGCAAGGGCACCCGGGAAGTACGGGATGTCAGGTGCATCCACTCTGGTTATACCCTCCTGTTGGGTGGTAACAAATCAGATTTGACAGTGTTCTGTGTGCTTGTATATACACACCCCGCTACCTGTCCTACAGGCATATGGACCACAAGTGTCTGGCACAAAATGCCGTCTGCTGAGGCCGGGGTGGCAGAGCCCAAGAAATGCTGACACGGGGGTTCACCGTCAGTACCTTTGGGGACGCGATAACACCGTCCTGCATCAGAGCTAACAGCCCTCCTGCTGCGGAGCTGGAGAAAAACCTCACAGCAATAGAATGTAACATAGAACGGCAAAGGGATCTTGTCCTACCGAAATAACTACAGGGAAAATATGGTGTGGTCTGGCAACAAGGTAAGAGGGTAAGAGGAAAGACATTTTTCCAGTAAAAATGATTTTTAGAGCAAACAAGGACATACATAAAACTGAAAAGCTAACAGAATTAAAAGTGCCCCACGGCTGTCAATCCTCCTTCCACCTCCACCCACCTCCCCATTAAAGGGACTAAGAAATCATTTTCCAAGCATCCCAAAGAAGTCTGCAAGGGAGTCCGGGGGCTACAGGAGATCACAACCTAAGAGCAACAGTCAGGGGATCAGGCCACAGATACATAAATATAACTCTGCTTCTCTGCCGTGTCCCCTATGGAAGGCCTTAAAACAATTTCCATGCTGGACCCTCTCTTGCCAAGGGACACTGGAAGAACCAGGTCAAGCAGCAGTGTCAGTAGACATGGTTATGGAACAAATACTTGAGTGTTTGTACACTTGCAAATACAGTATTCATCTTGTAATGAACAAGGACAATCATCGGGCACAGGTAATATTCATCCGGAGGCTCTTAAGATGAAACAGCTCCGCTGTGATGGGCAGTCTCGCGCGTAAACCTCTGTCAGCAGCGGAGGAACAGAAGGCAGCAAACGGAATGATTTTTTTAGAGGGTTTCAAGGGAGATCCAGGTAATTTCAGAACATTGAATTTGACAATTACACGGTGCTACCAGCAGCTGCTCTAAAGAACAGAGATAGTGGGCACACAAACACAGCCAGAGTGCTAAGGGAAGGCACTGACACGAAGGATAAGAATTACAGAAGGTACAGAAGAGCTTTGAAAAGAGGAAATAATGAAACAGGCAAAGATTCAGCAGTCAAGAAAGAGATGACTGACTAAGCGTACGACAGAAGCCTGTACATTTACAAACAGCATGAAGAAAGCGAGTAGAGAAAAAAACCTCTTCACCATCTTCTACTACAACTAGGGGCATCAAATGAAACAAATAGGTGACACTGCAAAACCGAGGAGGTTCTTCACACAGAGCACAGTTAAGCTGTGAATGTTGCACAAAGAGGAGGAGATGCCAGCGGTTTGTACTGGTTGGAAGAGCAACTAACACAAGCTTAAATGAGAAAAAAAAAAATCTGTCAAGGACTGTTCAGTAGATAGCACCTCTGATGCTGGAGCTCCCTGAGCTGCAAATCACTCATGGTTGGGAGTGTATAGGAAAGATCTTCAGTCTACAAGACTCCTCTGCTATTCATCTCCCACGCACTGACAATTAGCCACCGCCAGACCGTGGTCCTAACTCAACAGGGCCTTTCTCGTGCTATTCCCTTCATAAAATCTTGTAACCTGCAAGCTTATCTGCAACACTGTGCATTTAAGAATCCTTATTCTTGTACGATATTCTGCTATTATCTAAACCCAACATCTCTTTCATCAAGCCTTTACTTGTGCATAGTATCATAGAATCATAGAATCACTGAGGTTGGAAAAGACCTCTAAGGTCATCGAGTCCAACCGTCAACCCAGCCCCCCCATGCCCACTAAACCATGTCCCTGAGCGCCTCATCTACACGGCTTTTAAATCCCTCCAGGGATGGGGACTCCACCACTGCCCTGGGCAGCCTGTGCCAAGGCCTGACCACTCTTTCAGGAAAGCATTTTTTCCTTATGTCCAATCTAAATCTCCCTCGGCGCAATTTAAGGCCGTTTCCTCTCGTCCTATCGCTTGTTACTTGGCAAATTAATTAACACAATTCTGTAGCATAAGCTGAACAACGAAGCATACACTTCATGATGGACAGCACAACATGTTGTGGGAATGTGCTATTATATACACACACACAGACCCACAAGGACGCTTTTTAATTCTGTTTACATCCCAGTTAGCAACTGATAAAACCCTACAATGCACAAACATCCTAATAATCCCAAATGGAACCTGGTATAAATCATACTTGTCACGATTTTATCCAAAGAGATGTTTAGACTTTTAGCAGACGAATTGGAGTTCTGGCATTTATATGGAAAACATTTATCAAAGTTCAAACAAATATTTAAAGCAATATTTATTGCTTTAATATTTTTCTAACAACTCTTTGATAATGCAACACATACAAATAATTGCCAAATGCACTCGAGCATCTGAAGTAGTCTCAGACTACAGCATTTCCATGGCATCACTTTGGGTGGCAAGCACACACTCGAGGTGAGCTCTCTCCTGAGTCAGCCTGCACTGCCTCAGAAAAGAAGCGTTCCCTGCTTATTGCCAAGCCCTTGAAACTCTTCAGAGCAACTCAGCAGTGGGCCAACGCCATAACCTGTCCCCTCAAAAGCAGAGTACCCATCTCCTCCAACGACCTATACGAGGATGGAGACCACTCAGTTCCAGTGGCTCGACCCACTCTGAGCCACACTGTAAGTGAAATACAGCAAGGCAGCTTAGTACAGACTGTGTTTTCACAGACTAACAGCTTTTTCTCTTTAAAATGTTTTGTACACTTGTGGGCAAACTCCAAGTGGAGCCTTGAACTTAAGCACACAATTCTCTCTAAATATATTTCCCCAGAAATAGGCTCCTCGCAGCTGTGCAATTTCAACTACTGCTGCAATGACAAGCACGAAGACAGATACAAAGAACTAGAACATTCAACTGCCTAGTAAGTTTATGCTAACTCATTGCAAAGAAAATTTGTATTCAGAACCCAGGGAACCACAATACAACATATATGATAATACAGGTGACTCACTGTAGAAACATTACTGGGGGTTTTTTTAGTTTGCGGGGGGGTTTTTCACCCTTTTTTTTTAATATTAAAAAAAAGATAGTCTTTTAATTCAGGGCTGTAGGTTTTTGTCCCTATTTCCTAGATGTGTTCACCTGGTACTTCTGATGCCACACATCTTCCTATGAAATCTCTTTACAACCAGAGTTTTTAGGTCACTTGAGATGCCAAAGCCTGTCTGCACCAGGAAAATTAGACCCTCAGTTTGTAGTGGTAATTTGTGAACGCTATTGCAGACACAATTCGCGTGGTTCTATCACCGTGTCCTCTGGCTAGAGCAGAATTAGAGGATGTGGAAATAAAAAAGCTCCCCTATTCCTAGGTCACAGCAGCTAATAGTGGGTGTTTATCAATGATGCTGATAAAACAGATTATCTTGGCAAGCACTTTGCCAAATGGAGTTATTAATCTATTATAATTATCTCATCTTTTTTAAAAACTTTAAAAACTTTACTAAAGCTGAAACAGTTAAAAATACTGACAGAGCATTTCCTATAGGAACAGTTTTATTTTAATTAACTTGTACAACCACGGTTTATTATTCATTTTTGTTTACATAAGAAGAGTCTAAGGTGAACTGAGGGATTGACTTTTTTGCTAGTTCATAATTTGAACATAAACATACTCTGTTTCCCCCAGTGTTACTGGTGAGGTTTGTCTACAGTAGCTGGATGGTAATTCATCAGTAGTTCAGCTAGCAACCCAAAATCTTGAGACATAAAGTGTCTTTCGCTATGTTTAAGTTGATCTGTCTACTGACACGTAAATATATACACATTTATGCATGCACATGCCTAAGTGCAATGACAGGTTTCGACAGTACCTGCTGAACTAAACTATTGCTGTTTTCACACTATAAAAATACCTCTTCTTGTGCCAAGATCTGCTCTATTTTCACACCTCGCTCGGCAGAAGATGACATTTGCCAGGTGAAGCGTACCAACACCATTCCTTCCAAAAATCCAAGAAGACTCCAGAACATGTGTGGAAGCCACCCGTTTCCAGGAATAAGCTCAGTTACGAGAATGTTTATTTCTGAGATCGAACCCTGGATTACCTGATACAGCCAGGAAGTCATCAATGGAAGTGATGTCATCGACAGCATCCGTCAGCACGCGGACTTGCTTCTCCCACTGCTCTTTGAAGAGATCCATGTTTTCTTGAGCCAGCTTGCTTTGGGGTTTAGCAGCCAGAGCCAGTGCAGCATTAATAACCTGTAAAACACCTTTGGATTTTTAAAACACACCCTTAACGAAACAATTTGTTTCCATATGTTTATCCAATGAACTCAACAGCAAACAAAGAAAGTTTAGTAAGTTTTCAGGAATTTGACATTTAAACACAAAAGCATTTATTCTGTTGCTCTCACATCCAACTCATACCTGCTTCCACATTTATTATTGTTAGTTATTACAAGCAAAAACACCTGGCATGTATTCACACAAGCTAGCTTCACCTTTCTTTAACAGCTCATGTTAAAAAGGTGTTGCTTTCCAAGTGCAAGTTGTGTTGTTAAATATTTTAGACAGGATGACATTTAGTACACTGGAGGCTGCATTTCTTAAGCTACTCACCAGAACCTGAGAAAAAAGGTCAAAAAAGGACTAATCTTACACGTCTGAAGTAGAAACAATATGCAAAAATCAAAATTAAAGATAAATTTTGTATTTATCTTCTTTTCCTTAAAGCTTTACTCTGTACCTTGCCAGTAATTGTTACACTACCTTAAGGTTTCTGTTATGGCAGTGGAAGAGCTAGATTAGCCAGGGAACAGGAGGAGAGGACACTATTTGAGGCTCCTCCTGAACAGC
Source organism: Pelecanoides urinatrix (assembly GCA_013400755.1). Taxonomy (NCBI): domain Eukaryota; kingdom Metazoa; phylum Chordata; class Aves; order Procellariiformes; family Procellariidae; genus Pelecanoides; species Pelecanoides urinatrix. The sequence continues at coordinate 1,417,769 of VZTQ01004600.1, read as the reverse complement.
CCCCTGCTAATTTTCTTCAAGCCCTAAGACTGTTTTTCTAAGCAGAACAAATGCTACACATACTGCTAGGTAACAAAGTTTATGCTGTGCCAACTAACTGGTCAGTGAAGTGACCAAGAAAGCCTCTTGGGTGTGGGAAGAAAGCAATCTCAAAAGCCTGCTCTTGTCCTTGCTGCACTGTGCTCCAGCAGAATGACCTGGAAGCATGCCAGGCGTGAGAAACCATCCACAGTCAGACCGACACGACAATCCTAACCTTGTTTTCAAGCACCCGAGAGTTAGAGCTAATTAACTTACAAGTTCAATGTGTAATTTTTCTTCTCTACTTTAGAACTGTATTAATTTCACAAAGTTGCCGAACAAAACATGCAAGCACCAGATGTTCCTGGTTTTCCAAAATCCACTTTCTCTACCTGCTTCATTTAAAAGTGTCACAAAGCATTTAAAAAAATATAAAACTCACTAAACATGGAAATGATGATGATGTCAAACATATCACGATGGCACTGAATGAATCAGGCAGAAGAAGGAGGCTGATTCACCCGAGAGACACTAGAAATTAGTGGCGACTAAGGAAAATCCACAGAAAAGCTGCTCTCCACGCTACCACCCTGCCTCTGGAGATGGAGGCTGCAAGTCTGGGTCACAAATCAAAAGAAGCTCGATGGGTTTGATAACACAGACAAATGCAAGAAACAATTTGGCATGAGCTACAATCTGTTCAGGAGACCCGCAGGGATGAAAGACGCCTTTGAACCCTGGCAATAATGACAGTGCCCCGGTCCTTCACGAAGAACATGGGGTCCTCTGCTGCTTCCCATTCCCCAAACCAGACTCTGAAGTCACACCTTCTGTGTAGGCAGCCGCAGCAATTGGGATGTCCTGTCAGAGACCTGCTGCCAGCACGGTGCACGCTGCTCTGCAACCCTCACGCTGCCCATTAAGATCATGGTTCTCAAGTCCTGAAAGCCCTGAAAAAAGCCTTGCAACACCCAAGAAAATGATGTTTAAAAATTTAAAATCAAAGAGAAATTAAGGTTTTAGAAAGGGAAACCAGTCCTCTGCTCAAGAGCCCTGCTTCTTAAATCTAGCTGACACCATTTCTTGCCCTGGTCTGATTGATGTAATGAATCATCATTCAAAATCTAGATATCCAAAGTTTTACAAAGGTGAATCCAAATAACAAGTGCCCTGGAAACAAAAAGGGTAAAACAAACAACGCTCCAGAAACCTGCTCTCAGCTTTTATCCTGCTAGTAACCATAACTACTGAGACAGAGAAGATGGTGATACCAAGGGTCAGGACATTTTCTGCTGCTCTCTTCGAGCTACCTTGGCTAGTATCAGATATGAAAACATCCTTTAATCACTGGGACAGGTCAGCATTAATGCCAAAGGAACATATGGCCTGTGTACCTGTATGATGTATGTCTGGACAGCAGCAGCTGTCTGAACAATTAATCTTTGTCAACAGCACATGTCCAGCCCCAGACGCCCATGTTAAGCAGCCCCTCCCAGGTCATGGAAGAGCTGTCATAGATAGAAGGCTCTGCAAGCGCCCAAGAAACCCAAACAGGGTGTTGTCACCAAATTCAAATGCAGGAGGCACAAACTGCACCATCATCCTCCCAACAGGCAGCTTGTCCAACTGAAAAAAGGAAATTTTTTTGCACGTCACAACAGCAAAAACGCATGGCCAAGGCAAATGTAGTTTAAAAAAACGGCCAAGCAAAACTAACATGTAAGATCTCCCTTCCAAAGCGGCATTTGGAAAGCAGCCAGCAGTGCTAGAGATGAGGACAACCTGGTGGGGAAATCAAAGGCTATCAAGCGTCACCGTGGAACTAAAGACAAAACTACAGCTGAGGAAACCCACACAGGTATGTACGTGCTCAGGAAGAAATTCAAGGCAGCAGATGCAGCTCAACAGTCCTAGGTTTGTAGCACATACTCTATCTCCATGTGCAAAGTGGTTCTAACATGCCATTTTAGCAGCCATCAGACCCTTCACTCTGCCAAATATACACAGCTTAGCATTTACGTAGGCAAGTTATCCTGGACACGTGTCCGCTTGGGGTAATGTCCCAGGAATTACTAACAAAATCCTGCAAATGATCTATTCCAGTAAATATGCTCTTACATGATGCCTGGCATCCAGTACAGAGTGACCGATTTATTTTCTATGCTTAGATAGACATGGGAAAAGGACAGGGATGCTGGATCTTAAATAGTCTGTATATGAGGCAGGACTATGATTCCTTTATTATCTAAAAATGAACACTTGGTGGGGAGGGGGAAGGAACTGATTACAGTACACTATTGCTTCTCCAAAAAACATGAAGCATTGGGCAATTAATTTAAAATATGAGTAACTCTTACAGGAAGGAAATATATAGAGAGAGTTTTCAAAAAATAGGAAGAACATGGCCAGACTACCTGAAATGTAGCCGCTTCCATGTAAAACATTTGGCAATTTCAGGGAAATATTCTGTATTTCAGAGCTTTTCAAAATGCTGCCAGAGCACTGTGATCACAATGACTCACTGAAGTCGTACAAAGAAAAGAATCAAACAGGGGCATTTTGAGACTATCCAGAAGGAAATGAAGCATGGCAAGAAAACACACTATTTTTATCGGTGCTTTGTTTCATGTAGCAATTGCAATGTTCAAGACAGACAGACCAACGCTCGATAACGTGGTTCCAGGGAGTTACTTGGAGTCGCTCTCCTCCGCCTCGCAGCTTCCTGCGGTGGCAGCCAGGACTTGGCAACGCACGCCCCGAGACCGGGGAGGCCTAGGATTCGAAACACTTGCAACCGATGTCTCAATCTGTACCTCAAATCCTCTTCAGCCTTTCATGGGAAGAACCTGCTTTTTTTTATTTTATTTTATTTTCCCTATTGAAACTAAAGATGTCAGACTGAATTTATAGATTTATACCTCTGCAGGGCAGGAGTCTCCAAGGTTCCCTGAAGAGTGACTTCTGCCTGGGTAGAAGTCTGTAGTAGACTGCGGCTACTTTGCCCAGAAGCTCTCTTAAAAAGCACAGCTATTCCAGGACAGCAGACACCTTAACCTTAGATACACTTGTGGGTAAATTAAAGCCACCAGGTCATCCAGAATTAATTCTTTTAGGCTTAATTTAGGATGGCTTCTAGCCTCACCTTTACAGCATCCCATCTGAAAGACTGATAGAGGCTAGAAGAAAGCTCTTATACGTGGTGGTGTTCCTACAAAGAACAGTTTTGAACACTTGGCTGGCATGACCAAAGAAGAAACATCACTTGGGAGAAGAAAACTATCACCTATTTATTTTGCATCGCAATCCCTACCTGTTGTAACTTAATATAGTCTTAGCACACAACATCTGTAAGCCACATAATTCTCCATCTCAATGGCTATAAGCACTTTTATTTTTTGCCTCAGTCTTTTTGATACAGACTTCTTGGTCTTTACAGGAGACTCTTCTTTCTGCAGCTGGTTTAACTCTGCCCTGTTTCCTGTAGTATTAGTTTTAGGATGCTACTGTGCCACAACAAGGAGGAGTTTTTCCAGTTTCAAAAGCTCTACACCAAACACCCAGTCCTCTCCCCTCTCCTCACTACACACCTTTTCTTTACAAACCAAATATCTGCTGTTCCTAAGTAACTCACCTGTTTTTCGTTTTTAAATAAAGATCTTCACTTACCAGCTTTCTTGTGGCATTTGGGTAGCGAGTTGGAAAGTAGCTCCACAACCTTCAAATCCAGGATATTTTTCATTTGTAAAAAAAAAAAAGCTAATAAAACAAGCACCCACCCATCAGCTATCATCTCAGGGGCAGAGGAAAAAGGGATACACACAAACCAAGCCCCAGCTGGGATGTGAAAATCAGTTTTATTCTGGAGTGGGTGAAAGGGAACTTGTCAAGCAGACAGCAGGATGAAGTTTGCTTTGGGAAGAAGATCCGAGAGTGAGCAAGGGTAGAAGCAGTGATCTGAGCTTTGCCTTTTGGAGCAACCTCAGTGCAAGGCTCAGTGCAAGTCTCTTACTCAACCTGCCACAACTGATAACTGCACTATGCTGCACCCCTCGTTTGCCCTATTTTATTGCTGCCTCACAAAGCGCTCCTGTGATACAGAGGGCTGGTTGTAAGATAGAAGCAAAAGCACGATTCTCAGATCACAGTTTTCCAAATGGTCCACAAATGAATTCAGGGCCTTGCCACCAAAGCTGCCACACTAGCTGAGCCCACCAGGACTCCCCTTGCTCAGGTGGATTTTAACACCTGCATTTTTCGGTATTAAAAAAAGCATAGCTTGCTTACTGGCAGTTTGTAGGAAGCTGCTCATAATTTAATTTTACATATGCCAGATGCCAAAGTTACATCCAGCGTTCACCCTACTCATGTCTCCCTCTCTGCTCCTAATTGCATTTTGCTTGGAGTGGAAAAAAAGGTTCATAAGCAGGACATTTAAGTCACTTCCAGTTACATCCAACCCCAGGTTTGCTTCCACACGTCTACGTACATCAATACAGCAAAAAGCACTCTGCAGATTCCGATGAGCCGAAACGCCTGGAAGCAAAACATACAGGAGATTGTTTTGCACTTTCTCTAGCTATAATGGCAGTGGCCAGCAAGTGTACAGAGGCTGATGCACCAAAAGAAGAAGGAAAAGTTTGCTTTGATTTCCGATACTTTGTTCCAATGTATAAGAGGTCCTTTGAGCACTGTCCTTTCCTGCAAGTTACGCAGAGAGTGACTGCAGACATCTCTGCAGAGATATTTACTCCTGTTGTTACAGTGCTATAATGACCCACAGATACACGCTTTTACTGGAATAACATGACCTTTTCCAGTTTAGCATATATTACTGTCAAAGTATTTACTATTTGCATGTTGTGTATAGATAATTATCCTATCAACTCCCCCATATATGGAAAAAAGCATTTTCATTTGTAGCTGAGGACTGATATTATAGTACCAGTCAATGTAGAAGCTGCAAGAATCTTGGTGCCATTTGTTTTGGTGTCCATTTGTGTTGCTTTTTTGCATTTTGCATTTCACTGACTTCAAATGCTGAAGCTTTGGGGGTTTCAGGGACTCTGTCTTTTCTGGAAGCTGTTCTGCTACTGCACTCCACAGATCACACTGTGCCTTTGATGAAAACATAGGGTCCTTACACACTCACATACCTCTTTCTACAGCATTGAATCTCTTTCTCCTATCTTTGCTTCTTTTTATGCATCAGTAACTGCTCAAGTTTCTGATATTGTCTCTTTGATGGTCACACCTGTCCTGAGCTGGCTCTTCTCCACAGCAAGCCTGCATGATACAAAACTGCAACCCAAGTGTTAAGTTTTTAATATAAGCATTTCTACTGAATGCCAATAAAATGCTTCAAGCACCTGTAATTAAACAGTGTGGAGATAGATCTGCTAGTTAGTACATTCAAAAAATCTGACAGTCTTTCAAAGAGAAGAAAAAAATGGGACAATTGCTAAACATTAAGTCTTTACTGCAAGAAAAATGAAGTTATCTCCTTCTCCAACAGCCACCAGGGAACTGGCAGTATTTGGGGACTCAAGGAGGAGAGAAAGATTGCCAGTCACATTTGGGTTTGGTTGATTTGAGGGGATGGATCACAGGGGGGGTTTTGTTTCTCTAAGATGCTGCAACTTTTGAAAAAAAGTTTTCATGCTATTTGGGACCTCTACATGCTTTGATATTTTGTCTATCTGTGTCAGTAGGTGTGATCAGCATATGTAACCATCTGCCTCATCAGAAATCTATAAGCAGCAAATTGCTTTTCAAACATTTCAAAATTGGAATGTAAGGATGTGGAACAGCAATTATTAAAACAAGATGTTAATATGAGAAGATCCAATTTATTTTTATAAAAAATGTAATTTAATCCAAGAATTATCTGGAGTCTATTTAATGGGCAACACTCACTTGACTGTGCAGGGGACAGTAAGCTATGCCAAACACGCGGTCTGTGTGGTAGGTAAGGAGGGAGCACAGAAAGGACAGGCAGAGATGCTGCCTGGTGCCCTCCCAATGTTTCTAAGGAGGATGAGATATTTGGGCAGCAGAGGAGAAAGGCAACCAGCATTGACTCAGAGCGAGCCTCGCCTTACAGACGGAAGAACAGGTCCTGCGTGTCCACACCAGGGAGGTGCAGGTCTACCCTGCTCCTGCAACCCACTTCTCGAAGATGGATAATCAGTCTCAAGGGCAATGGGCTCCAGCTTTTGCTGGCAGAAACAAACACTCAACCTGATGGAAATTCTAACCCATAATTATTTTCTAAAACCCTCAGCCTGACTGCATTTTGGTTAGAAGTCTATAGATGAACTTCACGGAGGCTTTAAAGAACAAAAAAGTCAACATATAGCTGGCAAAAGCAGCTGCAAGTGACAGCAGACTGTCACATCAAAAGGCTAGAACAACACTCTTTCCTTTCAAGAGCTGTACTGGGGCATTTTCACTGTTGCTTTCTAAACACCTACAGCTTGTATGATCAGAAACACTCCTATGGTTAAGCTCTCTTCTCAGACATCTTTAATGCAAAATGCTGTTACACAACAGTTTTTGCAGGCTCCCAAAGCAAGTACTTCTTGGAAACAGAACTCACAAGCCAGAGTTACAAGCAAGGATCCAGGTTTTTGAGTCGAGATAAACAAAATCTTTTGCTAATTTACCATTGGCAAGCTCTGTGTTTAGCAAGAAGGCAAAGAAAACTTCCCCCAGTGCTCTGCTAGGCAAATGGAAGCACAGGCAACTGTTCCAAGCATTTCACAGCAGTACTTTTCCATTTCCATTATGAAAGACATCTTAAGCATTTTTAAAAAAAAACAAAAAAACAAAAAAAAAAAACACAAAACAAAACATTTAACTGTAGCAATGGAGGACTTTTGTTCCTTCAACTTGACCCACCATAGACTGGCCTGTTTCCCCCGCCACCTAGCAAGGCATGAAGCTGCAGGACTGCAGGTAACTCCTGCGAGATGCTGGACAAAGTTGTTTCACTTCGATATACAGACTTTCAGCAATGCATGTCCTCAAAAAAAAGAATTCAGGCAAGCTTGTAAGTCAAGGTTTCATGAAGAAAAACACCAGTGACCCGCTAATGCTGCCTTATTTCTCCACTGTAAACCCAGACTAACACAAGTCACCCAACTGGCTGCTACAGAGCGTGCACAGCTCTTCCCAAGAGTTCCTTCTGCACCATCAAAAGGGAGCTTTAAATACCACATTAAGTCTTCAACTTCACATTAATTTCTGCGTTAATTGGCTGGGAACTCACAAACAGGAAGGATGATGTTACTCTTGAGGAAGAGGTGATTTCCAGTAACATAGCCACACTAAACAAATTTAACTGCTTGCTTTTGTAGAGACTTTTCAGATGAAAAATTTTCTGCATCTTTTTTCCCTCAAAGAATTAAATTTCAAACCTGAGAATGTCTGAACCCATAGCTGACACTGGCAGTGACTGACTTCTTGTCGGTACTGACAAAACTTCCAAGTTTTCCCTAACCAGTTTGAAGTGTTGCATGTTCCTTACTCTTGCTGCCAGCTCAAGAAGGCCAGTTATGGCAAGGCACCGATTAACTGCTCTATTTGAGATACAGCTTTTATCATTAACTCTACAGATTGATTTCTGCAGAAATCATTCTTTAACCAGGAGTTCCCTACTCCCAGAATGGCCTCTACTCAGCTAAGTTATTTAAGAGGTTACCTGGGACTCAAGTGCATTGAATTTTAGTTTCATCCTTTCAACCACAGCAATACCTTGAATTAAATTTCATACATCATACTTCTGTGTGATATTGATATATTCACTTGAGTTTCAGAGGCTATTGTAATTATTGATTGACTTGACTCATTCTGAATCCAGCATCTTCCTGGAAAAATACCATCTAGCCACCTAAAACGATTCAAGAAGCAGCTGCAAATCTCACCAGGAATAAACTGCAAAATAAACAGATAAGTGTCTAAAAAAGGAAACAAAATCCCACTATACTGTTCTTTATATCTAGAAGCATTTAGAGATTATACAGAATAATCAAAGTTTGGGGACCATTCAGTAACACAGTTGAAGAGGATGAAAGTGTGCTGCATTGCTTAGACTGGCATAAGACAAACTTCTGTATTGTTAGGAGAAAACACAGATGCCATTTGTAAAACAGTTTAGACAAGTGCCCCTAATTATCTTTCAGGATTCACAACATGTTTAAATACTCTTAGAGCATTAAAGCATCAACCAGAGAACATGTAATGTAGTATAAAAGCACTCTTTCAAGTGCTATGAACATCTATAGTGTCATTTACTAATCTCTTGGTGATGACCCTGAAATTAAGGCAGGACTGTGCAGTGCAGCATCTAAACTGTAGGCTTGGAAGTTCAGCTATGTGACCGTCATAAAGCCAAAATCCATCAGTTACAGCCTTGTCCATTTATAGATAATCAAAGCTTCCAACGCACGTTAAATGTATTATCTGTAATCCCTGAAGTCAAAGGTTAACAATTGCACTTCAGTATATGTGACTACAGTTTGGTGACTATTGATTATAGTTTGTTAATTATTTCATGTTGACTATCATGGTGTTTATTTTATAAAGGAGTAGATTTATTTAAATAAGCAGTTGTTGGAAAAGCAGAAACAGAAGAGTTTGAAATACACACAATTTCAGCAATGGGGAAGGGAAAAACACCCCCACAGACTTGCACAACTACCAGAAACATTTAGATTCAAAGAAAACCTAACTTTCTTAAGATGACTATTTTCAAAAGCATCAGCATTTGTTTGGAGCAACATGCATTAGACACTCATATTCTCGGAGATAACTAAAAAACAAATTATGTCCAGCCTAGTTGGTTACTTTAGGAAAGAGCAAGCCCTTATACCAGATAAGATGTATTTTTAAAAGCTTTTTCTTCCACATGCTTTATTCCAACTGTAAAAATTGACCTTTGCTTTTTACAAGCCATACACACCACTTGCCCCAGACGTGGGAGGCAAAGAACTGCACAGCCAACGCAGCTGATGCACTGGCCCCAGGGTCTGATCCAGGAGTGGGAACCACAGAAGTCCACCCCAGGATGACAAAAGGCCTCCTAGACAGTATTTAATGTTTTATGTTCAGGTGCCTGTCTCCACCTATTTAATAGTACTGTTACTTAAAAGTAATAGGAAAGGTAAAATAATCCTGCTCTTCACACTATCTTCAGCTCTTCCCTCAAAAATTCCCCTCCTGCTGAGGCGGGTACAGTGTACATATCTCTCTTCCTTTTGACTCATTTTAATAAGGACCAACATATATGGGAAAACGTGAACAAATTCCAAATAATCCTGAGACGATACACCTTATTTTCATAAAATGCCATTTGACCACATTTTTGAGTACATATTTTCCATTAGCTCCTTGTTACCAACAACAGTTTATTCGTATGTTTTAGATCTGAATTTCCTGTTGCTTTAAAAAATGTAAATTACAAGAATTGACAGTGCACTGTAGTCTTCAGGGGTTCATTCAAGTATCTAGTTGTTGACATTTAAAACATCAGGGACGTCAAAATGGAAGAGGATAGTCTAGTGCTTACATGAACTTAATTTCCTCGTTTCCATTAAAAAGTTATTAATTAAAAGGTAGTCTCAGCCAGGTTCAAACTCTTCACGCATAGCAAGCTTCCCCTGATCCTACTCTATTGAGATTTTGGCATATTTATATTCTACTCAGACAAAAAATAGTATCTCTATAATTCATCTTACAGCATGCATAGGAGCAGTGGTAGAGTCTTCACAAGACATCTTCCTGCAACATGCACAATAAACCACTGAAGCTTCACCAGTTTACTGTCTTCGCAGGTTACTAGAATACCCTGGACAAATGAAATTAGAGCTATTATGTAAAAAAGACCCATTCATATCACTAATTACTTTATCACATATTTTAAAGTTTCTAAGTCTTGATGCCTATGCTGCATTTTATTCTCTACTTATATTAAGGAAAAAGTCAAGTTCTGTATTGAGTCTGTAGACAGACACTAAGAGGCCAGAACAGAGGCCAGAAGCAGGACCAGTTGCCCAACTTACTAAGGTATGTCTTACGTTCTTACGCTCTTTATTACCTGGGGACATAGGGCTTCAAGCTGGCTGGCTGACATGCGAACCAATTTCACACCTTCTTCGTTGTTTGAGATAGAACAGGCCAAGTTGGCAACCTGTGTCAGAGATAGAGAGAAAACAAAACACAACTGTTAGAATTGAATTTTATTTCCTTCTGTAGGAAACTTTTTACACACCCCCAGTGACCAGCAACCCATCATGAAATACAAAGCGTCCACACTCATTCAGTTCTAACCAGTTTTAAAACCACTCATGATATCTGTTCCTTCCCTAGCCATAAAATCATAACACATCAGATCGTTAAACCACAGTCATTCAAACAGAAGAGACAGATCATTGTTACCACTGATTCAGTTAAGTTTTCTCCAGTAAAAAGTACAAGAGCATGATTGGCAGCACTTGAAGTTACAGTTAAAAAGCCCATTCCCACTCAAGTGAGACAGCAGCAATCACGCAATTAAAAAACCAATCCAGCTCCCATATATCCAAGGATTAAGTCTTCTCATGTCCATAAGGGTAGGGATGCTCCCTTTTTCTTGAAACATTTCTATATCCTACTGCGTGTCAAAGCAAAAGAACTTGGAGGCTCACCAAGCAATTCACCTATGCAAGCGGTGCAGTGGTGTTGCAAAGCTCAAGCTGTTTTGCTGGTGTTGCACAGAGCACAACCTCTGCGACAGGATACAGGTATCTGGAATGCATTGGCATAAACTACTTGATGTTCTTCTTATCTAGTCAAAGACTGCGGTTATCGGGCACGTGTTCCTCCAGCCTTCCATTTATGCCACGATTCATTGAATAAAACCATTTGCTGGTACAGGTGATCTTCAAGATCCATCCACAATTCTCCAAAATTTGAATAGCATCTCGTGACGCTAAAAACTTTACTCCAAAACCTTGACCTGCTGCACAGCAGCATCCTTAAGTAGGTCATCTTGAAACAGAGGACCTTTTGTAAACACCTGCCTTTTACGAGCACACAGGCAGGGGACAGCACAGAATTTTCTGGTAATTGAAGATATCCCTCATACTGGAGCTACTCTCAGGGGAAGGAAGTCTGAAGTAAGTTACATTTCTTAGTTGACAGGTGAATGACAAGCATGTTATTCTGAGCCATTGGAACACAGAAAGCTGTAAAAATAGCACGAAGTGAACCCAGATGAACACCGAGTACTGCCCTTTCAGAGACAGAGCAACCTGCAAAACCCCTCAGTAAAATGTGCTGTAAAAGCATCATCACAAGCCAGCAGATGCTCAGTAACACCAGTGAAGTAGATTTCTCCATATACTTTTCTCCATAAGTTGGGGAAATTCCAGTCTCCCTTTAATTAAGCTATCCTGTGCATTCGTACACAAGTAATTTTGAAGTAGTTTCTGCAGCTACATCCTATGCTTTTCCCCCTCCCCAAGCCATTCCCTTACGACAGATGTTCCCACACAGAATACATTACTGTCCCACAAACCGTCAACCACACGTCAACATACTTGAACGGTGTTTTTCATCAATCCCGCTATTAATTTTGGGACCAGAAAGCAAGTTCCCACTGTGAAGCGCACAGCCTCTTCCTCTCTCCAGTTCCAAATCAAGTTACAAAAGATATACAGCCATGCGCTGTCAAGAAGAGAGGTATGTTTCCAACACTGAACCACCAAGTAAACAGATGCCAATAGCATATATTTGGATGAAAACAAACTGAAGTTGAGAGAAAGACTGCAGCATCAACACAACACAGAAAACTCTGCCAGCTTTCAGGAATATTAGTGTCCTACTCCTCAACTTTCTTTTCTGCTAGTCTTCGTAGACAAGACCTACATATTAAGAGGTGGAGTTGCAGTAAGTCTTCAGCTCATTGCAAGGTCGTGCAGCTTGCACCCAGCTTCGCCAAGGCTCTCTTCTCCCTCCTTTCTGTTACCACATTTGCTAGTCTCCAGCTCTGTTCCCCTCTGCCCAGCAGTACCACCAAACAGCTGTACTCTCCATAATGCCCTATCGGAAAGGGATTTTATGTTGAACATTGGAGTTTTTTCCCCTGTAGATTTGCCATGTCTTAAAGCCCTAGTTCACAGCAAGTTGTAGTATATTATGCTTTTGTTTAGAGGCTCAAAAAAATCAAAAGACACTAAGATGCCATGATTTAAAAGTCAAATAAAGATTTTGCTGTTGTTTTAAGCACAGGTCATATTTTTGAGAAACACCAGTTTGCCAATATTTTTTATGGTCCATATTTCCATGTAATTTCTGCCTCCGTGGCAGCAGTTACAATCTCTAGGAGTGAGAAGAACACAAAGCTCTATTGAGTAAGGGTTGAATAAAAGCGACATTGAAGCACTACAAAATCAGCCTCTCCGATATCTGGAGATGTTGTGCTCTCTCTCAAGCCAAGTGTGATGAATCAAGCACACAGAAACCCCGCTCTGTCTGAATACAGAGAGGCAAAGAAGTTTATAATTGAGTGTCCCCGCCATGGTACAATGAAATTTTGCTTTTTTGCACAGTCATTTTTGAACAGTCATTTTTCTTCTGAATACCTCACTGATGGCAATTCTTCTTTAGAAATTGCCTGACTGGGACTGCCAACCTTTATGAAAGAAGCGTGTGTGCTTCCCTGACTGAGGGTCTTTGGCAGTGTAAGACAATCCAACTGTTGGCTGCTACATCCCATCGTACTGCTGCGTCTCCAAATCTCAACACTTCATTTCAGCATGCTTGTCCAAAAGAAAGCTATTCGCTTTGGTGGATTAGTTTCTCTGCCAGATTAGCACACAAACTTCCCAGCAAACTATTTGCTGAACATCAGAGTGAAGCAGGGATGTGGCAGCAACGGAGACGATTTTAGAGCGCTGCAGGACATGGCCCTAAATTCACAGCAATCCCACATTTACTGTGCCCATGGGAAGACTCTGTCAAACTACTGGAAAAACGCTCACAAACCTCTTGAAATTTGAAATTTAAGAGCAGCTATGTCAACTAATTAATTGAGTTGTAAACGACATTACAATGAGATATTTTAAATTGTCATTAATTATCAGACAGTCTATAATATGAACTCTAAAACTGCATGTACCAGCTGAGGTGGATGGCTGTATGATTAAGAAACTGAATTTTAAAAGTACCTGAAAGAACCCATCATCAATAACTCCTGTGTGATATGTGACAAATAACTTCACACTCCCTGTCTGTAGAGAGGATAGGGTACTGCTGGCCAGTTATTGACAGGTTCACGTAATGCATAGGATTTTGCAGCTGAGATGAAGATCAACTATGGCCAGATTTGTTTTAAAGCATGCAGAGCACTTGGAAATCATACATATTTCCAAATAAAATAGAGCACCTCAAGCAAACAAAAATTTCCCTTAAATCAAATGTAAATTAAATAGTTTCTTCGTGTCTCCAACAATGTAGCTGACTGACATAGTAAGTGGTCAGACTTGATTTAGAAAGAACACTTGTGCTTGAGAGCAAAACAGCAATTGAATTCCCGCTGCATTTGTTCATTCCTACCATTCAATATCATCAAGCTCCTTTACATAAGCACTACTGGCACAGGCATCAAAGGAGACAAAAAGATAGCAAATAATGTAATCAGCCATAACAAGCAATCTCTTGAAAAAAGTTAAAAATACATAGGGGATGAAGACAGACTAGAGAAATCAGACCGACGTGGTTCAGAGATACCTCCTGCAGTACTGACAGAGCAATTTAAAAGCATCTTTTTGATGCAGTATCAAGGCTCTCATAGTTCATAGAGTATACAACCATCTCCCAGAGATGGCTTCTTGTATTCCAAAAGGCAGGACAAACCCAAAGCAGCTGCCAATGTTTAGATGAGTGAGCTTAAATTCACCCCCAGCGACAAATGCGCTGAGCATTGGTGAGAAGTGCACAGACACAGCCATTTCTACAAACTGAACTGATGAACTGGTGCCAAGTAAAACTCAAAGCTGGACGAACTGGTCTGGAAAGTGGGTTTCATGCACTGATCAGTTTTTGAAACTCAAATCTGATTGGTATTAATGATGACATCAGAGTACTGCAAGATGCATCATCAGAGATGATGCCTTTGGAGAAAGCATTACTTAAGTGGTTCCTCCTGGAGGTGGCACCATCTCAGTGCAAAGGGTCAATGAAGAACACATTATTAACAGGAAAGTATAATTCCAATATAAAAAAGATATTGTGCCATCTGTTACAGAGTGATTCCATCCCAAACTCTAATTATTTTGATTCTTCAGAATTTGCTAATTTTAAATGAGGAAAAATCTTGACATTTCTAAAGCAGTTTTTCCTCCATTAGTGACAATTTGTCAGCCTATGTTTGTGTTGTCAGCTGCTGTAGACAACTGCCGCCTTTGACAATAGGCAGTTTTTACCTTTTTCACCTGAAATACTTTTTTTTAAAAAACTTGAAATTTGTTCAGATAATGACCAAGGGGCCATGTCTTCCAGCAATTCAAAGACAATAGCAGCCTCAACTACAAGAGCTTGGGGTCATCACTAAGCTTCTTAAATTATGCTCTTGAAAATAATCAAGACATACCGCTACCGCTTCGTACTTGTTAAACTTTCTGTTTGCACTGACATCCTAGCTTAGGTAGAGGGGTTACTTTACATAGAACTGTTTACTAAAGGATTGACAAATTGCTTTTTCAATGAGAGACAAAAAATGCAAGAGAAAAAAGGAACTATAATCTCTAACACATTACATCATCTTTTTCAAGGATTTCAAAGGCTGACATTGAAAGTTCGTATTAAGGTCTTTGCTTCATGCACCCAGATTGATTTTAGAAAAGCAACACCAAGTTTTTCCTCCTTGTTTACAGGTCATGTTTTTAAGGCAGCTTCCTCAGAAAGTCAAATACACAAAGCCCTCCTAAATGATTGGTGCTGGATGCAATCATCCGGCAATGGTGTAATCCAAAGAAGGTTCTGTAATGTGTTCATTATTGCATAATTTAAAATTGTCAGAGCTGTGTCTGCCACACAGCATTGTTATAAATAAGGATTATATTCGCTATGCAGGAGACAAACATACACTAATTGAATTCTAAGAGTCTGACTACTCTCATCTGCAACTGCAGTTGTAAAAATAGCATTGCAGAAGTAAAAGCTTTCAGATAGTCTTACTATTGAAAAACTCAACTTTTCAGTTTAACATTAACCAGTATCCTCTCATAACTGATGCTCGTAAACCCCTGTGCAAAAATAACACACATTCATTTATACACAGAAAATTTGGGAATTTAAACAACATGGAAACAAAGCTTTTCAAAGGTTTTCAAAGGTTTTTTAATTTCAAAGCATTTTAATTTTGGATTAACTTCAAAATTTCAACTTCTTTTTTTAAAATTTTTATTTTATAATTTCTCTGGGAATGCAAATTACCACTTTTAAGCAGCTTAAAATGCCCCATTTTAAATTAAAAAAAAAGGAGAATGGACAAGCAGCCAATTCAACATTTTTCTCTTGAGGACCTGCTAAAGGAAAATGTATCTGATACTCTCACAAAATTCACTAACAGCACATCTAATTTCTTCCTCCCCCGTATTAAGAAAACAGAACAGACCCACTTCACGATGGTCAAAGCCCATTAAATTAATTTATCTGCAGAAACAACTGCTCTGGCAAAACTATGTGGCTTAGGACTCTTAGAAGAGATTTGTCAATTATGTAATTCCCATCCTTCTTAAAAAAAAGGCTTTTATTACTCAGTACATCCATACATTTATTAATTCACTCATACACTACAATATCCGAGACAAATGTGAGCATTTTAATGTCCAGTCCTAATAGGTACTGCATGAGGGAGAAGTCTGCGTTATAGCTGCAATCCTACAAACTCACTAGTTTTGCAGAGGCATAACCCGTCACAAATTACACAAGACAGTTTCACTTTTTTAATGCGTGTAGGGACAGCAGTCCATAGGGACTCTGGAGCAAGTTACCGGAGTCATGCTGTGAACTACTCTCTGATTTTATACGACTTTAGTTGCAAGTGGCTGCAGCTCCACAGAAGGTACCTTGCAAGAGCTTGTTGTGGGCAACAGAATCCCAACGTATTAACTTAAAATAGTAAAAGTCTACATAAAACAAGTCGCACACAGAAAAACTCCAAACGTAAAGCACTGAGGGGAACAAAGGACTAAAACTGAGAGAACTGCTATTTCCAGAGCTCTGCAACCTCATGCAGAAGATGAGAGTAATTTTAATTTCAAGTCTGATTATAAACACGTGGAGGGGAAATTTCAGCTAGATGGAACAAAACTGGCAAGCAAAATGTTTTCATTTGATTAAAAAGTTTTAGATAATGAGAAACGGGGGTTTCAGGGTGGTTTTTTATTTCAACAGACTGCCAACTGATTGAAAGAGGAAGGGGATCAGAGACAATATTGTGTACTTTCTGCTCCCTATAATATTGAGGCAATTGCTTAATGTTTTCATGGGTAACCACCTTTCTTTTGGGATCAAATCTCAAAACTCGCACCTTTTAAGTTGTGTCTGCATGTCTAAAAATCTAGTTAAAGAATACAGCTTTGCATTTGGCTCTCAACCTAAATGAGCCGTCTCCAACTACCTGGTGCCGCTGTAGGTACAGCTGTCCCCCAAAAGCTCTGTTCAACACTGGCGAGCTCCTTCCATACCTGGAGGAAGTGTCTTTCTCCAACAGAGTGCAACCCCACTTGTTGTCAAGGTCTCAAAGAAGGGGAATTTTTCACGTAGTTGGGCAAACCCAGAGTTTGTGCATCATGACAAACCGAACTGGGCTCCATTTACCGAGCAGCAAGTGCAGAAGGGAGAGCACTTCTCTCTCTTGCCAACAGGAGAATTTTTAATCAAAGAGGGGGAAGAGGCATTTAAAGGGAACTAATACATCCATAGCATAAAACATATCCACAGTAGTAAAGTGCTAGCAGTACAGGAATACCTTTATTTCCAGACTGGTAGATTATCCTTTCTATAGACCTGACAGAGAGCAGAGCTGGTAAAGGAATATCAGTGTGCTACGTGGGCACCGTGCCCCTCGTAGATGCAGCTGTAGCAGCAGATGTAACTGTTGGCACGGGAACTGTGCCTTCCTCAGACAAACAAGCTAAAGTGATAAAATGTTGTTATAAGGACAAAACACATTAGTTACACAAGTCGATCTGAGCTACCATGACAGAAATCACACCGCTGGTATATAATGCAGATCTGATCCTCAGCTAAAACTTTCAAAGCAAATCCTCATCTTAGATGCTTCTTAGCAACACAAATGTTTTTCCTTAAAATAAAAGCATTTCTAGTAGCGATATTTGGACAGTACCTGAATAATTATCCTTATCCAAAAAAGCCTCTCCGTTATCAAAGCGGAAATCATAATTCCTTCTGATCTCGTTTTGCTTATCACTTAGAGCATGCAGCACTATGACCTTACTAAAGTATTCCAACTTGGTGCCTATGATTAGCTGTTTAAACCAGTTTTTGGCGATTCGGGCAACTGTTCATGACAAGTTTAATGGTAATTATAAGTACATTATGCTCTTGAAGAAGGCGACAAAATAATAAGAGGAATGAGCTTTACACAGACTTCAGGCAACTCCTTGATGACACTACATGACTAATATTCCAATATTGCTAATGACTAACATGATGAAAATCCAGACATGCATTGAGGCTTTTAGTTATATATTAAGAATTAAAACATTTATGCCACATCTATAAAAGCTGTACCTAAAAAGCTACTTTAAAATGCTGTTGGAATTAAGACTCAAGTATCTGGAAAATAAAATAGGCCAGGACTCCTACCTCTGAAGACCATCATGTCAACAACACCTATACTCAACCGAGCTTACACTTCCTGACCTCTTTTACAAATTTCCCTTTCACCAAATGTTTCTATCTGTTTCCAAAGGAAAAAGGAACAGAGTAAATACAGGGCTATTTCTAGCGAGGTAAAAGGACATTAACAGTTTTCCAAACTCTAACCTCACTCACCTCCAACTTCTACATCCTTCACATCTCCCTTGGTCCAAGTGTTTAAAGACCAAGCCCCATACTCTCAACAATCATACAACATAACGACTGCCCCTATGGAAAAGGTATGGCAGGAATGTCTCTCCTCCATGTAGCAGCAGCTAACCAGGATCATTTTCAAATAGAAGAATGTCTCTGAACACCCCGATTGCTGTCCAGATATGTGAGGGTTCAAATTCATCTTCAATCATTTCATCTCACCCATCAGTTTCACTGTCAGATTACTGACTACCTTGCTTCTCCCATGTGTATTTATAATAAAATCTGGATAGAAAGATTATCCTGAAGTCTCTTATTCCTCTTCCAACATGATTTTTAAACTCTACCAGCATTCTACGGACCCTTTCATACATAATTTGGTGTAGCATTAGAAGATTGGCCTCAAAGAAAACCTTGCAAGAACAAAAGTTATCCAATTAAAAGGTCACTTGCCTTTACGTATGTATGATGTATTAAATTTGTATATCCAGATTTGCTGGACAATGGAAGAACTTGTTTTCTGCTGAGGCTTTCCTACTTTACTGATTATGAATGCAAGGAAAGCATGTTCTACGAGTAGAATTTAATTTATTTATGAATTAGTTGACTAATAAAATGAACTTAGAAGGAAAGTGCATCGGTTCTTGAAGAGTGTCAGACTTCAGAGGGCACATTAGAGTTATACTGGTCATTTACTGAAGACATTTGTTCTAAATTGCTGCCAAGGTTATCTCTAGACAAATTACAGAAAATGTCCTTGTTCTTTGGAAAAGACATTTTGCTCTCCATCTTAAAATGGGAAATTAGTCTCGAGTTGGACTAACCCTGCCTCTTTTCTCCAGACCATAGCGCAAGGACATTTCCCTTGTAATACTTGCTTTTATTTTTAAGGCAATTGTGTAAAAGACAACCTTGAGTTTGCAGGTTTTCCCCCCCCTGTAAATTAGCTTACTGAACAGGAAAAATAGGTGCTCAGATACCACGGTAATGACTGGTAATGACCCTAGCCTGGAAAATGCAGAGTTTTGAGCGATTAATATACCCAAAGATTCAGAAAAATATTCCAAGTCAATATTTGATTTGGGTGTCAAGTGGTATGCTTGTCTGCACTTCTCACCCAAGAGACATCATCTCTGTCTTTCAGGACTGATACATACCTTTGATGGCAAGCATGAAGAATATTTAAAGAGTGAGCAAAGCCAGTCCACTCCCACCTCCAAAGATGCTAGTTTTATAAACTTGGTATAAACTTTGGAAATCAGATGGCTAATAGACACAAAGGATAATCTTGTGAGACCAGATTTATTTCTAGATCTGCTGGATACTTCCATTCTATGCTTCATTTGTAATAAATATATAAGATGCACAAACACTAAGTGCATTCCTTTATCACAAAGGTAACTAGCTATGCCCAGGTAAGTTATATCTCATGAACAGAGGATAGGCAAGCCTCAGTTTTTCAAAACCTTTGCTGTGTCTGAAGTCCAAAAGCTAGCTATTATTTTAAACCCAAGCTATGTTTTACCCACTTCAGATTTTTTAAAAGCCTTCCACATGTAAAAAACCTGCAGCTGAAGAATATATAGGCTGCAAGTATGGGCAAATCAGGATAAATTGCAATAAAAATGGTGCAAGTGTGCAAGGCTTTGGGTTTTCGGAAAGTGGTATTTTTAGACTGAGGTCTGAAGAATTACTCTAGGACATCGGGCTAGACAGTTAGGGCAACAGAAGGGGAAAATGTCAGCGCGAGAGGCTACGGATAGCTTATGGAGTTGCAAGTGCCTAAATGTGATTCTTTCCAAGCAAATAAATTTGCAGGCTGCATCTGTTCATGGGTTTTCACTGAAAATGAGAAAATCATCTCTCCATATGCAAGATACAACCCAGTGCATTAAGAAGAGGTAAAGAGCAGTCTTTTCAGATAAATTAAAGCCATTGGAAAAAAATTGATGCTTACGAAATATCACTGAGCGCTTTCACCTCCCTGGTCTTACCAAAGTTTGTCCAAGAAAGAAACTTAAAAACAAAATTTGAGAAAAACATTTGATATAGGGGTACTGGGTTCCAGAATAAGATAAGATTATTTGTTGTTTTTAACGAATTACAAACTGTCCCTCTCCAAAATATTCTTCAGCAAGCAAACAGCTACTGGAAGATTTTAACCCGGACTCTGTCCTCATCTACCTTTTAACTACCTAATTTCTTAAGGTCTGAAAAACTTTTCCATTAAAACTACACAGTATAAAACAGTGATAAATTGACAACCTAATTTTTATTTTTCTAAAGCGTTCAATAGTGTAGCAAAAGTTTCTTCTTAACATTTATGGCTTTTTCATTTTTCAGACAATAGCCAGGAACACTGGTTCCTGAATTGTTTTCTCTTCCGTTATTTTTGTGTGCTGCATTTAAATTGGCTTCTCAATTCCTGAATTAAACTCCTTCAACAAAATTCAGGCAGAGTGCTAGCTAGTTAATGGACTGTTAGTACAGAGCAATTTTGAAAGCTATCTTTGAAACATATTATTCAACTGAGACAAATCTCATTTTACTATTTTACCATTACTCAGTTTTCAAAAGACAGGATAAGGGGGTTAGTATTTTACTATGTGAGAAACAAAATAGATGGAAGCCCTTTGGGACACGGTTTTGGTATGGTTTCTCTAGAAGATACAGACCCAGCAGGCAAATCAGATTTTTGTGGTTATTGCACCTTTTGGTCAAATTTGGCTGCCTGGACTTTAGGAACCACAAAGCAGACAGTGCTCTGCTGCTAAGAAGGGAATGTTTCAAAATAAAATTACTCAAATCATGTGCTTGAATCTCTTTACAGCTACTTGGAGGGCCCGTAAACACCTCTGCACTGCAGGAGCAAGAACTTCCCGTGCTAACCCAGGGCAGAAGCAGCAATGCCACTCCTCCTGTCTAGCCAAGCCTGCAACAGTTTAGTGTCAAAAAAAAAAAAAAAAAAAAAAAAAATCACAGTCCCCTCTAGTGGCTGGTTTACCAGGAGAGCAGCACTAACTCCTCCAGGTCACAGGAAAAAGGGGTACAAAATCCAAGGTGTAACACTTCTCACTAATTCAGATGGGGATCTGCTGCGTTACCCAGGGCAGAGCAGGTCTCTTACACGTGTTTCTTCCCATCGGTCAGCATTAAAGGAAACGACATGTTCTCTTCTACATCTAAAACACAGGAGCCTGTCAATCCCGGCGCGATACACAACACAGCTCCATTCTGCACTGCAGCTGTTTTGTCACATTTGATGTCTTGAGTCACTCAGCAGCATTTCTGAGGGTAGTGATGATAAACTCCCCAGCACACTTATCTTCCACTGAAAACAGGTGGAAGCAATCACTTCTCATCTCACCAAGTGGAACATCTTCTGTTCTGCTCTTACACAATCTTTTATTGTTTCTCCGGATACCTGCAGTTGAGTTTTCTGCCCGAGAGCAGAATCATATGGGAACTTGAAAACATCCTTCTCCATTCTGGCAGAGACACACCGAGGCATTGTAAGTGCAACCCACCCCGACCTGTCTTGCTTCACAGTAAATTTGACATCGCATACGACTCTGCAGTGGCTCTCTATCCCCTCGAGACAAGGGCACTGCAGGAATATTATTCCCCTTCTGTCGAAGCTAAGCGTATATATTAATCCATCTACATTCATGGAAGAGGTCTGTAAGTCATCTAAGACCATGTTACTCTATAGCTATAGCTACATTTTAGACAGCAAAAGCAATAAGCAAGCCTTCAAAAAGTTGTTGCAGCAGCATATCATTTTAGCAGAACCTTTTGATGCCAGTCAGAAATATTGTTTAATGCATACTTTCAGTGGAACAGTCTTTCTTGAAAGACAGACTGGCTGAACAGAGGTTCTGTAAAACTCATTTGCAGCTTGGCATTTTGCGCACAAGATAAGGTCAGTAAAAACCGCTCTTACATGCCAGTGAGGACAGGGACAGCCACCCGTTGCTTTTCAGATGGCACATGTATTCTGAAGGGCTCACCTAGCAAGGGCAGGAGGGAAGCTCGTGGACAGAGCAGCACAATTACTCCTTTGTAATTATGCCAATAAACTCCGTGTGTGGACACCACACATCCACAGAAGAGGTGGCAGAACTATGGCAGAATAGGCACTGCTATTGTTATGCCAGTCAACTATAAACAAGCCCTAAAAATAATTTTCTAGATATGGTAGGCTTGCAACATGAAGAAGGGAAACTTTAGACAAAACCGCTTCAAAGTGTTCCACCGCTGCACGTGGCACGGCCATGTCCTGCTCCAAGGCAGGGGCACAGCAGCACTGTCTTCCGCCTGTTTTGCTGAAGAACATTAGTTACTTAAAATTTAGAATAAAATAACTTTGAAACTATATGAAGATGGCATTTACACTGAAACGCAGCATGCCAAAAGTGAAGAATGGATACCTTTGAAGAATTAAAGATTTTCATTTTTTAGACAGCAAGTCTGAAGAACTGGACTAGCCTGACACAGCCCAGACTATGGGGCAGTTGCGCACCACGCTCAGAGCCCCTAAGGCTTTAAAAAAAGTGAGAAAAATATATTGAGCAAGAGTCAGAAACTGCTTTTACTGACGTTCAGTAGGTGTTATTCTGGAGTAATTTAAATCTGTCAAGTTGTGTTGAAAGTATTCCCGATGAGCTCAGGAGACACATGGACTCAATTATCAAACACAGTGATACCAAGAGAGCAAAACCACATTAATCGGTATCTGACTGTTCCAGGGAGCTGCTGAGGTTAAGCGCACGAGCCAGCTGACGCCTCAAAGTGTACAGAAGTGCACAGGAGGAGTTTTTGAAGTTTATTCCTAGTGGCATGTTTCTTCAACAATACCTATAGCTGTTTGCTCCTTGGCATTTAGCATCAGCAGGCACAAAGCTCTCATGCGAAAACAATGGCAAGAGGACAAGGTTACCAAGAGGCATCTATGAACACAGAGTATGAACTTCTGTTGCTCTTTGTAAACGCGCTACCTGTTGGAAAGCTTTTACATTGCACAGTAGGCTAATGATCTTTAATGCATTTTGGTTAAGACAGGTCGGTCCCATTTAAGCTGACCTTGCCACAGATTAGCTTTAGTCTGGAATAACATCAGTTTGAGAGCCTTTGGGTTTTTAT
Organism: Pelecanoides urinatrix; assembly: GCA_013400755.1. Taxonomy (NCBI): domain Eukaryota; kingdom Metazoa; phylum Chordata; class Aves; order Procellariiformes; family Procellariidae; genus Pelecanoides; species Pelecanoides urinatrix. The sequence goes on along the minus strand of VZTQ01004600.1, from coordinate 1,394,525 downwards.
TAGAAAAAGGTGTCAGGCATCAGTTTTGTTGTTATTGCAAGTTTCCTGTTTGTCTGTTGTTTGCTTTTTACACACGCAAGCAGGTTTTCATTCTAAAAGTCTTCACATAAAAGGTCTGTTTATATTCACTGGTATTTTACTGAAGAGCAGGCTTGAAGCAACAGGTCAAACTGTACAGCAGGACAGTCATGCCACAGTCTCCCTTACTCTGTATCACCATCTCCAGTTAACAAATCAAGTAAAGGTAACAGCATAACATACTCACCTTGCATACTGTCTAAAACTATGTGGGCTATGTAACAGTAGCTGCTGCTTTTTGATAAGTTTACATTTTTCATTATTTAAATATTGAATTAAATTTATTTAAATTCCTTAAAGTAAAATTTAAGAAGCAATTTTATTACACAATTTGTTATTTGTTTCAACAGAATTGAAAAATGTGTGTTGCCTAGTCTTGCCGTAATTTAACTAGTGATAATTTAATTTTAATTTGTACCATCTTACCTCAATCAATTTGTTGGCATGTTCACGGAAAACCTGGGCATATTCTTTAACTTCTTTTTCGTTCCCATTCTTGGCAGCTTCAATCAACACTAAAAGCGGAACATTTGTTTCCAGAAAAGAGTCTGATACATGGTCCATAACAGCTTTGCGGAGCTAAAATAAAAATAAAAAGAATGAGAAATTTTTCAGTAGCGTTCCACTGCTGTTTTCCTTTCACTGTATTAATATGTAAAGCTTAAGTACTTTTGTCGTTGATCCTTTCCTTTGTGTGGTCAAGGCCTTCCCTCCACCAAGTCTTGTCTATACACTTTTTGCTTCAATTTAAATTAAATCTCCTTAAAAAAATGGATTACTTATGTAAGTGCAAGTCACTAGTTTGGCCACAAATATTGATTTAGCAGCTCATATTGGTTTTGTCTGAGTAAATTTGCTGCTTTCCCTCAGCTGATTAAACAACATGCTGATCTAACTTTATTTTTCTACTAGAATAAAAACATTTTTCAAACTTGATCCATATTCACATTTACTTGAAAAGGAGAATATATTGCTATAAAAACCAAACAGAAAAACCTGGTGCTACATAAATACAGTCCTCAAAGAAAATAAGCTCTCCGAGATGAATACAATCAGAATTATAAAACATACCTGATTATGTTCAAAATCCATAAAATGTGAGGTGTTTGGGTTTTTTTTAAATCTCTTGCCACAAGGATGACTAAGAATCCAACATCTTTATTACACAGTTAACAGGGGATTACATTTCCACCCCATGCTTCCCTGTGAACCAGGCACTGGAAGCTTCTAGCTTTTAATTCACTAAATACAAGCAGGCAAGCCCACTGCCCACTGGAAACAAACCAACAGATAACGAATTTCCAAGAGGGCAAACATGCAGGAATGCACTCATTTGTCTCAGCAAGTATCAACTTCATATATTAACTACCTGTCTACGCAAGTCTCTGGTCTTTTTGGTCATTTTATCAATTGCAGAGTTCAGTGCATCACTTCTTTCTTTGCGTCCAGCCTGAAAAATAAGAGACAAAGAGGTAAACAGGTAATTCAGGGTCTCAGAGTAAAACCAGTATTATTCACTCCAAGTACACTGTCAGATTTATTTTTTTTTTTTGAAGTGCATGCACACTAGAAGAAAAGTCTCCTCCACCTCCCTGATAAAGCACTCTCTTCCTGGCCAGTTTGGGCAGTACAGGAACATTTGACATCTTAAGATTTTACCTCTAACACTCTTCAGCTTTCTTTCAGAACAAAAGGATGGTTTCATAAATCTAGACATCTTTTTGCTCCTTATCAACTGGAGACCACATTCAACCTCCGCGTTTGAGATTTCTCTTTTCTGCCAGCTCAGTCAGCCACCCTACGGCGGGCACTGCATCAAGCCCAGAACAGCCCTGCTGCAATCCTCAATCTTCTACGGGCCGGGCTGTGGAGATCGCCCCAGGCCAGGGGGCTGCACGCAAACCCCTGACACTGCCTTCAACCCGCAGGTACGAGCACCGTGCCAGCAGTCCGCAGGGCTGCGCATCCGATACGACGGTGCTCCCTTACACACCGTCATACCCAACTACCACAGAAGACTGCTCTTGAGCGGTCGGTCAGAAGCCAAAAATTAATTATCTTAAAGGTAAAATCCTTATAAAACATTTGTCGGGGATGAAATCCAACATTTCAAGTAAGCATCCAGGCCCACCCGCTGAGAGCTGGATTTCGCCAAGGTTCGATACAGCAAGTTCTGCATTAGCTCCGTTGTTAAAGAGGGCAAGGGGCCAAGAAGCAGTGGCAGCTTCTCTTTTTAAGCAGAGTCTGGGTCGAAAATATCCTAATTTGAATCAAATTGGGAGTGTTAGATAAAACAATGGTGGTGGTCTGGTTTTGCTGGGAGTTTTTTCTATATAATATAGCTTAAATTAGAGTTTTGAACACACTTTATGCAACCACAATCCAATTTCTGAAGTTTTAAGCCAGAATATAATTATCCCGTTGAGAAGAAAAACCATTTAGCAGCACTGAAGTGAGGGTATGCCAGTTACCAATTCTCCAGGTGACAGGCTGGTTTGAAATACCTGGATGGGCAGCCTTGAATCTAAAATATGGAGTCCACTCTACAGCAGAAATAAAAATTAAACAAAATCAGGGGTAATTAGGACATTGTACTGTCATTATAGTTTAATGAATTATTGAAGATTTGTCACCTCCCTGATCAAGTAATTTGATTCCCATCACAAAAGGTAACTAAAAAGTGACTGAAATTAAAACCAGGAGCTCGTTCTGACTACGCCACAGCCTTCGGCAGACCCGGCGTTGGCCCGTTCTTCACTCCACATTCAAAAATCAAAGCTGAAGTCTCTAAATAAAAAAATGCTACTTATTTATTGAACAGTTTGCTGTTCCCATGCTCAGTGGATATGAAACCAAAACACGGTTAGGCTAGAAAGTCCCCATTCATCATTGAACGCGATGGCTTTGTCCCAAGCCGCAGTCCGAGCGCGCCGGTGGCAGCGGGTGCTGCCTGCACCCCGAGGTGGGCAGCGGGGTCCTCGCAGCGGGCGATTCACCCGAAAACCTGAAACCTGCCAACTGCACAAACTAAACGCCTGCTCTGAGACATAAACCTGCAATTGCAGCCGCGTGCTCTTTCTGATGCATTCACACCAGTTTACCTATTGCAACGTGACCATTTTACTGAACCCATGGCACCCGCCCTGTACACATAGGCACTTTTTCCCAGGAATATCTTTGGATCTAAGATATATACTCATCTATTATGTAGAAAGCCAAACATTCAGCTGTTCCAAGAAGTGCCATTTTACTTCCCCCTGGCTGCCCCTACATTACCATTTTAACACGAAGCAGGAGCACGCTTTTGAAGCGAGTCCACCCATCGCTTCCACTTTGCTGTCCCCGGCTTCACAGCCCGGAACAGCCCCAGTGCACGAGGACCAGACGCCTTTCGGATGAGAGGAAAACCAAGAGATGGCTTGCACTAATGGACACTCAGTTCATGAGACCAGACCACAGCCAGTCCTATGTAAAATGCCCTGAAAAGCATGCAATGCATACATTAGAGCCTAAGCAGCACCAATTTCATACTGTTGATCCGTTCCTATTAAGCTGCACCACGTATTAGCAGAGAAAGAGCTGTACAATCTAAACCCATTAGATTTTAGCAAGGCAGCTCCAGTTTATTTTCACCTTGTTGGCATTCAGAAATTTTAGTACAGAAGGTCGTCAAAAGTATTAACAGAATTTCCTTCTGAAGGTTGCAACATAAAATGCCCTGCTAATTTAGCTGTGGTAATTTAACAATTTAGCACATATAGCTACTAACCTGGCTCCTTCGTTAGGGCTGGTGCAGTGGGGCAGAACAGGACAAACACAATGGATGCCTGGCACCTCTGTGGCTACAGAGACCCTGTTGTCATTAACATCTTAAATCATCACAGCCAATTCTAACCAAGGTCCTGGCCCGGAGACAAAGATGTCAAGTTTTGCCCATCTGAAGTTTCTTGACCTTTTTTGCATAAAATGAAACCTAAAACACTAACCGTGGGACCAATTAGTCCCTGTCAGGTCCAAGTGGAGGCAGCTAGTGGAGGCAGTGCTAGCAGCACTGGTCGCTGGAGCACATGAAAAGCTGTACAGCCTGCGGCTGCATGAACCCTCCAGGGCACGTAAAGACACTGAAGATCATCCCTGACCAGTCACTTTGTCCAGGCTCCCACACGCTGAGTTTTACCCACTGGTTCCACCCTACAGCTCAACAAGTCCTGTTTGAGCTCGTCTCTCTCTCTCAAGTAATAAATCGTGTTCTAAAGGCTCCAAGTGACAATCTACCACTTCTGGGTAATTTCTTCCAGTAACCAATTACCCTTATTATTAAAAAATTGGTCCTTGTTTCTAGTCTAAACTTTCACTGAGAAGCCAACTAATGACCCGGCAGCACAACACATCCCAGCTACCAGCTTCTCTTATCTACGGGATTAGGAAGACTCACAATAGCGAAGCCTGAATGTTCAGATTACTGATAGGATTTTTTAGATATTCAGCACAAAACTCTGCTGGGGGAATCACAAGCTCTGCAGTTAGTAAGCAGCTAATAGATTCAGTAGATTTTAACAGGGTCATGTTGACCATGTCAGTCATTTTGCAGTACGATACCACAGCTCTGTCCAGTATCATGGATAATAAATTTAGCCACAGTGCAAGTTTACTTTAAATTGAATCAGATCTTTATCAAAGAAGCTAGAATTGGTGTTAAAAATTGCTCATTTCCCTCACCCCTTATAATCTCTGCTCTTCCACCATCATTGCCACCCTGCTTGGAAAGCAATACAAGCAGTCACTGTTGCATCCTTGCTGTTCCAGCTCACGCAGCTATCCCCACTAGGGTTTGTTTTAATGGCTTAAAGCAAAGAAAAGGGATTTGTATACTGGGAGGCAAGTGGAATCACCATCTCTGTCACAAAGCATTCCCTTTGTAGGCCTGCCATTTGAATTAAAAAAAAAAACCCAAACACAACCTGAACCAAGTTTTTCCTACAGCTACTGATGTTAAAATCTAACCCCAACTGATTTATAAAGGTAACAGAGCACGGTGGTGGCAGTGCATGAATGCTATCTTAAAGCCACCAGGATCAGCAGCATACGTATTACAATAAGTTACTCACAAAGCCGTGTTTTTATAGCCAAATATCAAAAACTTTCATTGTTGATCTCAACAGTTCATCATCAGTTTAGGTTAAGTTAAGACCACAGAGCTACTGAGAGAAATGGTGCCTCCTGCCCAGCACCAGCCCTCACAGCACACCCACCCCTGCAGAGCCCAGCACCCCTCCTCCCCAAATCAGCACCCAGATGTGAGCCAGATGTGCCACCGCTGCGTGACCCAGAGCCACCACTGCCCTGCCTGCCGCCCGCCATGCAATTACCTAAAAAAAGATGATTCACAGAGAGGTTTCTACTTCAGGTAATCTGTGAATTGTCTTCTGAGCTGTCTGTACAACAGGCGGCATTGTGGTTAATGATGGTGATTTAATAAGTGAAAAATGAGTGTTTGGCATACCTTCCTCTGGGCAGGCGGTGGCAGAGGCAGTTGTACGTCAGCACGCCACTGCTGAGCCATTCTTCATGGGGAGGCAGGAGATTTAGTGCTCAGATTCAGTTTGTCACATGCTTCATTTTTGCCTTGACACCTGGGCTAATTGCATGTCTACAAAGAATAACTATCCATACCCTTCCATTACCATGATATCAGGGCTGCAAACAAGTTCCAGTTATAATAGTGCTGATTCGAGACCAGGAAGGGTAAGCAGCAAAGTATGACACACATGAATTTCAGCAGTGTTTTCATATCTGAGGTCTGCTGGCTGAGGAGGCAGGACTATACTCTGGTTTGTTGCAGGAAGGAGTCTCCCATGGCGAGCCCATAGCTCGGGGGCTGCATGGCATCATCTAGGATTCAGCAAGAACCTTGTCCTGGTTTCGGCTGGGATAGAGTTAATTTTCTTCCTATTAGCTGGTATAGTGCCGTGTTTTGGATTTAGTATGATAACACACTGATGTTTTAGCTGTTGTTAAGTAGTGTTTACCCTAGTCAAGGACTCTTCAGCTTCCCCTGCTCTGCCAGGTGCACAAGAAGCTGGGAGGGGGCACAGCCAGGACAGCTGATCCAAACTGGCCACAGGGATATCCCATACCACAGGACGTCATGCTCAGCATGAAAAGCTGGAGGAAGAAGAAGGAGGGGGGGACACGTTCGGAGTGATGGCGTTTGTCTTCCCAAGTCACCGTTACGCGTGATGCAGCCCTGCTTTCCTGGAGATGGCTGAACCCCTACCTGCCGATGGGAAGTGGTGAATGAATTCCTTGTCTTACTTCGCTTGCACACATGGCTTTTACTTTACCTATTAAACTGTTTCTAACTCAACCCACGAGTTTTCTCACTTTCACCCTTCTGATTCTCTCCCCATCTCAGCAGGGGGGATTGAGCGAGCGGCTGGGTGGGGCTGAGTTGCCAGCTGGGGTTAAACTACGACAAACCTGAATCAGAATAAAGACGCCTGGGCTCCCCGTCCCGCGCAGCCTGCCGCGCTGCGCTGCTCCCCCGCTGCCGGGCTGCAGCCGCAGTGGTCCCACGCTCCCCTCAGCTTCGAGGGGAAGGCTGGCTCCTGCGCTTGTGCAGGGGCAAAGAGTAATCAAAATGTGCAACCAATGCCAGGTACAGCGAGCTGCCAGCCAGGGAGGTGACCGTCACCACTCTGTGCTGCGGCACACCTGTATCCTTTGCTCCCAGGAAGACAATGACACCCAACCTATGGTGCCCTGTCCCATCCCTCCCACCGCCCTCACCCAAAGGACCTCTGCAGCTAGCTTGAACAGCTAGACATGTCTGTTGATGATGCATCACCTTGGACATGCCTTTTCTCGTGTGTCCACTTTTCGGGGCTCACTGCTAACCCAGCTCCGTGTTAGCACATCCAAGTGACAGTATGTGTTCAGTAATGTTACAGCCACACATCTGTGCTTGTCTCCTTCACCCCTCAGCCTTACTGACATGGCACAAAGGCTATCTTTTAGCAAAAAAGCAGCAAATACTCCCATGATCCCCAATGTGCTAAGGTCCAGCAAAAATTAGCATGTTCACTTCTCCAGGCAGAAGGGCGAGCTGTCTGCTCGCACGGTGCCATGCACGTGGCTGCAAATCCCAGGTGCCCCCACCTCACCTGCCACTCCAGGGCTTGCTGTCCCCCAAGCTCACACCACAAGAAAGTCACGCAGCCCACATCTACATCAAGTAAAATTAGCTGATTTGCTGTTCTTAATACACTAGGAAGGCTTCCACAAGATGTCAGCCTAACTAAATGACAACGCTAGCCTTAGGGTGCAATTCTACTTTTCCAGTGTGTGGGTTTAGCAGGAAAACCAGTTCTGCTGCTGCTTGAGGAGCGGGGTAAGGGAGAAGCCCCTGAGAGGGTTATTTGGTCCTAGCAAGCTTATTCCTGAGGCAGACATGCCATTTTCCCTCTCCATGTTGCACGTGACGATTTGGGCCGTTACTTCAAAGCGCCTTTTCTGGCAGAAGTCCCCAGATGGCACTCGTATATGGTTTTCCTCGGCACGCAAGCAAGCTTTCAGTCTCAGGAGAAATGCAATCGCGTGAGTTTGCAGGCAGCTGGGGTTTATTCCCAGCTCCCAAGGAACAACGTGAACGTTACCGCAGAGTTCCAGACGTAAGAGAATCAGATGCACGCTTTCAGTAATATCTGTTATTTCACGACAAGTGCACATAAAAACATGTTTCGCTAAGAAAAGCGCCCATAAAGTTCGTGTTAAACAGTTTCCCAAACAGGAAACTCGCTGGCAAGGTGCTAAATAGCCCTTGTTTGGTTACGTGCCAAAGAATGGGGAGCTTTAGAAAGGAAGCAACGTACCGTGTTTGAACATTAACTATTTACTCTGTGCCAAATTACACAATCTTAATGTGGGAGGAACCTACCAACAGATACTGATGCAAAAAAGCAAAACGTTTCCAAAAGATACCTAAATTCAGCCTCCTGGTAATAGTGAAAAGAGGTAGCACACAGGAGAGGAGTAACATTTGACCTTATAGCCGTTGTCATTTTATTAATTACACCCTTTTAAAAACAATAACAACATTTAAAAGCAACATTCCAATGTTATTAAAATTCAAATCAACACTTCGAATCAGGGTTTTGCACCAGATGAGCTGCTATGGGAAGCGCAACCACAGGTACTTCCATCAGGCAGCTGACAGCTGCCAGCTACGGCTGGATTTCAGCTTCTCTACTTTTTGTACAGTGAACATGACATGTGAAGAAACTCTGAACAGGTTTATGTAATTCCTTTGCATGGATTTCTTTCACTCTAGAGCAAATGTGAAAATATTTACCATGCTAGAGCAATTTAAGAAATTTATCTAGCATTTCCTAATTTGCTTTATCATTAAAGATAGTTACTTTCCTGATGGGTTGGGGGTGGGTTTTTTTGTTTTGCTTTGGGTTTTGGGTGGGTGTGAGGTTTTCTTTTTGTTTGTTTTTAAAGAGTTCACCTTCTCCATCTCTTTACTTTCCACTTAGCACTTCCCTTCAGTCTGCTCTGGACGGGACAGCCCACCACAAAGTACCCCAGGCAGTATTACAATTATGCCATGGGACAGCGAAGGGAGAAGCAGGCAGAAAACAGCAAGTCTTAGTTTAAATAGGTACCTCTAAGGAACCAAAGCTTAATAACAAAGGTAAACGGCCATTGTATTTTAGAAATCTTCTTTAGGCACAATTCATCTTCTTCCTCCATCAGCATGGGAAGTTTGTAATTCTCAGCTCATCCCGTATCTTGAGGTCGGAAGTGATACCACGCCACTACAGAGCAAACATTTTCAAATGCCTTCTACTACATTATTGCTTTATAGCTCAAGGTGAAAATAAAAAAAGCTTATCCAAGTTGCTTGGAGTGGGAAGCTTACACTCCCCTGCCTCATCCACATCGAGTCAAGGACAGAGAGCTGCTCTGAAGGGTTTCCTGCACGTGCATGCAAAAATCCTAAAACCATAAAAAAATTTAAATCGAGTCTGTTCATTTACCTTTCAGTACCAGCTATCCCAGAGGAGAGTTTGCTCCAGATAAAAGGGCAATGAACTTTTAAAACAAGCAGCAATGACAGCACATTTGCCTCCTCCATGCTGTGCGTGCATGCTCCGGCCAGAGACCGGCTCGGCTGTAACAGCACGGACAGTTTTGCAGGGTCACTGTTTCTGCAAATGCAAATTTCTGCAACTCTAAACCACACGGGATAACTGTTACAGACCTATCCCGCAGCGAGATGCTAGTGGAAGTAATGTCCCCCCTTTCACGGGGGGCTTATGACACCAGAATGTAATCGTTGACCGCAAGGCAGCCCTCAAACTGCTGAGCCCTGCCGGTAAATGCCAACCTCACGAATTCTCCTGCACTCCAGTCCCCAGGAAAAAGCAAGCACAAAAGCCACCGTTTGGGGGAAAAAATAGATTTTTCTAGTTTCATAACTGCATGCTGTCAAGCTGGATTCCAATTAAATTTTTCCTGTGCCCTAACGCAAGCTTTGGTTTTTCCAGAAATTTCTCATCGCTTGAAACATTTGCTCCTGTCCTTTGCTCCCGGGCTGCATGCTATACTTTCTGACACACCACCTTCATCTAAATGACTGTTCTCTCCCTTTGCCACTTTTGCAGGGACCACAGTCGCACACAGTTGTAACGCGTAGCTTTAAGCTGCCAAATCCCTCTCACCTCCGCAAAAAGCTGGTGCTAACCAGCATCCTCTGTTCAAACTGTGCATACTTTGCATCTAAAAGTTCCTTTTATGCAGCGATCTTTAACAGAAAACAGGCAGCAGCTAGCACCAAGGCACTTCCAACCGCAGCTCTGCGCTGCTTTTAACACCAGCTGAATACAGCCAGCACAGATGTAGGAGGGGGGGAGCAGGGTAGTGCAAGTCTTTCCTATTCCTTCTACCGTGGGGACGAAGGACTCCTACCGTTGATTTTTTCCCCCCTCTCTATCAGTGGTCTTTAACACGATCACAGTATGCACCACAATGCCTTAAAACAGCAAAGCTTCTGGAAAACCCAAACAAAAGGAACGTCACCAGGTGACGTCAGCCTATATAGAGCCCTGTGTGGTCGCAGCGCAAAAGCAAATCCATTCTTGTACCGCTTCCCTGAAAAGCTTTTCAGTAAATGCACTCATGCTACTACAGGAGCTTCTCTCAGCAATAAGCCACCCATCTGCCATCAACAAGTTAGGACTAAAGGAAGCCACAGCTGCGGAAAAAGAAAACGTGAGCTTCAATTAAAGAGCTGAGCAGCCACTGAGGACGAAAACTTGTATTAAGCATTGATTTAAAAATTGCAGACCTGTCAGAGGAGATCAAGCCAGTGATTTCAAAAGGAATATTCCAAGAGAACATCGTGGATTCAATTTTGCACTAATATCAAAGGACACTAAACCCAGTAAATTATTCAAAGGCTATCTTACATCAGAGCCTTTTACAGACTCACCGCGTCGAGTCTAAAACTACGACTGAATGCAACCTCCAATGTACTCAAAAGAATGGGTAAGTTCCTGCGTTTCTGTATACCTTATATAATGAATGACCGGCTATGCTTTAAAGGAGCAGTTAGGTGCTAAAGCAAATTTTTCTGCACTGAACCTTATGAAAAAAAATGTTTTCCAATTGTGACACTGTAATCCTCTGTAATAGAGATAAAGACTCATCCTAAGTGTAATATCCAAGTATTCTGTGTTTCGTAGTAACTTGTTTCTTGCATTTAGAATTAGCTTGTCAGAAATGCATGGCAATGTTATCTGCAGTGAAATCTTCCATCGTGATGTTCAAAGTATACTGATAAGGCTATCCTATCTTGTTGTTTTCCTAAATTATATTCTGCAGGCTTACATTTCAAGTGGCCATTAGGGGCTCGTATGCTGGCAGCACTATATGCAATGAGTATGGTTTTAAAAATGCTGCCTGCCTTGGGCATGGCTTGTCCACCAAAATGTCGCTGTGAGAAGCTGCTCTTTTACTGTGACTCTCAGGGGTTTCACTCAGTGCCAAACACCACTGAAAAGGGCTCGCTAGGTTTGTCACTGAGGCACAATTATATTTCTGAACTTGAAAGGGATCAATTTGCAAGCTTCAGTCAACTTACTTGGCTTCACTTAGATCATAATCAAATTGCAACAGTCAGAGAAGATTCTTTTCAAGGACTGTATAAACTTAAGGAATTAGTCTTAAGTTCCAACAAAATCTTTCATTTGCCAAACACAACTTTTAGCCAGCTGCTTAACCTGCAGAATTTGGACCTCTCTTTTAATCAGTTATCCTCTCTGCACCCCGAGCTCTTCTACGGCCTTCGCAAGCTACAGACCTTGCACTTGCGTTCCAACTCCCTGCGGACCATCCCAGTCCGCCTGTTCTGGGACTGTCGTAGCCTGGAGTTCCTGGATTTGAGCACAAACCGCTTGCGAAGCTTGGCTCGCAACGGATTTGCGGGATTAATCAAGCTGAGGGAGCTTCACCTAGAGCACAACCAGCTGACAAAGATTAATTTTGCTCACTTCCTCCGGCTGAGCAGCCTGCACACGCTCTTCTTGCAGTGGAACAAAATTAGCAACTTGACATGTGGGATGGAGTGGACCTGGGGCACCTTAGAAAAGCTCGATTTGACTGGAAACGAAATCAAAGCCATCGACCTAACCGTCTTTGAAACTATGCCTAACCTTAAAACTCTCCTAATGGATAACAACAAGCTCACCACGCTGGATTCCAAGATCCTAAGTTCGCTGACATCCCTCACCACCGTGGGCCTCTCCGGCAATCTGTGGGAATGCAGCCCAAAGATCTGCGCCTTGGCCACATGGTTGAGTGGCTTCCAAGGTCGGTGGGAGCACTCCATCCTCTGCCACAGCCCCGACCACACCCAGGGAGAGGATATTCTGGATGCAGTGTACGGTTTTCAGCTTTGCTGGAATTTATCGACTGTTGTGACACCCGTGGCTACGACGTACACAGTTCCGACTACCGAGTACACGAAAAGAATAAGCTCTTCTCATTTCCATATGGGAGACAAAGAGATTCCAACTACGGCAGGCATGGTCGTTACCACCGAAGAACATTTCCCCGAGCCAAACAATGCCATCTTCACTCAGAGGGTAATTACAGGAACAATGGCTTTATTGTTTTCTTTCTTTTTTATCATTTTTATAGTGTTCATCTCCAGGAAGTGCTGCCCTCCCACATTAAGAAGAATTAGGCAGTGCTCAATGATTCAAAACCACAGGCAGCTCCGATCCCAAACACGGCTGCATATGGCAAATATGTCAGACCAAGGACCCTATAATGAATATGAACCCACCCACGAAGGACCCTTCATCATCATTAATGGCTACGGACAGTGCAAGTGTCAGCAGCTGCCGTATAAAGAATGTGAAGTATAATACCTACATGCCATCAAAAATTAAATCAGATAAGTAACCTATTTTAAAATTGTAGGGGACCTACATCAGATTCTAATTTTTACAAATGTTGACATAAAGCCTAATTTTCCAAGCTACTTAATGGAAACATTGTTTATGGAGTGGTGCGGTATTTTTAAGTTTTTTTAAAAAAATAAATCCATAATATTTTCAGTGTTAAAGAAGCAATGATTACATTAAACTTGCACTCCTAATGTTTAAAAGTCTAAAAAGATGCTCACCTCAAACTATGTAAAATGTTTCATGTTATGTAATTATATGACTGTGTGTAAACATTTATACCCAAGTCTCCATATTCTACTTTTTCTAATGAAAACAGCCTGAGGGGAAGGATACTGGATATCTGTACAGAGCTCTGCGGGGGGCCATACGCTCCGTTTGTTCCACTGCAGCTGTAGGATCCCAAACACTCCAGCTGGCTCCGTTCACTTTAAAGGCAGCCGTGGAGGAAGATTTTCCTCCTCTGATAATTTCACTCCAGTAAAAAAGGGGAGGGGAAACATAAAAGAGCAAGGAAGGTCCAGGTGGGGATTTAAGCGCATTGGGGACTGGTGAGTTTAGTTTAAATACAGTTTTCCTATCTGCATTCACAGTTTGGCTTGCTAACGGACCTTGCTAAAGCTAACAGATACAGAAAGGAGCAGTTCATGCGGTCACAAATTAGCAGGACGACTCTCCAGGCGCTTACAAAGTAGGCAGCGTAGCTTATTTAGGAAGGCTCAGTACGAGGGGATCCATTCTAGATATTAAGTGCATTCAATTCTTATCAGCTCTCTGGTTTGACTTGATGATGCTTTTCATGAATTCCGGCTAATTACCTACAACTATGAACAAACAGCATTTCAACACCTTTTCATGTGTAAATACCCTTAATGCAAGTTTTTCTTAATCAAAAGTAAATATCAAGTGCGAGGTTAAGGAGAAGAGGGAAGGAAGGAAGAAGCCTCTCTTTGTCCCCTCGCTGCCCCCCCCAGCTGAGGCTTCCTCTCCCTTGGAAGCTATTTTCATGCACTAACTCCACTGGTTTCTCTGGAGACAGAATTAGCCCCTGTAATATAAGCTCTCACTTGTCCTCTTCCAAAATTCAAGGTAATTACCAGCTCAAAAAAAAAAGTACCTTCTGATAAGTTAGGAAAATATAATTAGTTTATAGAATAGTTCACTGAAAAATGTTTCATTTCTTACTTGGTATGGGACAGAATCTAAACTAGTATGCCGTTTAAAAAAAAATCGTATATAAATATATATACACACACGCACCTCATTCTTAAGGAGTAATTTGATTTCTTTAGCCAGAAGTATCATATTGCTATTTATACTATATTATGAAATTATATGTAAATATTTGCAGATCTATGCAGCGACGGTGGTACTCAGTGCCACGGGGGGCGGGGGGCGGGGAGGGTCTGCAAAGGATTACATTATTTTTAAGTCAACTGCTCAAATATTGTAAACATTCTAACCAAAGCTAAAAGGACCAGAGGGATGGAAATTTTTTTAATATATATATATACACATGTATGTGTAACTAAAAAAATGTGTTGTGTCCAATGCTGCAGTGTTAAACAATTACCAACACACACCGATGAAGAAAAGAGATTCCTCACAGTGTTGACATACCTTGAACAAATCCGTAATTACAGTATGCTAATTGTGTTGTACTAAACTATTCTGCAAACTTTTTAAACAGAAGAATCACTGCATAAAAATCTGTTTGCTATTTCACTCTGCTTTTATATATCTGTATTACCACTTAGTGAGGTATTTAGGGTGCAATTATACAACAGTTTGATGTTTTATTGTGAAATGAATTTGTCCAAGACAATTATAGCAAGATAAGTGTAACTTCTGTTAAGATTTTACATAAAGATTTTTCAATTACTGGTTTTGAAGATATTAATTTGCATCACTTTACTTTTACATACAGTGCCCTTATTATAAAACAAATATTTTGTTTACTTCCTGTGACTCTGTACTTTAATGGAAGAGATTCAGTGAAGCCTAATGGTTTTCCATAGAGATACCTTTGAACCCTCGTAACTGTTTATACTATGATGAGCCGATTTACACCTATTCTAGGAAACCAATTACTGCTTTTAACTGAATACAATAAATCCTGCAGGGCAGGTGGACAAAGAGCAAATATTCTGTATGATTAAATCCCACATGAGCCAGAAGGCCAGACCTAAGGTGATAAATACAAAAATGGTATCCAAGGGCATTTAGCTCCTTGTAGAAAGACTTGCTTCATTCCTTACCACGAGTAAGTGCTCACAGCTCTCCCCTCACGTCCAGGCTTTTGCTCTGCTCGGGCAGGCAAGCGTGCGTGGCTGTCTCAGCAGCAGCCTGCCCCTGCCTGCGCACCTCCCTTACCTTGTGTCACTAACACGATGGTCTGCACCGGGGGAACGGGAAAGCAGACACTTGTGGGAATGATTTGCATGTAGGGTACCACCAGAGACAAAGTTATAACTGAACTCATTAATTATATTGGCAGTCAAATAATCTTGCCAGACTATCATCAACCATCAGATGTCAATACTGAACTCTGGTGTCCTCAGCTGCATTTGCAAAAAGGAATTCCACCTTTCTCCTCCACACCCAGCAAAAACACTTGCTGCAAGACAGTTCAAAAGGCACCATGTCAGTCTTCCACACAGTAATGAGAAGTGGCCGCTTGACTGAAGCGCTGAGGTTCCTCCCGAGGAGGTGCTTTCCCAGCACCCCAGCTCTGTGCAGAAGCCCACTCCATCTTACAATTATGCCCAAGAGTAAAGACAGATGTTCCAGCAATGCCAGATTTAATCTTCTTCTCCACCCCAGCCACTCATACCAATTTTCCAAGCATTAAGGCACTGTTCCAGTGTCTCTCAAAGCAAACACACCCAGGCACCCAACTTCTCTCCCCCACCAGTATCTCCAATTCCACTGGTCCTGCACTGCTGCCCTGGCTTGCAGACAGCGAAGCAGGAGGCCAGCAGACACAGCCTAGCATGGCACCGTTCAATTTTACTTTGGCTGCGTGTTAGTGTGTAGTACAGAGAGTCAATCTCCCAAATGCCGTGGTTTATGTCTGCCATTTCCAAAACCATTTGTTGCCAGGTTCCAGGCATAAGCAAAGCAATTCCGCAAACATTACATTTAGGGTAACAGGTATCATAAAACTCGCAGAATGTCAAACACTAGCAGTGAAGTCAACTTGAATTCCCTTAGGAGGGACGGCAAATGGCAGGCAAAGCTACTGCTCTATACAAGGACATGACCAGAGGCTGTTAATTTTTGGTTTTTGTTAACAGGTTTTTTTTTTTTTAAAGTTACTGTCTTCCATTCTCAATTGCTTTTGACTCTTTCACCAAGAAGCGTATTGTAATAACTGCATTAGTCGGCAGTCTCTGATTTATTTTGTTTATGGAACAAGAACCATGATGATTTGGTTTAAATTCATTGTATTTCAGTATGAGCACTGGCTGATGACAAGAGGTCGTTAACTTGCTCTCCCCAAATACCATCTCTGTTGCACAGCTTCAGTTTCTACAGATACTAAGTGGCATTATAGGTGCTTCACCACCTCTAGGCACAGCCTCATGCAAGTGTTCAGGGTCTTTTAGAAATGAAAGTTTCTTCTACTGCTCTCGAGATCCTCGTCCCATCCAAAGATCTCCTCCAGCCAGCTTTTCCTCCTCCCCACCCTCACGTCAGTGAAATGCAAACCTTGTAGCACAAGTTCAATGTTTGAGTCATCATACTGGAACAGGTCTGAATTACTGCTTTCAGTTCCCCTCTCATTAGTTTGCCCTACATTAGATCATCGTTTAAATGCACACAACTAAAAATTACTCAATAAAGAGTAAAACGGGTTAGCGTTTAGTCTCTGGCTGAAGTGTTCCTCTGCACAGAGCTCCCATTTCCTATCAGATGGAAACATAATTAATGCTGCTGCATCAATGTTTGTTTTTGTTTGCTTCTCCCCCAAGCAGAAATTATCTGATTTTTCAGCAATAAGCCTAGCCTGCATGCAAATCTAAGCATCTGAGCTTATGTCCCATTACCTCCCTCAGAAGACAGTGGCCTATTGCTAAAATGTAAAATCAGAAACATCCAGTGGCTTTAAGACAGAAATCTGCACTACACACTTATTTTTTAATGTGTATAAGTTAATTTCTGAACTACTTTAATGAAAATAAAATTGATTTAATTCTGTGATCTGCGTAGCTATCAAAATCCATATGTTCAGACCTATGAAATCCAGCCAGAAGCTTAAATTCATCTTTCTTGTGAAGTTTTCCATAAAAATTAAAAGTTCAGAGAGGGATACAGTATTTCTCCTCCCCCCAAAAAAGGAATAAGCAAGGAAACCACAAAAAAAGCCAGTTGCACAGCAGCAGCTCCTACCTCCCCACACCTTCTTCCACTGCAAAGAGTCCTGCACACTGGAACTGATGCCAGGCTTTGCTTTTTAAGCCATCACACTAGCAGGATGCTTAAAGATCATTTCAGAGTCACCTGGAAAGTCAGCATTTCACATCTTGCATAAAAACCTTTTGAGAGGTATCTAGGGAAAGGTAACAGAAGCTTTGATGGATATCATTAAGTCTCAGACAGGGCAAAACTTGCGCTATCTAAGGGCAAAACACTATGCAGCTTGTGCACCTCTGGTGTAAGCAAAAGTTGCACCTGCTATCCTTCAACCACTCCTTTGCGAAAAAAAAAACCAAAAACCCACCCCATTTTTCTTTTTACCATTACGAAAACATTAGTGAGTGAACTATTCTACCAGCTTAGCAACCAGAGATTAAAAAGGAGTCTTAGATGCATTGTATTTAAATTATGTTTAAAGAGCCACTTTCTGGTGGGAGGGGGTGTAAGTAATGGCATTAAAAAAAGTGCAGTGTACAGAAGATTTTTGTTATTAAAATTGTGTATACTGTAAAACTGAATTTGCCTCTTTCTTCCTCCCTTTTCAGACAGTTGTCAAAAGCTCATTCTTTCACAATACATAAAGACCAGTCTACACCCTCTGCGGTTTAAGAGCGCATCAGCACTATCCAAAGCAGACAAGTCAGGTTTGGGCCAGTCCATTTGCCATAATCATATCAAATACAGCACTTTCTGTTTTACTACAATAACTGAGCTGGTCTGCATGGGTTCTTCTCAAACAAGGTGTCTCTTAACTAGCAAAAATTCTTTGTATAAGCAAGATAAGACAGGGAAAACCAAACCAAAGTCAAACTCTCGGCCCTTGAGACTGAACCCCTGTAAGTACCTGCATCAGAAACAGCGCTGGCAGTAGCATCCTCTCCAGCGCGCTGGCGTGAGCCTTGGCACGACCTGGCAGAGGCTGCCTGCAGGCTGCTGAGACCTGGCTCCAACCCTGGGTGTTCCCCTTGGGTCGCCTGGTAGACCAACTGCTGGTCATGGTGCCAGCCAGGAGTGTGGTGTTTCCAACAGGACCACCTTGCCAAGAATTTAGCAAGGACAAACAATCTGTACCATTCAGAGATGTCAAACTAGCAAGACATCACTTCAGCTCTGAATTACAGCCATCTAGAAATGCATTCCCTGTACAAGAAGTGTTCTTTATACGAGTTACTGCAATGAACATAATGTTCAAAATCACGGTGCTTCAATAACACGAGCAAGATTTCTGATTTAGAGAAGTGACAAGTTCACAGACACAACCCAAAAGCCTTGATACAAGAGCTGAACAAAAGAACAAGTTTCAGGATGTTCCAAGACAATTACATGCACTGAACTGCCAGCTAAAATCATTCTAGTAACTAAGCCTTAGCTGCATTTACTTTTTTGCAAAAGGTTTGGCTGGAACAAGTTCTCAAGGGTTTTAAATGTCAGTTGGCTAACTGCCTCTCAAATCCTTCTAATACTTCAGAGAAGCACATGATAAGTCTATATTCTTAAACTCTCAAAGAGACTGATTTTAAGATAGAAAGCATCTCTCAAATGCAAAACCAGTTGTTTTCACAAGCAAAGGTAAGATACATAGGAGGAAAAAAATGATATTCTGAAAATACTATGCAAAACCTTTAAATCCAATTAGTAATGAGGAAATGTCAACACCACTAGCAACTTGCTTTTAAATGTAGGCTGTGTTAAGACAACTGCAAAAATTTGAGACTCAAGAATCTGACCGGAGAGGACTGCACAAATGAAATGAAAATTGCAGCACATCTGGGAAAGCGCCGACTCCCTCCTCTGGTGAGTGTACAGGCTACGGGACAGAATTCAGTGCAAGTGTTCATCCACCATAAAACCCTAATGTTAATATTTACTGTAATCTGTTCTTAAGGAAAAAGATTTATGAAATCATCACTACCTAATCAACCATTTCATTACCATGAAAATACTAGGAAAACAATTGTACTATAATGAATTAAAGCTCTATCTGTCATGTTTGACATCAGGAACCACGTGGTCTGGGAGATATTTTGGAAGAAATTCTTTATGATGAGGGTGGTGAAACCCTGGCACAGGTTGCCCAGAGAGTGGTAGATGCCCCATCCCTGGAAACATTCAAGATCAGCTGGACGAGGCTCTGAGCAACCCGATCTAGTTGAAGATATCCCTGCCCATGGCAGGGGGGTTGGACTAGATGACTTTTAAAAGGTCCCTTCCAACCCAAACCATTCTATGAAACAAAAAAAATTACTACAACTGCCTCATTAACAAAATTTCATATTTATTTCTGTGATGCATGACTGAAGAGGTTTATCTACTAAGGGCATTCAGCAACCATTTCTGGGCTGAGAGGTAACGAAAACATTATTTTAGTTCTTCTGCTGGTTTTCATTGACAGGATCTAGACTTTCTTCTTTTTTAGTCTGCTAAAAGGATGAGACCAAAGACTTAAATATACACAAAAATCATTTGAGACCTTCTGAATTGGCAGCATAAGAAACAGCAGCTAGCAGCTGAACAGCGACCAGAGGGGAATATATCTTGAGTTAAATACAAGGTCTTCTCCCCAGCATGTAACACAAACACTTCCAACACACACACAAAACTGAAGTGGTATTCTCTACTAGCAGGATATTTTAAGAAACTAATAAATACTTTTAAAAGCATTTTAAAAGTCCTTTTTTTTAAAAGGAAGATTTATTTTAAATGCTGTTCAAGTAACTTACCCCTGTTTTCTCCCAGCAGGCTCTACTACTTGTATGTTGAATACTCAAGCAAACTAGACACAGAGAAAGTGCTGTTTTTCTTTTCCAATCCTTACCCCTAAAGTGTGCAGTGCATCCAGTGTTTGATACAGGTGCATTATGCTTTATACCAGTTTAAAAAAGCAGCCTTATTTCATGAAAAGTCTTGAAGTAAGTGGAAATGGTTCATCCATCAAGAAGGTTCTTAAATAATGAACGGGTCATAATTCTTTACAGTCAGGAGCAATTAATTTTCTGTATTATAATCAGGAGAATAAGCCTGAAAAATCCATTCTAATGGCTCTGAATCTGAAGGCAGTGTTGCAGCTGAATTTTTCATCTTAAAATACAGGAGCAATGAGGACTTCTGCTGTTTAAACATACAATCTTCTACCAAACAGAACAGCTTTACTGCATATTTAATAGGTAGAAGGGGTTTTGCAAGACTGCATGAGATTAAAGACAGCACTAGATACAGGAAATGCATTTCAAGTAGAAAGGTCCTTCCAAGATACTTCTCAACTGCATAGCTACAAAAATTCTTGAAATATCCTTTATGAAGTGTACAAAATACTGCAGAAGAGCTTATTGCAAAAAGTAGTTTCACTTACATGTTTGCAGAGAGCTAAAAATATTGAGAAGAGTATTAATGCGGAATCCAGCTCAACTCTACAGCAAGTATTCTTACTAGGATGCATTTGCTCTCTTCCCTTTAACTAACTCCTAAATAATCCATCATGTATCCAGAACCTCTGCCTCAAAAGCTATGTGCTGTTAGCTGGGACTATCAGTTTCTGCCCTCAAATAGATTGCTTCAACCCTGATACCACCTTAAGTTTTTAATCTTTCAGAGAAGAAAAAACTGTAAAATTAATAGAGTTCTTAGTAAAGCTAATAGTGACACAATCTGTTAGCAGTGAGAACACGGGAGAGGGGACGGGGACACAGACTGCAAGTGAGTCTCCATCTCAAGGCACCACACAACAGTTAGCAAGGGGAAAACACATATGCATTCCCCTGCGCTGCAGACACTTTCAGAAGCTTTGTTAACAATCTCTGCCTTGAGTAAGTCAAATTTTAGCTACCCAAGCCGACTCACCTGACCCAGAAGGGAGTCACACAGTGAACATCCTCAGCACACACCTATCAAAGGATACGAGCCAGGAACAAACTATTAAGTTGGGAAAACCACAGAGCAGGCCATTCTGCAAGTGCCCAGGTCTAACTGTATAACTCCCATTTAAAGAGCAAGAGATACTAAAGCATCATCTATGTTGTCCTCAGGATAAGACAACGTGCTTCAATAAAGACGGGGAACTACTTATTGATCCAGCCTAGCCCTGAAGCATGCCATCCCCAAACAAACAGCAGCATCTGTTGTATCAAGGTCTACAGAGACTTAGGATTAACTTTAGGCTTGAAATTCTGGTTGAATAATTTAAAGGTTAAGGAATTCCTCCTCAATCTCTCCAGATAGTCCTGAAGATGGAAATAGCTGTGCCGCTGCTTCCAGGTAGGATAGACACCTAGCTCAGCACCCGGGGGAGCAGCAGACCACTGCAAGGCAGACCCGGAGCCCAGGCAGCCAAGTTTGGCAACTCCTAATGACAGCTGGAAGCTCTAAAGATATACACTCGATACCTATAGGGTTCAGGCCTTCAAGAATTTAACAGCCACAGGGCAGGCAGGATGAGAAAGCCATCTCTAGTTTGTATTCTTGTCTATGGATGACCGGTTTAGCTCTGGGACATCTATTAGCACCATGGCAGCTGTGGAACTTGGAAATAAGAGAGCTCTGACTACATGACAGATGCTTTTTGCCTGCAATTAGCATCCAGTCCTAAGACACCAGAAACTTCAAAAAAGGCTAAGGTTAGACATTTGATTAGGTTGAACTACAGAAAAAAATACAGTAAGCTTTGGCAGGTACTACATCTCTAACATGACACTATGCTCCCGAGCGAAACAAAAATAACAGATACCTTCGAGAAGTTACTATAGGCTATACTGACAGTTAACTTTCAGGAGAAGTCTGTACATCCTTTACTGAAACTACAAAGTAGCATGCTCAATGTCCCATGTGTAATGAGCTTTTGCCAGATACTGCCTGTGATGGAGAGCAAGTCCCTAGACCAGCTAAAATATGTCAGTCCTTTGGATGAGGGACATCTGCTGCCCATAGTTAAAATAATTAAACACCCACATGGTCCACCATGTAACATAATGTAACAATGAAATCAGGACTAAGGCATTTCAGATATTCGCAGACCACGCATGCAACTGCAATGTACCTTCAGTGCTGGGAACTGCTGAACAAGTTGCAATGCCTCTTACACTCCAAGTTTGGGATTTGTCAGCAATGTAGGTATTTGTTGACAAATCTGAAACTTGGAGAAAACCACCACCTTGTTCCAAATCTGAGAAGCCTTTATGGAATGAATTCAAAGCTCTTGCTCCCATGCTGCAGAGATGTACCCTTACCAGCAGGGACCGGGACAGCAAA
The DNA here is from genome assembly GCA_013400755.1 of Pelecanoides urinatrix. Lineage (NCBI taxonomy): Eukaryota > Metazoa > Chordata > Aves > Procellariiformes > Procellariidae > Pelecanoides > Pelecanoides urinatrix. Next base: position 1,372,314 of record VZTQ01004600.1, on the reverse strand, counting down.
CACCACCTGACAGGCAGCGAGGTTCTTGTGCAAAAAGGACTTGCACAAAAGCAGCAACATTACATGGAGACCTGGAACGTGAAAGTGCTCCGCACCCTCCTCTAACGCAGCTCAAGACTCCTCCAGGATCCTCCCTGACTAACAGCTGTCTGACAGCACGTCGTAAAGCACAGTGGACAAATGAAAGCACTGACAACGTGGAGAACGGCTCCAGTGCACCACGCAGATAAATTTCAGGGATATTACCCCTTCATATCTACAACTGTCTATGGACAACAATTAACTTGACAAAGCATGCCAATGAGAGTGTCCAGAGACACATAAAAAAGTTTTATACTACATTCAAATGAGCTGATGCTACTAGACTGCAGACTGCTTTCTTCTTCTTAGTGGGCACTTGATCATTTGAATATACCACAGTAAAGCTGCATCATCAAAATAGGAACTTTCTGACACCTACTTTTACTGTCCATTTATTCAAAAATATAATCTTAATCAGGCAAAATAGTAAGTGATCATCAGCTTTAAAAAACAGTTTCAATTGTTTACGCAAACCTAGCTACATTGCAGCACATTCTGCTCACTGCAACTCCTGACTTCAACCTGTGCTGTAACAGTCAGGAGCAAAATTTAGCCTGTACTCACTGACCATCAGACACCCACTGGGAATCATGAAAATACAAGGAAGCTACTCCAAAAAGATGAGGTTACGTAAATAACAAAACAACCCACCCACCCCATTCCTCTAAAACATTAGTTATGCACACATATGCAATGAATAAAAAAAATATAACAGAGACACAACACGATAAATCCACCTGAAACAACATATGCAACCAGGGATCCTGGGGTACTAACTGAAAGCAATAGTTAAAAAATCAAATTTAAATCTCTAAAAAACCAAACCCACACACAACAACCAAAACCACCACTATTTGGAAAGTTTATTTATGGAGGGCTGAAAAACTTCTAAAAATTCAGTTTCAAGAAGGGTTTGAGCCTCTGCCGATGTGGTATTATCTCAGTACCAGACGACTGTTATCATGTTAACCAATAACTTAATGCTATCTTTATCTATATAAAAGTACATCAGCTCTGACCATATCATCTTATCCTAAACCTATGTCTGTTAAAATTGTGTGCCTACTACTTCACAACTGCCTTTTTCTGAGCTTTTTACCCATTACCAGCTGCAGGTCATCCGTCTTGCACTTCAGGTATTTCCTGGGCGTCTAAACCTCCAGCTAGTCTAAGTATTGTTCAGTTGCCATAAATCGATTTAAATGGGTAAACGATGCTAAAAATACTACTAACTTTAATCCTGGGTGGTGTTTTTTAGAATAATTACTATATACTGTTTCCTACATTTGCTTATGCAAGACAAATCTTTTAAACTACTGAAAGAATTAGGACTAAATGACAAGTCCACATACTTGCCACAGATTGCTCACAGACACAAGGTACAAAATATGATAAAGAATAAGAACAGGTTTCAGTGCTTTGAGCCAGGATAAAAACCAAAACATCATTCTGAGCTGAAAAGAGGACTTTTTTTGTGATTATTAAAACAGCTTCTACCAAAGCCATTACACAGCCTGATTTCTATTTTGACATGTGGTTATTTCTTTTTTTATGTAATGCAATTACAATCAGGAAAGGCCTATTTTACCAGTATGTTATCAAAAGCATTCCACTGCCTTTGAAACACATATTTCATATTAGTAACATATTTTCAGTATCTTCATTAATATTAAAAAACAAAACCTCCAAAAGTTCTTACTTTCTCATATGAGAGCTATAATTTGCAACTTAACTCTTGCAGAGTCTGTTCCCTAACAAAAAAGGAATATCAAGAGAACACACAAGTTAGTCTTCTTCCAAATTTCATAACATCTTTTAACTTTAATGGCAACTGACCAAAATCTTCAGGACTACTCCAGGCTAAAACCCGTTCCTAATCCCTGTAACTTTCTCCAGAATTCCCACTCGAGGGCAATGCTGGGAGCAGCAGAAAATGTTGGGTCCAGTTAGCAGACGCTGGGGCTGGTTTGTAAGCAGTTCACATTTTAAGTACAACTGAATCTCGACCATATGAGGTGATAAATTCCATCCCCAGTCCATGCAGGAACCCAGTTACTAACTAACTTGCCTATACATACATACATTCACACACCCCTCGTGCTTCAGCTGCAGGGGTAACTAGCAATTTAATTCAAATATCTTCACAGGCAACAGTAATCAGGCAAGTCCTCTTTTAAGCAATTGTGAAATCAAACCTTTAAAATTACTGTCTAGTGCTATCAATGTATTATTTCTTGAGGGGGAAAGTGGTATTGCAACAGCACAAAGTAATTTTTTTACTATTATTTTCACCTGTGATATGGGGAGGAAGGGAAGGGATGAAGAGAGATGTCTGTCTAGTCTGGAAAACAACAGGTTCTCCAACATTTTGTACTACTTTTGTACCATTACCAGGTAATGGAGCTACCGGTGTTATCTTACGGCTTATTCTAATACCTAAAGAAGTTAAGAGCATAGGTTTTATGATATAGAGCACACAGGTTCTATAACTCCGCAACATTTCTACCACTGAGGCAAAAATATCTATTCATACAGATAAGTAATGGTAGGAAAGTGCCAGGGTGCCAAGAAAAAACATCCTGCAACAACATGCATCTTTTCCTTAAGAGCTCAAAAGGAAACTGAAATTGGCAATAATACATCATATGCTAAACCCGAGTGTTCACTGAACTGAATTTTCCTAGTTTCCATTAAATCATGATGCTGGGGAAAAGTTAGGATTCTACAAGCCAGGCTTGGACCCAGCATTAACAAAGCAAACATATCTGAAATCTTTTGCAAAATCTAAGAAGTTTATGTTTCTTGTTACCTTGCGCATGTTTTCTAGTTGAGCTCCGAGAGCCAGGTTGAAGGGCTCTAACTTGTACCTGATTAAGTTTGCCAGGTCCCACCCACCCTTCAAGCAGCACACTTCCTCCCCAGAGACCTCCCTGAGATGGCGGTTCATGCCTAGTCAACAGATGGCAGGCAGAGGGGTGCCTAGGTTCTATTTTACAAAACTCCCGATGTAAAGAGGTTGTTTTGCAGTGGGTCCGGCATCCTGCTCCTTCAGGAGTTTGCAAGCTTGTATTCCTCCTCTCTTCCCTCCCCACCGTGAGCTCAGGACTCAGCAACCCCGGTCCAGGCTGCACCTCTGCAGCGCGAGGGCCGACCGGGCAGGCGTCCCCTCCGGGGCCACCCTGCCCACAGCCCCACGGCCCAGCTCCCACCCAACCCCGCAGAGAGCAGAAGAAAACACGCCATGGGAAAGCACCGTGCTGCACCAGCCTCCGCAGACTTACAACGTGGGTCTACACAGATCCTAGAGATGTACCAGAATTGCTGATAAAAGCTCTATTTTAAACCTACAGTGTTTCTTCATGCAGCATGCAGGTGAAAACAGTGCTGGATCACCCCTGATTGCTCTGCAACCAGGTGAGGCCTCATCAGGCTGCTGCTGAGTGACAACCGAGGAGGTCAAGGAGGGCAGCACAATATTTTGTCAATACTTGCAGCTGTTTCCTCACCAGCTATTTTGTTGAATGGCAACTAGTTAAGCTTGGTTACAGGTCAATTCATCTCACTTGCAGTATGGCTGGGTAGATGGGAGTAGCAGAATGGATGGGGAAACGTCTCAGAATACCAAATCAGAGGGACAAAACACTTCTGCAGGAGCCATGAGACAGCTGCTGGGGCTGGTGAGTAATCCGCTTCTGTGGAGCTGCCTTCACAGGCTTGATTTTTCAATTCGATGTTAATTACTAACCTTATCTAAAGAATATCTCAAGTTTTTCCTTTGCAAGTTACATGAACCAATAGATATATCCAGAAATATGAAAAGCAGGCTGAAGTTTACACCTGCAGTAATTGTAAGAGCCTTGAAATATTTTCAGTTTTATCATATTTCACATGCATGTGAAAGACTTTAGAAATAGAACAACTAAAACTGGAAACAACACAGACCCCTGCAAAACTCAAATTAAAAAGAGTGAGCCAAGACAGCATATGCCCCTTCCAAGAAGAGAATGCATTATAAATCTGGGAATAAAGCCACCTAACTCCTGGCAAGACAGCTTGGAGAAACAGATAATAAAACAATCCTACCAATACAGTCATAAGACATTCAAAGATAGAATTAATGTATCCTTTTTTATTATTAGAAATATAAATAGCTTTAGTTTGTGACAGATTTTTAAGTACTTCTTGTAGGAAGGCGTTCAGTAGCCCTAACCTGCAATAATGCAACAAAAAAACTAGATATGAAGTTGCCTTCAACAGGAAGCAAAAGGCATTAAAAACTGGAAACAGCATCAAGAATTGACTAACTGTTGAGGGACTAGATACCAAGCACCTCTAGCCTTACCAGCACCAAAAAGTAGAAGTATCTCCTCTCCCTCCCACACGTGCATCTTGGTAATTTCACTTGCCTCCACAGAAGACAGAATTGCTTGAAACAAGAATGCCTTTGCTGTCTGCGAGGTTGACACCACTGGTTGCAGTTAGAGAAAGCCAGCAACCTTATTCGCATCACCTCTGTCTACTTAAAGCAAGTGACTCACAGAGGAACCGTGCAGGATTAAAAAGGCACTAAAAACGTGGCATGCGTAACATCATCCTTTACAGAGACACTATCAAGCCATTATTTACTAAGCTAACTAATTAGCCAGCCACCCTTGCAGATAATGAGAATGCATTAAAGTATTTAAAATTCCAGCACAAGCCTGACACATACAAAGTGGCTGCCCTTCTTCAAAAGAAAACGAATGTCAAAGGAAATAAACCATTTAGGAACAGGCACCACATCTGAGGTGGAGCGGGAAGGTAGCATCACCTATGGTAAGCGTTCAGAGAAAGGAAATAAAGCAAAGCAGAGAGCTATGGGATGCAGAGGTATTTCGCATTTTTATTGTGTCAGCCTCTACTTGTAAAGAAATCATTAGATAGAGGATTTATATTAGCATTAGATAGATGATAAAGCAGCAGCTATTCAAAACAAACAGAATTAATGTACAGAACTGTACAATCTGGCAGAGAGAAACAGGGAAATTGAGTGTACTTAAGCTGACAGTGATCTGAAAAACCCAGCTGGTTACATTCAGTTTTACACCAAGAAATAAGCTTTAACTGAATATAAACTTCACTGCAGTATAGTAGGGAAAACACCCTTCCCTTTACATAGGCACTGCTCCAGGAGTGGGTAATACAACCAGAGTCAGAGAGCAAGTTTACAAAATGCATAGAATAAATTAATCTATCTACTGGAAGTGACATCAGGAATACTCCCAGGGGATAAGACTTCCCTGTGTACTTGATATAGTCCTGCTCTTTCAAAACCATTTCCTAAACTCCAGCTGAGAGTACCCATGTTTGTTTGTTTTGTTTGGGCATTTTTGCTTGTTTGTTTGGCAGGGAAGGGGGGGCAGGGGAAGATGTTTTCACAGCACTACAAAACTGATTGAGGATAAAAATTTAGAGGAAGTTGGGAGATTTCAGCACCTGTCATCAAAAAGCCAGTTTTACATTCTCTGTAAGTCTTCATGATAGCGTATGGGGGAGCATCAGGACACGAAGATTTGCTGCTTAATTACTACCTTTTTCTCTATGCAAATATTCCTCGTAGGATCTCTTTATTCATGGTACTCGCAGCTCCCATAGTTGAGTCCCACAGCATCTGCATACATAGGAGCAGCCTTTCGGGGTGAGAAAAGCTGTATAACAACAGAACTGGGAGATGAGCAGGAGATCACCATACCCAGGCAAGTTTGGGCAGCAATCTTACCCACAGCTACAAGAGCACCAAGCCTGCTTCAAACCAGATCTCACAACACAAGAACATAAACTCGTGAAGACCCTGCCTTCCTCAATTAAAAGATCCCACTGGAAGAAATGCAACCATCTGTAGGCCATTAGCTCCAAAGGAGTCAACTGCTCAGGTGCAAGAACCCAGCAAAGGCTTTCAACTTTTTTCTTTTTTAAAGATTTCAGTTATTTTTGCATTAACTTCTAATTTTCTTGGCTTTTTTCAGTCCAGTGACCTCTAGAATTGGTATTCTTTGACTCCTGGAGAAGTGCCCAAAAAGTCATTCTGCCTCTAAGGAAATTCACAATTTGGCATTTAAGGGGAACAGTTTCAAATGATATAGCTGCAGTCTTATTTTGTACTTGACATCAGAGCTGTCATGTCACCTTCTTCCCCTGAAATAACTCAATAAAGACAGTCCTCAAAGGAGAGGTTCAAAGGCATAGCAGGGAAGAGCAAGCAAGCCCCACATTACAGATTTTTCCCTGCACAGTCCAAGAAGCTGACTGGTGAGGTGGGGAAGATACACACACGAATCCTTTGAAAAAAGGGAAATGAAATTGAAGCCACAGACACAGAAGCCACCTGGGCAATGTAACATAGCCAGTTGCTCAACCTCTACATAAATAGAATTAATTGCTGGGGTTTAGTTAAGATGTTTTGAATAAAATTAATGCATACTTAAAAGCAATGCACAGTATTAGATTAAAAAATGTGGGGCTAGCATGTAAATGGAGATACATGATTTGGGCCACCACTGACATTCACAGCTGTAATTCAGCTGCTGGAAAGCTTGAAAAGGAGAAACATCCATCAAGACCTTCCAACACTAGATACAGGACAGACGATGTGTGCTACAAACAAGTCCCAGGGTTATCTTCCTACTCAGAAAACATGATTTTGTAAAAGCATCATATACCAATGTTGCTCATTAACATATGGAATGAACCTGAAACCTGTCAATATAAATGGTCACAAGTTGATATCAGGAAAGAAAAGAAACTGCAGAATACAGGTAAGTCTCAAGCACATAACGAGGAGTGCCTCAAAGAAGTCACAGGAAGATACTTCAGAATCTCCAGCATTCCTTAATATTTCTGTGTCTATTTCTTTTAATTTTGAGAAATTATGCAACTACATTCACACATCAAGACAACACAAAAAAAATCCCCGCAGTATCAGAATTATCTGAAGTCTTGAATAGTTTAAGATGGTAAACGCCCTGACTGCCCCAAACTGCCACCTCACACTGCATGGACAAATCTTAATCTGTCATTATTAAAAAACCAAACCAAACAAAAAAACCCCACAAAAACCTAAAAAAACCCAAACAAAACCACACACACAACAAAAAATCCACACAAAACACCCACACAAACACACATACACAAAACAAACACAAAACAAAAAGGTGCCTGCCTCACTTGTAGGTGGGAACCTTAGTCTAAAATTCAATCAACTTTACACAAAGGCAATAAAAAGGACTTTTTTTTTTTAAGGAGTCTATCTTTTAAATATGAGACCAAAATGTATTCCCTAAAATGCAGCAGATGAAAGGCAAGCTAGAAGGAAAAACTGGAGCAAGCAAGGAGCAGAAAGGGCTGGGTGGCCAGAGAACCCCCCCCAAGGGCACCCGCCTGCTGCTGAACACCTCAGCCCAGCCGAGCTGGTAAATCGGTCTGCAGCCACCAAGACTAACTTGTTTGCACCCACAAGAACTGCACCTCATCTCTCTCCAGTTATTCCACTGCACACTCCCACGTCACTCATGTTTCCTTTGCTCCACAGAGATACAGAGCTCTCAAGATACCATACCTACAAAGTCTAACAGTTTCTAAACCAAGAACCTTTTGTTTTCAAAGCCTTTTAATCTTTTTTAAAGAGCTACCAGGCTTCATTTTCCAAGTTCTTTCCGCAGGTTTCATAAAGTAACTGATCATGTCAATTCAAGTTATCATATTGAGTAAACCACAGATGACAGCACCTCAGGCATACAGAAGAGATTCTGAGCTGAGAAGCATTTTTTTTCCCTGGCCACATATGGCAGCAGGAAAGCACGCAATGAATGGCAAAGACCTTTTTCCTTGACAGTCAGAGGTTAGCATACATGCAGTATGAGTCAATAATCCACAAACGGCTGCACATCACCAACACTTGCATTCAATCTGAAACATACAGACATTAAATAAAAATACACTCAATTTATGAAAGGCATAGTTATTTGTGAAAGCACGCTCAGAACCACGCAGCTTTGCCTTTTCACTGACTAATTCTAATTTTGCAAATGCTCTGGTTTTCCCCTTATGGCCTGATGCCCAGGAAGTTTTTTTAATTGGCACTAAGGAAAATGCATCTTTTAGCACACCTTTACAAGGAAGTTCTTGGCCTGAAAGCCTACAGGTTTGTTGCTGTTATTGTAAAGAAACCACTCTTTTAGAGTGCCAATTCAGCAGGAATTATTTTTGAGTATACAGTCTCCCAAGTCATGAAGTAAATCTTTTCAAATAACTTTGAGCAGAAGACTTTTAACCCTGGCATATACACGTCTCTGCTCTGTTTCTCCTCTGCCCATTTGCCTCTAACTACTGTCCCTCCTGCTGAAGAAACATGTCCTTGTCCAGACCAGAAAGAAGCCCGGATTTTCTCCTCTATTTCAACAGCTTTCCAAGAATCAGCTTAACCCTCAATCCTTATGTCCAAGGAAAGGATAAGTCATTCAAGAGGGCTGCCACTACTTGGATAAGCCACAAACACTAATTATTCTGTATTGATTCAGTTGACTTTCTGGGACAAAGTAGGTCTAAAGCTCTGGGATACATTATGAGCATTACAGAACATCAGTTTTCTTACACAGGATAAAACAGGTTAAACAAAGAGCACAGTCTAGATATTAAACACCCAATCTAGAATAGAAATTCTGGTTTCCCATCAAGACCTCTACTGCTTGCATTGGGATCTATAAAAAAGGTGAAGAGATATTGGAAAGAAAAAAAAATAGAGCACAACAGGATTTGCATATCCTTGGAGAACTGGAGACGGTATAACTGGTACTGGACAATAACACGGACATGTGTGTACATAGACAGCGACTGTCCTCCTTCTCTCACTTCGTTATCTTCTGAATTCCATCTCGCAGAAAGACTTAAGGAACTTAATCCAGACTTTGTAGTAGATCAAGGCTAAAGAAAAAAAGGGAAGTCCAGGACTTGAGATGCAAGTCTTTTGTTGTAATGCAAGAACTGTAGTATTCCAACTTTGTAGTAATTCCATCATCCCTTTCCTCCAACAAGAGAAATTCAAAAGCCCAGTTGTGTGTGTAATACTTCTGCACACTGAGAGCATGATCCTGCTGGAGGCTAAAAGACTGTTTATCTACAGATCAGTAGTCACTGTGCAAACTTACATGCTCTGTTCCATCTATACTCCTTGATTTTGGCTTTGAAAGTGTACTCAAGTATCACCAAATGGAGCTTCATTAGGAGTGACTATATATTTAAACTTATGTAGGCAGATAAAGTTCTAACATTTTCCTACAAAATGGTAGAATTCAAATGAACTAAGTCACAAAACAGAATTTTAAAGCAGAATCCATGCATAGCTTTATGACATATTTATGTAAAATGGTTTACAGCTCAACAAAAGTAAAATGCTGCTAAATGCCAACCACCGTATCACAAACAAGTGTGCACACCTTATTTCAGGTCTTCCTTCCACCAATCTTAAATGTTATTTGACCAATATTAGGTTAAGAAAGGTCTGGATTTATAATGTAGTATTAGAAGATATTAGGTATGTGTTAACATTGGAGATAGACATATGTCTAACAAGAAGGAAAGGAAAAATAGAAGTTTCATCAATACAAACCTAAAGGGGTAGAAGAGGGAAGGAGGGATCAGGTAGGACGCAAGCCTTCACTGCCACACGAGGTATCTACAGGACTCAATTCTCAAGTTTAGAGATCGCATTAGACTTCAATTCTGCTGCACACATGAATGGAATAAGCACTGTAGTTAAGAGCAGCAACCTTCCTTCTTTTACATATATTAAGAGTCTACAACAAAAATGCTGAAAAGCGTGGAAAGACTGCAAGATTGAGTACTGCTGTACAAGACAGTTTAAACTAAGTCCCAGCTACTGTCAAATCTATTCAAGAGTTATTACTAGCAATTTTGCGCCAAACAAGCAGCAAAGGCTGAAGGTAGCGGATGGAGAAGAGCAATGATTTAAGATTTCAATAGACCACTAAGCTTGTGCTGGAAGTAGACTTCAGGTGTGCGTTGGGCTTTGTTGGGTTTAAGCAGGCATTAGGCCAGCTTCTTTAAGAAATGCATTCTCACTGCACAGCACAACACTGCCCTGGGGCTGAAAAAGTATTCAGGACTTTCAAGTTGTGCCACTTACATACAAGAACCGGTAGCCTCGGCAGAGGCTGGCCGCACTGACGTTTACCACCAGCCATGACAAAACAACCGGAGCCCAGGTGTGCTGCCCTCCCTCCCCTCTGGGGCTCAGCACCCTCATGGCAGCAGTTGTTTGGGATCTCCAAACCAGCAATTCTACATACGCTTCAGGATGAGCTCAGAGTAACCGCTGGGATGACAGGGAGCTCTGAAGAGCTTTAAAACCCAAAGCTCGTGGGGCTGACAAACGGAAGCCAGCTCATGCAAAGCTTTACTTCCGTAGGCCCTTGTATTACTACCTAAGGAAAAAAAGTTCCCAGAAGGTCTTCTGAAAACATACCCCGTGCTAAGTCCCAAACCAGGATGATGTTGGGTAAGCAACTTGGACACTCATTTCCATGGCCCAAAAATGCCTGACTGATGCAGTGTGAAATTCTCATCTGCACCAGGCTTCACTCCAACTATGCTGAATTATTTACTCTGTGTCAGCCTGTAAGCATTAAACTTAAAAACTGTATCACTTCAGAAATGTTTTGTTTTTAAAAGCAGCATCTTTGTCAAACTGATAATGTCTATGAAAATTAGTGCCCAGCATAACAGCATAGCTGTTCAGTAAAGAGAGCTATGTCCATGACAGGAAAATCCATCCAGGCTTTCAAACCAAGTCCATCACGTCAGCATTCAAGCATCTTAAACTGACAGAAACAATATTAAAAGAGAAAGTGTAGATTATCTCAAGGCAGAATTTTTATCAGCATCTTTATCATAAATATGGATCAGTCTGCCATTTAATTCACATCTATTTCCACAGAAGCAGTTACTTTCATTAAAAGGGCTATGCAAGAGCCCTTTCAAATATACAGATACTTGCTGTAAATAAGTTTTACAATCATGTGAAAATTCGCACGCATTCCTTCCCAAGCTTGGTTCCTTGATGGGAATACAAAGCTGTGTGTGGATCTACATTATTAATAGGCAAATTTTTAATGAAAACACATCTCCATTCTGTAAATCACAAGTGTCAGGAGTAGAAATACCCTTCACTGGTAGTTCTGAAGACAAAATTATTTCTCCCAAAAGATATTGAATAGATAAGCTAGGCGCCTTCTTGCCCATTCATTTTCAAGCATCAGAGATGCTCAAAGAAGCTTAGGGAAGAAAAGCAAAAATACTGCCATTAAGATTGAGGAAACAGTACTTGTTTGGAGTAATACCTTTCCGTAAGTGCACTAAACACAGAAACAGGGTGCAAAACAAGCATTTAGCAAATTATGAGACCACCAAGTCGAAAACCAGAAGTGAGAGCTTCTTCAGATATCCTGAAAGCCAAACCACACTGGCCAGCAAGAGCTCCTATTGGCACTGTAGTGCAGCAACCTGGGGTTCAACCACCTCACTTACCTTCACGTTGTGCTATACAATTGTAAATTAGATTAAAATCTAACATTAAAAGAAATACAATCCTCACCCCCAAACACACCCAGCTATAGTACTCAACCACTTCAAGCCAAACAGAATATGGAAACTGGAAAAAAATCAGCTGGAACAATCTATGCCTGGAATGCCTGCTCTGAAACCAGCCCCCAATGGTTTTTCTCCATTTGCTGCCAAGCACCTCTAATGCAATCCAGACAGTCAAGGACACAGTCAGAATGTTAATATGAAAGCATTAAAATTCCCATTGAAATAGGACCTGTCAAGCTACTTTATGTAACATGATTTATCGTTTCCAAATGTAGTAACAAGGGATTTTATTGTACAAGAGCATGTTGTACACAATGGGGCTCTGGGTTCGCATTCCACACTAGCCAAACTAGAATTTCTGACGAAGTTTTTGCTAGTACATGTCCGAGTTACTGGTGTGTGGATGAAAGGGTAGCTGTATACATTAGAAACTGATGGGGTACAGAACAGACTTAACATGAGCGCGCTTTACACATTTCTGTGCATGCTAATAGAACCGGACACCTCTGATCACTGCTGCCGAACGGCTCTAAAACAGTACTTATGGAAAGAAGCCAAACTGTCCCCATCCCTCAGGGCACTTGCATCAAGCAATAAAAATGGACTGTCAAAAGCTTAAGGAAGTTTTTATTTCCAGTCTTACATGTCAATTGGATAACTGATGTCTTCTGCAAGTTCAACATAGTCAAACTGAGAGCAGACTGGAAATTTCTGGCTAAGTTTCCAGCGGATGGCCTGCACTTTCTAACTCGCTAAACCCTACCTCAAAAACCGCAATCTCCTATGTTTACCATATTTAACACAGCAGCTAAAATCAAGGCAAGCTGCTCAAGTTCTGCACTAATAACACCCATGGAGTGGGTTACAGCACAGAGCACATACCTGTCACAACTTAAAGTTAGTGGATTTTTGTCTCTGTAGACACATTTTCTTACCTCTCCATTCTACATACCAGCTTCTCAGAAATATTTCAGCTCTATCAGCCCACTGTTCTTTTTTTATGCATTCACTTTAAGTAGTTCAGAGAATGTAACTGCAATGAAAACTACATGTATAAATTTGAGGCAGAGTTGACTAGTACAGCACAGAAAAGCAGAGATGTTGACAAGAATTGTATCTGTTCTCTACACTGGGAGAGGCATCACACCAGCTGCTAATGCAAAGGCAACACTGGGATAAATTTGTAGTAGTGTCAAAAAGATATTCTGCTTCATACTTTTTATTTGGAGCAAACTGCAACCAGTCAATGCCTACCCACACAAGATGATGGAGTTAGACACAAAAGACTGTTTCTGTTGTATTTTGTTATATTGCTGCACTCAGGATCCTAGCTTTCTTATTAACTTCTTCACTGGTGTACTATTAATCTTGAATATCATTCAGGTAGATGCTCTGTTCTGTCCTCTTCCCCTGCCTAAGTCTGGTATCGATGTCCAACTAAACTCAAATAAGCTTTGAAATTTTTTCATTTAATTAATAAAATACACACCCAGCATGTCTGACTGCAACAGATCACACAAAGGTCTGGATCTCGCCATCAATTAGTTATATTACAAACTTAGCTATGACTGATGTGGCCAATTTATTGCATTCCAGGCAGTTGATCTCAGATCCAAGACCTTTGACTATTCTGCTTTTACAACACTAGTCAGAATCAATAACGATTTTTTTTTAGGCCTTCCCATCCTCGCTGTGCCCTTCAGCACTAAGAATCAAGCTTACTCCACGTAATAAAAATCAAACGCATATAGTGTTTGCTATTTCAATCCAGGAGGGATCTGCAATGCAAGTTTGAAAAAGAAAACTATTTTCTATTGGAATCGTGAGAAGTGAGCAAAAGCCATAATGGAAACCAGCTCTCTTTAGGCAAAGTGGAAGACGAAGAGAAAGAGCTGGAGAATCAGATGCTACAATTAAGGGATGAACAGCTGGCATTTTAAGGAACGTGGCTTATAAACCAAGAGGCTGGGTAATAAAACGGCAGATGAAGTTCAGTGGACGTAAGTAATAAGTGATGCACAAGGGAAGGACTATCTAACCCAACATTCACAGAAACAGACTTCTACCACGGACTCAGAAGCTAAATCTTGATGGTGGCCATTTCATCAAGATACCACCTCAGCGCTCAGCAGCTATCAGAAAGCAAATCAAGCGTTGGGCATTGTATTTACAGGACTAAAGAACAAAGCCAGAAGATACCATGACACTGCCTGAATCCTGAATGGCAGATGCAGTTCTGGTCTCCAAATCTCAAAGGGAATCTGAAGATCCAGACAAGATGCAGGAGATCCTCGTGGAAAGCATTTACACCAACATTTTGACTCAGATCAGAAGTGCACTTTTGAAACTCACCTCCCAATCACTGCTGCTTCGCACACTGCGATTCTTATCTCAAAGCCTTCTGGGGCACGTGAGCCAGATTCTCTGAGTGAATCTAAACAAGGAGACTACTACTATCACACCAAATGCTAACTAGCAGCCAGCCCACAGGACTAGGCTAAAATCAGTGATGCAGACTTCTGTGAAATGCAGATAAGCACAGGCATTGAGTCCTAATTCACTCTACAAATCCCATCCTAATCCACCATGCTGTTTGATAATGAGGGCACAGCCAAAGCTGAGAGGAGGTGTTGAATATCTTGTTTATGGCAAGCACCTAATAAAACTAGGACACTTCATTCTGGGGAAGACAAGACCCAAGTCTCCTACATGATATGGCTCTGAAACAACATAAGTGGCATAGAAAAGGATGAGCAAGGAGTAACTGCTCAGAGTCTTTTCCTAAATGAGATGGAAGAAACATCCAACAGAACAGGCAGAAGGTCATTCTGCTTCAAAACAAAAGGAGATGTTTCTTCACACAGCACCTATTTAACCAGGAGAACTCCTTGCTAATGAAGATTATGGATGCTGTAAGTTCATAAGGGTTCAGAAAGAAGCTATACAGATTCATTGGGGAAAAGTCCATCAAGAGCCATTAAACACAGTCCGCAATGCTAGCTCTGTAAGCATCTGAGCTGCAGCCAGCACTTGGGCAAGTAAAACCACACACCTCCCTTGTTACTGTCCTCTTTCCTGTAGGCATCCACTATTGACCACTTGAGACAGAATACTGACCTTGATGTACAAAATTTAGTGCGACCAAGGCAGACTACTCTTGAAAATGGCAGGATAGGTGTGACAGATGGAAAAGGAAATAAAATGCACACCAATCTAAGAAAAGGGCATACAAACTTCTGTAACAAACTACTGAACAAGCAAATCTTGCCCTTCTTTTCGGGGCACAATCGCGGGCTTCATCACCATGACAGCAGATCTAGAAGAGGTCAAGAGATCCTACAATTCAGTTTATTACTGAAAACTGTTATTCAGATAGAAACTTCTGCCACACATCGTAACACAGCCTGCAACGCTTGCAGACTTACAGACCCTTGGGGACAGGCCCAGAGAGACAGTTAAACTATGGGTCCAAAACACTAAACTGAGTTATAAACTATCCAGGAAACAGCCTTTTTATTGCCAGAGATCTGAAAGAAAACCCAAAAGCTAAAGGAAGTCACTAAAACAGAAGGCATTTAAAAGCAAAAGGGAATCTGCCTCAAGACATTCCCCTGCTTCAACCTTTCCAGTGTATTCCTCATCCAAACTGCTCTCTGAATTTTTACACTTGGCCAATAAATACCTCTTATTCTAGCACTCAGATAAGATTTATGATGCACTGCAAGTGCTGTGCAATTAACAGATTTAATGCCTGATTCACTTCCTTCTTCAAAGGGAGACTGGAGAAAAGCACAACAGGAGATGGCTGGTACTGTAGCTGTGGGTATATCATACATATACATGATATGACATTTCTTCTACCACTACTGTAAGTCAGCACCACCCCTGCTCTTCCTGTGGATGTAGCAAGCCTTTTTCACTGTTTAGATTCCCAACTATTATTCATTCTTCAGCTTCACCATTGAGGGTTTTTTTTTCTACCCTGAGTATAGATTTTTACACACCATCCCACATTTTCACCATAATTTATCAATTGCTTTTTCCACTCCATTTCACTGAATTTCTAATCTCATTTCCCCAACTACACTGTCTACAATCATAACATAGCAGTGACTTTAAAAAATTCAGTATGCTCTACTAATTTCACAATGTGTTAAAAGAGATAACACAGGGAATACATTCTTTCCATCTCAGCATGATTACTTTAACTTGCATATCAGAGACAACAGCACACAGCCGAGGAGGAGGATAGGCATTTCTGCAAAAGAAAGTCAGAGCTCTGCAATCTTACACAGGTATTGACCAACTTTCAATGAGAGAAATGCCACCAACTCTAATGTGCAAGACTGAGCATTTACCTCTTCCACAATTTTAATTAGCATTTGGTGGATGTTTTATTGTGAATCATGCCGATAGGGTTTCATCCAATCCAGCAGCAGATCTATTTGAGGGATTATTACAGATGCATCATATACTAATAAAACACCCTGCTCCAAAAGGAATTTTAAATGACACAACTTAGCGCTTGCTTCCCAGCTGCAACCTTAAGTTCTATATAATGTCAATGCTGAGCACAAGCGACTTTCACAAGCAATTAAGACAGACTACATGAAGTACCTACCTCAGCCCGCAGGCTATATAAGACTTGGCTTTCAGTTTTGTTCAATTACTTTGTCCTTGTCTTTGGTAAACAAAAATCCTTGTTTTACTTTCTCTCTACCACGCACTGCATCTGTTCTCCAAATTATACCACCCTAATCTGCACATGGCAGCCTTTGGACCAGTTTTACTCTATATTGAAGTAGTTTTCACCATAAGATTTGAAGACATGGTACATAACACAACGATGTTCCTAAATAAATTCTAGTGCCAAAAAAAAAAAAAGGGGGGTATCTCTGAACTAAGTTTTACCTCAAACATACTCAAAAGCATAAATAAGGCTTTATCTCATCCTATTAAGATTTCTTCAGCTAGTTTTACTTGCCACAGTGCTACAATCCATGTAGTTGGCTTAAGTTGTTGCCATTTCTGCAACTTTTCACCTGAAATCAACTTTAACAGTATTTAAGCTTAAAGACTAGACATAGTCTAAATCTTACAATATCCCAACCTCATCTCTCAACACAGCAAGAGTTATTCAGATTAAAACCCACTGGGATAAGAACAAAGAGGTAACAGAGAGGAGGTAAGTTCAACATTATATCATGATGCTCTCAAACGCAGAAGCTCATCCACATGACATGACACTTACTCCAACTGTAAAAACACTCTCAAGCTTCAAATACTGTGTGCACATTAAATGCCTAAGCACTGGAAGAAAACTGCTCAGAGTCCAATATTTGTACCAAACTGTTCTCAGAATTTCTTAATAAATATTTAACTTCGTACATCGCCTTTACTCAAACTGAGTAGCAACAGTAATTAACTTGATTTTGAGAAACTATGCCTTTAGCTAAAAAGATGACAATTAAATTTCTCAAGCTTCAACAGAAGTGAAGAAGTA
The DNA here is from genome assembly GCA_013400755.1 of Pelecanoides urinatrix. Lineage (NCBI taxonomy): Eukaryota > Metazoa > Chordata > Aves > Procellariiformes > Procellariidae > Pelecanoides > Pelecanoides urinatrix. The sequence goes on along the minus strand of VZTQ01004600.1, from coordinate 1,355,087 downwards.
CTACTTTTTCCATAAGCCAAGTTACCTTATGTAAACCAAGGTGGAAAAACAGACTAATTCTATTAAAATTTCTTTACAAACCAATATTAACAGTCATAAAATAAAAACAGTGCCAAAGGGTTAACACTTTATGATTATAATAGCAGCTTGGAAGACTAGACATCAATTTTAAGGCAAGTATCATTGAGGATTTAAGTATGTTTGATCCTGCCTCCTGACAAACCTTTCAGGACTACTGGTTACTGTTCAAATTCTGTTTGGGAGCAGAACAAACCATTTTCAAAACACCCAGCTTCGATTCCACATTTTAGGTAATCACATGGAGTTAAAAACCACAAAACTAAACAAACAGAAGATACTCACATTCCCCATGTATTCTGAAAGTAGATCCTGCAAGGCCTGTCGCACTGCATTACACTCGGCAACTATACGTTCCCGTCGGTCATCACGTGTGCAGGATGAATCAGCCATCAGGGCTGCTCCGCTTATGATGCTCTCCAGGCGCTCTTCCAAGGAAGGCCTAAAGCGTTCTTCACTGAAGGTCGATGGATCCACAATAATTTGTTTCTAGTAAAATAAAGGTTTTAGAAATTAGTAATCAGACCAAGCAGTAAGTTACTGTTAAGTCATCAAGACAACCAACATTTACAGCAAACCCCTGGATCAGGCATAAAAGGCAAACACTACACAATTTTGGCACTGAGGATGATTTTCACAAGTAGTTTCATAAAATTATACTAAAAGGATCCCCAGCAGATTTCAGTGCTAGTCATTTCTTGTGCTGCTTTGACAGCTAAACAAAACTTGGCCACAGGAAGCCTCGTTACATGAATGGCAAAAATCAAACATGCCAGCACAAATAAGGTTCAAAGTACAGAAATCTTCTTAACTACATGTCAATCCAGACATGCCTTCACTAGTTAACTTGTCAGATATAATTATCCCATCATGAACAAAAAAAACCAAGGAAAACAAACGTCCAAAATTAGCCCTATATATAGTGTTCTGTTGTCCTAGTTTATCCAGTCTTTCTTCTCTTTATCATTATGCAGGTAAATACAACAGTATTCTTGAAGTGAAACATCAACACGAATGCTTCAAACAGCACAGAAATCAATTTCTTCATGGCAGAAAACTATCACAGGTTTATCTTGACAGAGTATTACTAAGCACAGCTCATACTGAGAGACTTAAGGCTGAAACAGCAGTACTGATGTATCTGCTTTTCACGGGGTCAATACCACTACCCACAGAAGTTCACCAGGAAGAAGCAGTGTAGTAATTATCACCTTGTGAGTACTTTCAGGTGGTTTATTTAAACAGGTTTGTAGTTTATTAAGGAAAAATTTGGCCATTTCAAGGTTTGGTGGTTTGTTTAGGGTTTGGGTGGGTTTTCTTCCCACTGCAGGGGCAGGAGGGGAAGCTGTTGCTAACTTTTTAGAAAAGAAACCCCAAAGTTTTTTGAAATGGGAGTTTTCGCAATCAGTTTGTATACCAGCTAACTTCAACAGCAGTGTCACAACCACTACTTCTCCTGCCAGCCAGCACATTTTGTGTCCCTACAGAGTAATCACGCAGCCTTTGCAGCAGGATTAGAACATGGCACATGTGTTACAACACACTCCTCATTTTTCCTGAAACTTCTAGCTGTGCAGATAACATAATGGTAGCATGCTACAACTCCAGAACTGCACCATCAAGAACAGAGATAATGATTATTTTGTTATCTTCTGGTAGCCATTTAATATTTTACCATCACAGTAAAAACACTGGAGTATTTGGGGGCGTGTGTGCGCAAAGCCTCTATTACAAGAGCACAATAACACTCAAACATTAGCAGGAAATGAAGTGCAGGGATAACATCTGCCGAGAACCTGAACACATTTGTTTTGTCAGTCTCCTTTGGCAGGAATGAGATGACAAAGCTATCGCACACAACGCACATCGAAGCTGGCCTGCTAAACAAGCCCTGCTGCTATTAGAGAGCCTCACAAAGCGGAACTAAAAGCTGAAAAGCTCCATGTGAACCATACTGCTCAAAAAAGTCTCCAGCCATACATTAGAGAGTTCATATAGTAAAATATGGCCATATATCAGAAATCAAATTAAATGGTTTGAGCTAGATTAGCCAATCCATGAACCTGAACTGAATTGCTTCTTCAGTTCTACACACCCAAGTCAGTCCTTAACACTGTGTGCTGTTACAGACCTGCCTTCCCCTCCCCACCTGCTCAAACCCGCGATCCCTCGGGTGCTTAGCCTGAGGCACATTCTGAAGACTTACACAGCTGAACATACAACTGATGGAATTTAAGAAAAGCAGACTTAAAACTGTAATCATAGTCATAAAGATCAGGACAACCGTGACATCCTCTTGCTAGCCAAGAGATCACATAGAAAGGCTTCACACCAGGCACAGGGAGAACTCAAATAGTACTTTACCCGGGTAGAAGAAACATGGCAGAGAAGGTAAGGGGAGGAGCAAGAGTCGTAAGAGAAAAAGGAGAAGGTGAGCAATATCTGGCAAAACCAAAAGTATTAAACACATTTTGAGTGATGGCTTTGCAATATTAAATAAAGTTTTAGAGGTAAGGTAGTGCCAAGGTGTTTAAAATTCAGAGGCTGAATCAGTGGTAGATACAGAATACTGCCTTCAAAAGGAAAGTGTTCTCACTAAAAATGCATGGCTATCCTCAGTAACTTACTGAATGCAAGATAAAGAACATGACAGATCAGTACAACACATCAGTGTGAAATTACTTCATTCCCAACCAATGATCATATTAAAATTCCCACTTCATGTTCCTCTCAATAGGTAGTTTGGGCAATTCCAAATACATTATTCACTTTTAATAAGTCATTTCTGTCACCTACAAGAATACATTACATAAATATATTATGAAATAATCAATTTCAAATAAACCAAGGGCTTACATCTAATGCAGCAGTAGGCTAACTGCTATTTCCGAGCTAGTTTAACTTGACAGCCTTCAATCACCAAGAACTGCATATATAACTTTCTATATTCCATCAATCGTAGTTTGGAAAAAGACTTTATAAAAAATAAAAGCCTACTTCATCTGGGAATTGCTTTATTTCAGTAGAAAATTATCTTTCAGGCAATACAAATAAAAGCAAGCTGTTGCTAGTAAGTCAGGTAAACATACAGAAGAGTTGGAGTTACTTTTTTTTTTCCCCCTTCACATAAAGGATTCAAAACTTACATCGAAGTTGTTCAGAGCATAAGCCAGCTCTCCACCTCCACCCTGCTGCTGGGCAGCATCATCTGATGCAGTTGCCTGAGCTGCATTTGAGATGCCCGTGACTGCCTGCTGAAGCTGTTTGTAGATCAAGTCCCTGTTAGCTTTGTAAGCAGCTACATCAGGGTGCTGCAGACAGGCCTGGGACGCCGTATAAAGAATGGGAACGTTCTTCTGCAGAATTCCTCTGGCTGCCGCCATTTGATCACGGTGACCCACATCTTTCAATTCCTATTAGGAAAATTAAAGAAAAAGTGTTTGAGAACATTCCCCACATTTAACATCCATACACTGTCTCCCCGCATCTTCAAAGAAAAGGCAGCTTCTTTCAGAATCTAACTATCTTCTGACTGAATATCCCTATTCTTAAGGGTTCAACTAATTTCAAAACACAACAGCTTCATAAAGAGAAAAAAAAACCCACACAAGAAGTACTGTAGGGCAAGTCACAACTCCACAATTCAGAATTCTGAGGTTGGATTTTTGCTCCTCGCCACAGTAGAGGACCAGCATTTTGAAAGCTGGTAACATCTGTAAATCAGGCGTACACAGAAGTTGAGAGCACACATTTTTCTCCCCACTCTTTCCAGTTTGCATTACATCTACAGAATCACAAAACCTACATCCTCAAAACAAATATCTTACATTTTTAGATAACTTAAGAACCAAGCTATTTTTTAACTATCAAACAAACAAGAGGCTTTCCCTGCAATGTTGTCTTGTAGTTGCACATGAGAAGCAAGATCTTCTTTAATTTAAACTCCAATACTCACAACCAGAATGTTTTCTTTAATCACACCTAGAAGATGAAGTTTACTCTCCTCAAGAGACTTGGGTACTTAATTTTAGAAGAACAAGTTTACCATCTCATTCAACTTCTTGTTCATGTCCAATGAGATTAAATCAATCCAATGACTATAATTACCACTAATTTAAGATTTGCGGGCAAGTCCATAGGTCTTTTCCAAACACTCACTGATGCAATTCTCTAGAGCCCCATCATCTCTGTTTTGGAATAGAAGCACTATGAATAGATAAAGCTGCTGAGTCCAGCACGAACAGTAAGTTTATAAAAGGAAGAATGGACACGGTTATTAGCAGTATGAACATTTTAAAGTTACCTCTTAAATCTTACGAAGAGGTGATGAAAAAGAAGTGGGCTGCCTTACTGAGAAAAGGAAAAAAATCTGACAGACTCTTCAAAATGAATGGGTAATATGCGACCTCTAAGATGCACACTAAGCAGGGAGGGCACTCCAGGCAAGCTTACAGATTTACAGATTTAGTACAACCACTTCCCACAGTGTGGAACAATCCATCACAAAGCAGTTTAAGAACATTTATTGCATTGCCATCACAACCCTACTCCCATTTACTGCAATCAGATTTTAGATACATAACCAACTGGCAATCCATTTTAGACTGTACCCAGTTTATTTTCAAAGATGAATCTGTGCAAAAAAACCCAAGCCGTGTCAGAGGTGCACAGCAGTTTTGGTTTGTACATATCAGCAGAACAAACAAACAAAAAATGCTCTACAAGAATTATGCTATTTCTGATAAATGCCCACACCCCTGCCTTCTTCTGAAAACTTACCTACACAAGAATGAGTCACAACAGTGCTGTTGAACAAAACAAATTTTACATGCAATTGAAGGTTAAGCACAAGCTATCCAAACACAGAACATACACATAACAAACAGGATTTTAAACCCCTCCTCAAATGGGCATTTCAGTGCAAGACTAACCAGCATCCCCACTCACATTCTTGGAAAGAGTTGTAATTCTATGCCCCACCATGACTTTTGCTCCCTGTTTAAACGGACATGTTCAGTCCGTCCATGCGAACCACGAAGGCAGTGCGGTCTAGTGGCGAGTGCACCAGGCACCGAGTCACATCTCAGTTCTTTCCTTACCCACACCTGCGCTGCTTCAAAATGGTAAGTGCAAGTCTTGGGAAGCAGCATTTCATTAAGGTACTAAAGCATTAACATAAACAAATGCTACTAGAACAAATTCTGTCAGAAGCAGTACACTACAGCTGAGCAGACTTTCTGCTTACCGGGCAAGCTCAAATTTCCTAAACAAGGTGGAGTGCAACACAAAGTACTCAGCAATAAAAATAAAGTAAAAAAAAGTGAAAAAAATACATTAGCAGCAATAGATACTGTCCAAGAGCAGCAAGGCTACCTTATTTTTTTATTTTGAAAAAGAAAAAGAAGAAATAATATACAGAAGAAAGAGCTGCCATCACTATACCTGTTGTCTTTTGGCTGCCATTATGTTAAGCTTGTCCACTTCTGGTTTGAGGGCTTTGTACTGGATACCCAAATCCTGCTCCGTGCCAGCATTTCTTAGTTTCAAGATACCTTCTTCCACCTAAAAGAATATATATTCACAGATTTTTCCAAGTAATACAGTCCACAGTTCAGGAAGTAATTCAGAATGTACTTCATAGCAGACAGAGAAAGCAATCTTCCTCTGCCCTGTTTTATTTTTTGGAGAGAGGTACTTCAAAGGCCAGTAGTACCCCAGGCTTAGCTACTACTTCATAGCTACTACTACCAGCTACCAGAGACAGCCAAGTATACGCATCTGAAAGAGTATGAAGGAGCCCAGGGCCCTGGCAGAGCTGCAGCAGTGGCCAAAGGGCATGAGAAGAGTCCTCAAAGCCCTGCCGCAAAAGCGGGCCCAGTATCGAGTCTCATTTCATTTTGAATTCTGTACAAACCACCCACCCACCCTCTTGCTCGTAGGAAGAAAAGGCTTCCTCAAACATTCCACATTCATTTTCTTTAGTCTACTGAAGGTACTCATCCCTAGGAGCTACAAGGGAGTACTGGTTATAAGAAAGCCACCTTATTTCTTTAATATGAAAAAAAGCTAGTTATCATCGGCAGTTGCAAACCATAGCGCGTTTAGTTTCAATACTAAAAGTTCAAAATAAAGTGCAACACAACGTCAAAAGCTGCTGACAATGAGTGTAAAAATAAGTGACAAATATCCATTGCACACATTTTGCTGAGCAGAAAAACCCTAAAAACCTCCCTGCTCCAGATACGAGCTGCTGACAGTGCACATACCGGGGTCAGCACACGTGCATAAAACAAAGCCACTTTACAGAGCACGCCTGGTGTGCCAGGCACGGCAAAGCGAATCACAGCAAAGAATTACACTTACTACTTTAAGTTGAACAAGCAACTTGTAGACATCTGCCATGTCAGCCAAAATCAGCAGTCGAGTAACAGCGGAGAGGAGGGCACGCGCTGCTCGGACCATGTTCCCTCGTTTCACAGAGGAGCAGGGGTCATCTGCAAACTCCCCCGAAGCGCTCTTCATCAAGTCACCTGCACAAGGGGAGAAGATGGTCTCACTTTAATGTCACACAGCATTTCTTAAGGGGCTGTAAGGACTCCTGGGCAAGCCAATTTAAGTTTTGAAAACAAAACGCATTTGCTTAACTGCAGCCAGCAATTAAGATTGTATGTAGCCACCTCTAAGTATAGTTACCACGTGGTATCAAGGCAGAGGGGCTTTTGCAGGGAGGAAGGCCTGGGAAATAACACTTTGGTCGTTATTTCCAATTGTACAGGTGTTTTAACATGCCAGAATCCTCTGGAGAGACAAATTCAGCATGCCTTCGCTATTACATGCGGGACTGCAGTTATTTCACAAACTACAATGCTTTCAAAGCTTAAGCAAAAGCTTTGATTTGTGTGCGTGTAGGAGTTAAGCAGAAAGTACTGTAAACACATAAGGAAACGCCACAGCTCATGGGACTGTAAACAACTCGGAGCGATGACCTGGCTGGATATGCCCTGGTTTGTATTCAATGCAAGGCACCGCTTAGTAAAAGGCTTCAACGTTTCATAGCCTGTGGGTCTGCATCTGGTGCAGAAGGAAAGAATTTGGGTTTCAGATGGTAACAGTGCAATTGGTTAACTATGAAAAGCAAAGGCCACTTTACACAGCTAGAGAAACTCCTCCAGAAGGCATTCGGAAAGCATAAACTTAATGTCTGCATATAGTCAGAGGAGTAAATTTTGGATTTCTCCCCTTTCTGGGGCAGCAGCATTTTGCTTCCAGTACCACAGTTCCTACATAGTAGCAAGTTTTGGAATCCACATTATTATTCTTGGATCTCTTTGCATTTCAGAAACATTTGGTGAACAGCTAGGGTTCAGTTTAGAAAACACTGGGTACTCAAGGCCAAAGATTCGCCGGCAGCTGGAGATGACCAGAAAGCAGGCGAGCCGTGTTACAACTGCTGTGCCAGAGGCTTCCCAAACCTGTATGAAAAAGTGTCCATAGGGCCAAACGCCAAAACAAAAATAGCACATCTCAGATAAGAAGACAAGAACCTCAAACAGTGCTTCACAAGTGATAGCTGACAGTGACTCCCATCGAGCCCACTACCAAATGGGGCTGGGCGAGATTTACACCGAAATTCAAGACGATGCAGCGGCATCATGCTGCCAACGGCCTGCCTGCTCCACAGCTAGGCAAGCAGGGCAGCATATCCCCAGTATGGGAAGCGTTTCAATTTTATTTTAACAACCTTTTTTTTTTAGCTACTATTTTAACTACTCAAAAATACTTACAACTGGAGAGCCTAGGGTTAACCATCCACATACTTACCATTAAGCAATTAATATCTTGCCCTGACAGTTTCTAGCACCCAAGCACTCTACGCCTTCATAGCTAAATACAGCCCAAACACAGCTGCCAGCCTGTCCAAGCACCTACATCAAGATACTCAATTTTGTTCAAATGCTCCCTCCTATGTAACACCCTTCCATCATCTTAAATAATATGACGAAGAGTGGCACACAACATTTTAAGATAAAAAATATGCTACTTCAGTACTGTGACATATGAAAAAAGCTTCTGTCCAAGTACAGACCAGCTACAAATATCAATCTAAAGCTATCCCTTACCCAACCTCTTGCAGAACACAACTCATTATTTTAACAAGTGTTAAGAGCCTCAGATTTCCAGATGAGTGAAAGACGACGCATCTCCAATGCTGAAAAACTGCAACCAGCCATGAGATTATAAAATCCCTACATAGCTGACATGACCCTTCCTTTATTCCTTCTGGAAGAGGCTAATAATAGTGAAATTAATGTCACCACCACAAGTATGAAATCTATTAATAATCTCAGGATTTAAAATATTTCCTCCCTTGTTTACTTATACAAAAAATTTCCACATTTCCAACTCCCAAAATAGAGGAAATGTTGTTTCATTTATTTCCTACTTAAAACAACTTAGAGAGGTGGCCACTCACTTCATCTGAAATTTCAGAAATTGCTAACAAGGTTAAAAACCAAAATTATCCTCTACCCATCTCTTAAATTGCAACCTTACAAGCCAGTCCTGAAATAAAATGATATTCCTTTTTATTTTAACGAGAGACTTTAAAAAATTTAGTGAGTTTCAAACAGCTTGTCAGGGTGTCAAAAGATAACCAGCTTCCCAGAATTAAAGGAAGATTATATTTAAAGTTGTTGCATATACATTTTTTTCTGCAAATTAAAGAAAGCTGGCTTTCAGACTTCTTTTATAGAGAAAAGGCAAATGGGGTAGTTATTTCAGCTAGATTCAAAGGGTATGAAGGAACCCTGCCCTGGTCCAAGTATGCAGCTACTGCATTATGTGTGCGCATTAGCGGTTCAAATTGGATCCAGCATAACTCATTTTCAAATTTGAACCAGAGGTAACACAGCAAGTTTAAAAGCAGGATTTCAAGAGTTAAAAGAAATACACTGCAGAAGAGTCAGACTATGAGACTCAGATTATACAGCTGGTATGAATTCTTATATGAGTAATCTGTTTTTCCAATATAACCTTAGATTTTCACTAGATATTACAAGGGAAAGATAATAAAACAGAGTCCAGAAAAGAAGAAGCAATGGTAGTCATACTATGGTCTTGTCAATAAAGCACTAAGAATTCAATTAAATCTAATGGAACAAAGCCCATTTCAGAAATAGTAAGATTTTAGTCCATCAAAAGAAAATTACCATTTTCTAGCCTCATTCCCACCATGCCCACAGGGTCTGACAGCACTTTCAGACAGCACCATTAATCCTCCTCAGCAGCGCGGTACACGATGACCATGACAGAGAGGGCTTTCTTTATACCAACACTGACAGAATGGGAAAGTGGCAGAGAAGACAGGCAAGGCAGGAAAGACCTAGGACACACACAGCCACTGATGCTTTTTTCCCAAGCTAGAAATTCGTGCCCACACAATCACCTTGTACCCTTCAGCACCTTCCAGTTCAAAGCCCATCTCCAGGCTGCTTTGCTGGCAGTATTAGAAATACAAAGAGTGCCATTAGACCATCTACCTACTCACAACACCCTACCACAGTTCTCTAGAGGTTGCCTATTCCCCACCAGATGAAGGCAGGCATGAAATCAGAGTCTCAAGACTCTACTATTCTGGATACTGAAGTCCTATCGTACCACTAGTGTCACCTGCAATGTCCATCCTGAGTTTCACAGCAGGCTGCCCTTGCTTTCTACTATAAAGGAAAAGGCCCCATATCTCCTTTTGCTGTATCAATATGGGAGTTGACACTTATGGCAATAAAAGCTTCTGTTAATTCCTTTGTCTTGTCTTCAGTTAAATCGATATGCTGCCTACAACACTCCTCCTACAGTTTGTCAAGAGCCGTCTCAGAGCTCCCTCAGGTTACGGCTTTTCAAAGATCTCGAGTCCTTGGCTGGAGGATTACCTCTAATACAAGCGGTACTCTCCTAGAACATTTTTCTTGCAGGAAAACAGCTAACAACTCTTTGCACCTTTCCAAAAAATTAAGCTAACTGGTCACAACAGAATTTTTAAGTTGAGTTTTCCAAGAAGAATTCAGTGTTTAAATTCAAGTTATTCTGCAACTGACCTCCTTCTGTTCCTTGGTGTCGTGGCATCCTTAAGCCATGCATCTTGTATGAAGTACAGTTGAAAAAATGTTTTACCCTTTCATAATTTGCCTCATTGTTCAGTTTTGGAGAAAGCTTCACCCAGAAACACAGGGCGGAAAGACACCACGCTGAGTCAGTAGGTTCACTCCCCTGCGTTTGCAACCATGAACCATGATCAAAGTCCACAGGATTCACAAGACCATTCATCCATTCTCTTACCTCAAACCCTATGCACAGGCTTAAGCTTTTTAATTTTCAGCTTTCATTTTTCATCTTTTATGTAAAATTACCATAGGAAGAAACACAACAGTAAGAGCATAGCTAATACCCTGGATCCTCACAGTAGCATACAGATATATAGAGGCAGTGAACTATGGTCATCAGCACCCCAGGAAAGCAGGAATAGCCTGGTCAGCCTGACCCAAAAGAAATTTCCTTCCTGACCCCAGAGTTTGCAGCCTGTCTCAGTGCCAAGCACCTGGGTAAGAAACTGGTTCAGTTCCAAAGCACCTCCCAACAGCACCAGAAGAGCTGACCATTTCAACGTATAGTCAGACTTCAATGCTTCGCAAGAAGGTAAAACCCTACAAAGAGCTTACAAGGTGGGGAGTAAGACTGGGCAAGACCAATATTGCCCCTTCTATTACCCAGCAAAACTCCAATGGCAGAAATTACAGCGTTTGTTACATTAAGGACGCTGAAATCCGAGACATTCACATCAGACATGCTCCTAGTACTAAATCTTTTCTATAACCACAGCAGGATCTATTCTGAAAAACACTTTGATTCTTTGTCTCCACTATTCTGTTCAAAATTTATTTTAAAGTGTTTCACTACCTTAAAAGAAGTCAAAAGTCCAAAGCTTTAAAGGGCCAGGAATCTTAGTTTGGGATATTTCATGAACTTGTTTAATATTTAAAGCAGTTGTAATTATTCTTCCATTGTAAAAATCAGGAAGACTTTGAAGATCCACTTATATTGATCTAGCAGGTAGCCATACTATCATTCATTCTAAGTAGCTCTTTTCACTTCTTTGTTTTTACCCCCAACAAATGGGATTTTATGAACAAGCGTGCTCACTAAAATCGTGTACCCTCTCAATCTTCTTGCTAGGCTAAAAAAAATTTTTTAATTTTCTCTCATGAGACAAGTTATCTATTGTCCTAATCATCTTCATAACCTCTGTCTACATTCATTCATCTTTTTTTATTATGGTAACTAAAACACTCCCTACTCTAAACAGAGGCATTATTAATTCTATTTTCCTGTCTTCTGCTGAAGATAAATTGTGCTATACATCTATAATCCCACTGCTGCCGTCAGACACACAGATGCTGCCAGTTCATGACCACCCTGCTGCTGACCAAGACACCCAAGTTCTCCTCCCCACTTTTGCCCCCCATTGCAAAAGGGCAGATAAAGGTACCAACACCTGAAAGTTTTGCTAAGCACATGCACAGGTTTTGTACTACACTTCCCTCATTTCTCCAGTTCATGAATTCAACTGGTCTACCGCAATACTGGAAACACTTCTGAAGTGCACATGCACATAAACATGTACACTGAGAGTCTGCATCTCCTTGCTGTTATTAGCACTACTGAGAACTGCAATCCTCCTCTGGGCATTGGCAGCAACAAGCCTTCCCTGTGTTGCATCTCATTTTTCACCATTTGCTTCCAATTTCCTCAAAGGTTTGTTTTTTAATTTCCTTAGAAAGAGCTGCTCTGCCCCATCTGACCAAACACTGGCACCATGATGGGGCACAGGCTTTTATCCGTGGTCGTGCTGCCTCAGCAGCCCAGCCCTGCTGCGACTGCATCGCCACAAACAGCGGTGGGCACCAGTCGTGTTCAGGCAAATCACTCAAGTCTAATCATCATTCACCCAGCTTCAGAAAACAGATACAGCTATCCTCTCTATCCACCAGATTTCATGCAAGTTGCAAACAGCAAAAAGGGAGGAAGAAGTGAAACGACATTAAGGTGGGAAGCTATTTCACACCAGCACCTCTCAGCTATGAACTCCACCTCCTCTGTCAAAGATCAACAGAGCAGGGAGGTTTTGGCATCACATCTACATGTAGTCTCAAAATCAAGCAAGGGCCAAGAAACAAGTCAAAGGGTCATCCTGAAGGTTTTTGTATCAGTCTCTCCTTCCTACCAGATTCTCACTGCAACTACAAATTCAGCTAATGGAACTTCTCAATCCCGAGGACTGAGTACCGCTCCCTCGCTCACTAATATCACTCAGAGTCATTTGAAGGCACTCACAGATGAGCTCTGACTCTCAATTCTGAGCAGCAATCAAGCAAGAACCAAGAATTAAAGACTTCAAGACAAGGTGTCTCTTGCTGTTGTTTGTTGTTGTTAAACTAAGCCAACTCAATTAGCCCCTTGTATTGCAGCCTTCTTATGTTGATCTTTCTTTGGTCTGTCAACCAGGCTCATCCAGAACTTAGTACCATTTTCAACTAATATTTCATTACTGTGCAACTTCAGCTACAAACAAGTAATTAATGCTGATGAGTTTTCCTTTTTTTGCAGCAGCAGCCACCACCATTAATATCAGTAGACTGGGTTTCACTGAAGCATAGAAAAGGCTCATGACTGGAAGAATGATACATGATTTATGAGCAACAATATTTACTAGTACATAATTTAGAGTAAGCCAGCTCCATAGGCTTTTCTTTACTTTCTTCTCCAAGACAGTAAAAAAGAAAATTATAAAAATCAACACTAGATGTTGGGGAGGAAGCCTGGAATATTTAATCAAGGTCCTTGCATTCTATTTGTTGCTATTTACATTTTGCATATTCAAGACACCCAGCTCTGTCAACACTCAGCTCTTCCTCCTACAGTGCTGTTTTGTATATATTCAAATATTGAAGTTATTGACATATTTGAGATGTAGTTCCATAACATTTATAGGCAGGGGGAGGAGGAGGGAGTTCACATTTTTGCCTAAATTGAGTTTTAAATGCTCTTCAAAGAATCAGCCATTCTGCCTCTCTTCTCAGTCTCTACTTGGGACATCCCATTTCCAGATCTGCCCAGCTCATATTATTCCTCAAGGAAGCCAGCAAGACAAGCCAAGAATCTACACAAGTGGAGAGGCGCAGAGTCATCAGAAGTAACAGCAAAAAGGAAATCGGAACAGTTTTATTTACTCTGAAAAACCACAGTTTTACAAGCTATAGGATACATAGCTCTTACCTTGCTTACGAACATCTTCCACAGCCGCTACCAGCTCCTCTTTAAGGAACTGGCTCTCTTTCGCAATTTTATCTCCTTTCTCCAGGAAATTCTCTGTTGCTTGTTCAACTGAAGCAGCCAAAACATGGGCCTTTTTAGAACGCCCTCGCTTTTTATTAGAGGGGCCCTTGTTGCTAGTGTTAACCAGTGTTGTTACCTAAAGGCATAGATGGAGGGGAAAAAAACAAAAAACAAACCAAATTAGAAGTTTATCAATTTGACAGCAAGGCCATGTGTATTTTTTCTAGACAGCGTATCGTTAATACCTGCACTACTGCCAGCTCCAAAGGTTAAACTCACAAACATGTGTTTTTCACGTCTCTTTAAATATTACCATGCTTCTTGATTTCTTAGACGAGCATTATAAATTCAGTTAAACTGCTTAGAGATTTTTCTTATCGTCAGCAGCAGACCTGGAAATTTCATTTTAAGAATTGAGATCTATTTGTATTTTTGATAAACTGCAATCTCAGTAACAGGCCAAAGCTATTTGGCACCACATAGAAAGAAACTAAGTTGGGGATAATTAGTTTGGGATAGCTGTCTAGGCATAAGAGACCCCAAACAAGGTCGAATCCATTATCTACAGAAATCTAGCAACACAGTATCTTTTCAGTCCAAAACACTACTACAGCCAAGGACTAAATGTAGAGCGAAGGACTTCCTAGAGCTGTCATTTCCCCAAAACAACCAAAGCTGAACTCTCACAGTTCTTCTGCAATCAACAAATACTTCCAAGTTTTATATTATAGACTGAAACCCTGCTAGGAGCTGGCCACCAGCGGTCAGATGACCACCAGGTACTGCGCTAGCTCAGGATCAGGATCCACCCCCTTCAAACAAACGCAGATAGATGTCACAAAACCCACACACGCTTTTCCATTTGCCTTCCCCCCCCCGCTTTTTGTTAAATCTAGGAAAATGCACACAAAGCTACTTCAGAGGGACATTAAATTACAAACACTAAAAATATCACTACTCTGGAAAGCCCAAGGACTGCTGACATAAAGGTCCTCAGAGCTGAATCCATCTTCGCAGTAGGTTGATTCAGAGAGGGAAAGCCATCAGTTGGGAGTATCGCTGTTGTTTAACAGGGAGCATTTGTTTTGGGTAGTCTCAGTTCATCACGTACTACAAATAAAGAACAAGTTGCAACAAGGCAACTTACTCTACCTTCCTCTCTGTATTTTGCCAGTCACGTCATTCACAAAATTTGGGATTGCCAGTACAGCCTATTGCACTACTTGAGGAATAAGTTACAGACACTGAACTTTGACAAAAAGGTCCTATAAACAAGTTTGCTCAGTTAAGTTTGCCAAATTAGGACAATTTCTCTTAAGGAAAGACTCCATCAGTAACTCTGGCTAAAAAGCTATATAGCAGATCATCCAACTGCCCATCTGAATATCTGCAGGGAACAAAGGGCAGGTATGGACAGCAGCTTGGTGATTAAAGGGACATTAATGCTGGAAACAGAACTTGATCGTTGCAGTTTGTACTTAGCAGAAGTTGTGTCCAGTTCATACTGTCATTTTAAAAAGTTCGTATTTCAAGAAAACAATGCTAAAGAAGATAACTGTCTGCAGTGCACCTTCTCTTCCAGACCTCCTAGAAAGTCTCTTCCAAGAATCTTCAAAATGCCCAATACGTATAGCTTACATTTACAAGACTTACTTGAGCTTTCCTGTATTCTTCAGTGCATTCCACTGGACAATACACACCATGCAGAAATAAGCTTTTATTCACAAATCCAGCATAGAGCGTAGGCAGAAATTAAAAGCGTGCATATCTTGTGAAAGATACACAGAAACAGTAACAAATGCCATAAAAGCATACTTCTCGGGTAGAACGTGCTTAGGAGGGGTCAGTAACTTATTTACAACACAAGGCAGTTCTAGATGGGTTGCAAACATCCCCCATCACACATTTCACCATTTACCTGAACCTCCTTCCAAAGGGAACTCTAAACACAGGTAATCTCAAAGAAAAGCTTTGAGACCCTACTTCTGGCAAGCACTAATGGCTTCGTTGCAAGGGACTTGTGTCATTTCCAAATATCTGTTTCTAAATGATACATAGCACAGCTTTTTAAAGACTCAACAAATAAGCAGCATATCACCCAAAATACAGGTGAGAAACAGTACAGCAGCAATGGAACATGAGTTACTAACATGCATTTCTGCACTTCTAATTGAAATACTGTGTCTTATCAGGTGCTGAAGATGCACAGTCTTTCTAGACTTGTGCCCAATAACTCTGTTACAATAAAACTGAACAAAAAAAATTACTTGTATGCTTTTTTCCATCTTTAGTTTTGTAGTGTTTTTACCTCTGGAATCCAAGCTTTGAAAGTTACTTGATTGAAACACCACATCAAAACAGGTAATCCTTATGAAGGTTTTTTTTGCCACCCCCACCCTCCCCTTTTTTTTTCCTACCTGTGTAACAAGAGGCTCAAGTAGTCTTTCAACCGCCAGTGTTCTTATCTCCAAGCTTTTGGGGTCCCATTTGAAGTTAACGTTGCCTGCAGTAACAGCAGTCATTTCTAGAAGAAAAGAGCTACGTGAATACTTTTTTTTTAAATTACTATTAATACTGTTGGAATGTATTTTAAAAATAAATTAAAATGGAGGCTATTAAACACACAACCCAACCATTCACTGTAAGTTAAGTTATACTGTCTCCAGAAATATCAGTTTTGGTTCAACTGGTGATAAGTTTAAAAAATTGCTTGTTATGACAATATACAGACATTACCTGTATGTTTTGGTTAGAAAATAAAAAACAAAACCAAACAAAAAACCCCACACCAAAACCTATTCAAAAGCCACAATATTTTATCAGAGCAATGACAAGATAGACAATGTTTGTTCTACTCATCAGTGGTCCCCAAGCAGTGAAAAAGAACCTCACAGGTAACGGGGGCACTTTAGCCCCGAAGCTGGAGGCTAAGCAAGTAACTCCTTCCCAATTTCTGCTGCCTCCCTCCGGGCTGGCTGTCCTGTGCTCCCAGACCAGCTTGGGGGAGCAGAAGGGAACACCTCGACTTCAACAGCACCAGAAAGCTGCCCGTTTTCTCAGCTCCAGCATGAGTCACTACCCCAAACGCTTTGTCAAACCAGGAGCCAGATTCTAACTCAACTCATTCAACCTACCCGTTCATCCAATTCACCTTTTGGAAGTACAAAGGTAAAATAGCAAATATAAGCCTCATAAAAGCCGGAAAATCCAGTTGGTTCATATTTAACAGCTTATGTATCTACTATACTTCCCCGTAACATTTACATAGGAGGGAAAAGTAGATTTGCATTAAGAGATCTGTTAAAAGCTGTCACTGAGCCGTTCCTTCCCGTTACAGTTTTATATCAACATCCCAATGGAACAGCAAATATGATTATGGGAAAAGTTTAGTGAAACTACTAAAATAGCTCTGCTTTTGAAACCAGTAGTCTAAAAAGAAATAAAAATAATGAACTATAAAAGATCACAAGATTAACACTGTGATGCTATACAGCACAACAAACAAATAACCATAATTTCAATAAAAAATGGATTTAAAGTATTTACAGGTCCATAAAACCAGTTCACACCACTTCAGACTCAATAGATTCCAGCTCTTCCTGCTTTGGGTTGCCCTCAAAATTCAAGATTAGACTAAACCCATGTTTGTAACTTTTTATTGTTTAAAAAGTCAGGAAGAGACATACGTTTCCAAAGTCTCTTTCCACCCCTTTTCCTAAGCACCTACTGTTGAAGTTGTTTTAAAGCTTATTAGCCAATATTTTTAACTCTTACTCTGGACAGGGCATTGTCTGCATGGCAACTCAGCAGACAGATTGCTCTGACAGCACCAGATGTCCCCAAGCTGCCAGACAAGCACAATATTCCATTATTTTTAAGAAGCAGGAGGCAAGGCATTCATTTTGGTAACCAATGATGTTTACAACACATACCAACAACCGTTTTATACCGACACTGACAGTTAAACATGTAGAAAGCACAGATGTGACTTGTTTCCCATTGAAGAATAAAATCTCTCGGGCACTCGAGCAGCTCAGCCTGAGAGGGCATAAAGAAGTCAGGGCTCAGCATCAGCTGGCTTCAGCCAGCAGCACCTTCATGGCAGGCTGATCCTGAGACGCTACACAGGCTTTCTCACCACAGGCACGATACAATAGATTAAGTACTCGCTACACTACTGAAAACACATCTTTGCCCTGAAAAGCCTACACACTGTCACACACTGAAGTACAACTTTGCAAGGTGCAAAGCAGGAATATTCACCTAACCTGCATTCAGCTTTCCACTTACGCCCACGCTCCAAGTGCCTACGCTGCTGGAAAGAAAACTTAAAAAGCATACATATAACATTTCTGACAGTTTTAAGTCAAAAAGCTTGAAGATGCAGATGAAGGGTCCCAGCTCCCGCAGCAGAAGGCATGCCAGGCTGCAGCTCCAGAGACCCCCAGTGAGCTGACTGCAGGAGGGTGGAGGGTGACCACCTCCTCTTCCTCACCCTACCTCTATCCTGTTAACTCACTAACTATCCTTTTCTCCCAAACACCCCCTTTTTCTTTTGCTGCGAAATGCCCTTCACCCCCGGTAACATCCTGCCCTCAACAAGGAATTTCACCATTGTATTCCCTCCCGATTAGCTCGGCGTGAATGCTTCCTATGTAAGAAGCCAAGAAAAATACGCTGAAAGCCTTTACGGTTTCTGAGAAACACACCCAGGGCTCCGAAAAGCCCATTAGGTTTCTAGGTAAAAGCTGTTTCTATATATTTAACGCTGTTATGCCTCTTGTAGAAACAAAGTGCAGGACAAGGTAACCGTGAGAAGATACATTAATTGTATTAGAATAATGAAGGCAATTCATCTGAAAACATGTTAGTATGACAGCTCACGAACTGGCCAAAAGTAATGGTCTATAAAACCACTTAGTATGAACTTTATTGAAATTTATCTAAAAAGCATAGGTTGATATTAAATACACTGTTTGGTAGCAGTGACTTAGATATCATTTGTACGTTGTAGTAAATATGTTTATTCAATTAAATACTTGTGAAGAATACAGTAACAGGCTATGGCTGACCAACGCATGTATGAGTGGGGTGGGTTTAGGGGATAAAAGGACAACTGCCAGGGCCACGATAAAGCAGGGCTGCACTCCCGCCACAGGAACGCTCTAATTCTCTGGAACTTGTCTTGTCCCTATGACTGCGCAAGCTCTTGCCTCATTGAATTCAAATATGGTGACAGGTAGTAAATCACGTCAGAGGGTGTTGTAGCAGAGTGCTTAATTGTTGGCTCCTGGAGAGCATGCAACGATTCCCACAACGCCTGCAATAACTGCAACATCTCCAAGAAAGAGGCCATCCTCTGGACGATGGACCCAACCACAGGCCAGCGTAGCACTGGTTTCAGACAGCTGGGATGACCCACCTGATACGGAAGGTTCTCCATGCCACAGACCTACCACGCACAAGACATGCAGCAGTGCATGCACTCGGTGCAGGAATTTCAAGGACAAAGCAGCACAGACCACACAGCGGAAGAGAGCAAGCGACACTGAATCTGAAGTGCTGGAATATATAGAAAGACACCACCGCACAAGGAGTTGCGGTTGCCCAGCCTGTGGTTTCATAAGCAGCAGGAAAGCTGCTTAAAAACCAATGTTCATCCTCCCACACCCCTCTAGGAACTCAATCCCATCTTCACACCGCACCCCCTCTGTACTGGCACAGCTTTCCCCATGGCTGAGCGATTAACCAGACGGGGAAGAACTGATTTGGCTGGAGGAGGGGGGGGGAAATCCATTTTTGCAGGGTGGGCCGAGATCCCCATCTGGTTCACTGTGCCACCACAGATACCGCTGCGAGCAGAACCAGCAACGGCAAGAAGAGATGACTACATCTGCTGGCACGTTGGCAAAACCCTTCAAGTGGAAACACAGGGCAAAGTTGGACATCACAGCCGAGCTGAACCAGGTGCCACTGAAAACACAGCATCAAGCAGAGCCGCTGGAGAGAGCAGGAACGCCCTCCTAGCACATCTAATGCTCAGACATATGAAGCCCCAGCCTTAAACCTTGCTCACAGCCCAGCACATTAACCGTAAACCCTTCAGGTTATTACACTGGTCGTGATGGTGCTCACTATTGTCATAGATGGTTTAGGAGTAATGCAATTATATCTTACTGGGGTTTAGTGTGCTTGCAAGGACGTAAGGGTAGGGAAAGAACAGACGTTTAAAGAAGCCACTTCTGGATTTCCCTGTTGCCTCCAGAAACTTCACAATTTCCAGCCAACCAGCAGCTCTGCAAGCAGAACCACCCCAGGACAACTTGCCCCTTCCTTTATACAAAGAATCAAGATCTGAGCAAAGACTAAAGCTTAAGAAGAGGTTTCTGTTACACTTTACATGACTATAAACAAATGCTGCCACAGTCCTACCACTCCCTGCCACAAACCTGCCTCCAGCGGGCACCCACACTGGCACACACCTGATGAGGTGAGCCACTTCAGGGAGCTAAAATAAAATGGTCCCAAAGCCAGTAGCTATAAAAAAGTTACCTTGTCAGCTTGCCGTCCTGAAGGAGGAGGTGGGACTGCACAGGGAGGAGGACAGGACTGCAGCAGCACTGAGATGAGCTCTGCCCCCGAACTGCACCCCAGGGCAGGTCCCAGCCCCGCTCGAGAGGTGAGGGCACAGACCGGAGCAGAAGGATGTGCTTGAACTGCTGGGGCTGCGTTTACATACCGTGTGGAATGAGCTGGCCCCCTGTGGATGCACTGAAGGCGATACACGTACAGTGCTTTTTCCAAAAGCCACAACTAAAGGTCGTAGTGTTTTCAAAACCTGGTAATTCAAGGTTTTAAGAATAACTTCAGATACCAACTTCCAGAGTACTGTCATGCAAATAATTTCTAGACTTTGGCAAGCGTAGGAATGTAGCTCTGCGGCTTCTTCGCCTAAGTGTCCTGAAGGCACCCAAAGCTCTTCAAAAGCCCACGAAGGAGCACCATTTCAGCAGCGAGCTCTGCACACCACAGAATCACGGAAAGGCCTAGTGCTCATGGTCCTGTTTTTCCAGGTTGCACTCCCACGCGCACCCAAAGGCAGTACTGGCTGTATCTCAGGCACTACTCAGCTAGTACGTTCAACCTGCTCTGTAGCAGAGATGCCGCAGCCTCCCAACCTCTGGACCAGAGCAAATCTCTTTTGTTACACAACAGAACTGCCCATCTCCTGTGCTGTAACGCAAGTCCCACCACCTTGTGCTGCCTGAAGGGTCTTTTATATGCCACCTTCTATCAGTCTTCAAATTTTAACTATCCTGACAGGCTGCTTTCTAGAAGCTTTTAACTACATTCACTGTTTTCTTTTGTTTTTTCTTAGGGAAGACAGTATTCAAACAGTGGTCTGTCTCACTAGCACAGCGGGGGGGGCTAACCTGGGCCAAGCACAATAGACCACATGCTGAATTCAAGCATTCTGCTATCCAAAAAACCTAACAAAAGAGTACGATACAAGAACATTTTATACCTGGGAGGACATTCTATATTTTAACGCCCTTTCTGCTACCCACCTAGTTGTTCCCCATTTTGTGCAGCTGATTGTGCCCAGGCACAGTAACACATACTTGATCGCGTTATTTTGCAGCTGATTTCTTTCTCCCATATTTCTTCTAGTCAGTCATTTTGAATGATAATCCTGTCCTCTACCATGCTTACAGACTGTCTTTGGATATTCTGTGCAATGTAATGAGAACAGCCCTTATTCCATCACCCAAGTCATGAGCATGGAACATGGTGGGATTCATGACACAATGACCCAGCTTCACCTTCCAGCCAGAAAGTGAACAGCTTCCGTGTTCCCAAGGGAATCCTTTTGGTTTTGTCTGGCTTGTTACCCAAGTACCTAACCCATCTGATAACCAGCAGGGATCCTTTACCCCTGCTGAAGGTGGAGGACAAGATAGAGCAGATAAAGATCTGTGGGAATTGGGTATCTAACATACACCATTAACACAAATCTTATGACCATTTTTGGTTTGAAAAAGGTTAAACCCAGTTCACACACAGTGGTTTCATCATGCCCCACTGACAGTTCAAAACTCTTTTCCATATAACTAAAAGTATCCAGAAAAAAAGTAAAATGTGTCATTCTTTCCTCTTTCCCTTCACAGTCTCCAAATGAACGTCTGCCCCATTCCACAAACAAAGCACTACTCCTCTCAGCTACTGAATAGCTGCTAGTCAAGGATGTTCGGTATACCTGATGCTCTTCAAGGAGGATTTAAGTAGGTTGATTTAAGCTGTTTTTATTTAACACCAAGCATACACAACTAAAAACAGACAGTCATCCTCTTCTAACACAGCCTTCAACCTTAAATTTCATCTGCCCAGCTACCAAATCTCCTCTATGCCATGAACGTTCTACCTCCTTAGAAATCCTTACTATTAGAATTTCACAATCTAAAACATGAATACAAACTCAGATGTTGCATTGACTACATTCTTTGATTATCAAAACATTTCTGTCATTTGAGTGTATTCAATTTTGCTACGCATATTTTCCACAGACTGTAATAACCAGCCAAGTAAAAAGAAGAAATTCCGGTTCAGATAAGCCTACTTCTCACCAGTACCATTCCAGATCCAGCTCTTGTAATCTGCCTTCATGGTTTTTCTCTCTGTTGCTCCTGCCTTCAGAAGGCCTACAGAGAGGCATCTGAAACCACTCATCAGAAAGCCTCGCATAGCCAGTATCAAACAAATGCTTCTCTACTTCTCCATTTGTTTAGCAAATCTTTAGACCTTGCTGCTGATTTAAGTGGTGCAACCTAATCTGGTGTCCCTACAAAAGTCAATGAAGTTTATAACTCTGTTTTCTCTTCTACATGGGTGTTACCTCCTGCCTGCTGCCTTGTTACCGAAGTCAGCAGCGTGCTGTAGAGAGCCCGTCACCTTTTCCCCTCTGGAAGCACAGCCCACCCTATACCACGCACCGACACATGAAAGCAGGCACGGGCACATCACCAGGTTAAGTGCACACACTTGCCGAAGCAGTACGTGCTATCTCCTAACAGCTTCCCAACTGCTATAGTTCCGTGGATTCAAAAACCAGGAATGCACTCTGTAACAACAGGTTTTCATGCCTTCTTTTTGCTCTAGCTATCATCAGAAGGATGGAAGGCACGCTCTGCGCAAGCAGCTTCATTGTGGTGTTCCTGAGACCACAGCAGTGATTTCACAACTACAAATAAACCGTTTTTTGGAAACGCCAGTGCTAACAACAGCCTCTTGCCTTCAGCTAAGTCAGCGTTAGTGCGTGGCAAGCCAATTCACAGCAAGCACAGGCAATTAGTGGCTTATTTATGTCATACTAAGGCTCCAGTTCATGGATGACATCCTAAAGGAATGCAAGAACCAAACTCACACTTATACCCATTTAACCGTCCAGATGGATATCCCAGTATGTCCCAACAAGCGTTCAATTTATTTCTGCACAGTTTTCAGTTTCCAAAACTCAAGCACGATTCCAACTACATAAAGAAAACTGATGCTTTTTCTAAACGCGTTTTATAAAAAACACATGCTTTTTCTCAAAAAAAGTGTCATGAGCAGTAAGCTATTACTATTAAGAATAAATCCACTCATTCAGTCTTCACAATAATGTTGGTGCCTTTTATGCTGAAGACCTGCAATACTAACACCATGAAAGAGAACTTCCAAAATCAGAACAAGTAATCACTAGATTTTTAACTGCTGTATTTCAGCTGTGTACACTTTCGATCAGGACTGTGACACTCTGGCCATGCAGAAGGGCAACACACTTGCATTTTAAGCAAAAAGCAACAACTTTCAACTAACTTATCCCTGCAGCAATGATAACCTCAAACTCCCAAACCCCAGCCCTCTCTCAGCCACATTTCTCACATTGAAGCCTACATGGATACCACTTTCAAACAAAACAAGGGCACTCAGCCTGGAGAGAGGGATAGTAGAGTCCAGGTGAGACTTCGACATCTGCTGGACCACTTTGATTCAACTACCGAGAGCCCTTCCAACCTCACAGTGTCTCTTCCCACCCTTCAGGCAGAAGAGTGTGTAAAGCTTCCCTAAAATCATTAGGGAAGAATGGAAGAACAGCTTACTGCCACTCTCAGAGCCACAGTATGCATTTCCGACCCTAGGGATACACAGTCAGTGAAGATATAATAACTAGGCTGTGGCTACAGAGCACGGCTCTTCAAACCCCAAACTGCGCTAGCACAGGTTCCAATTACCAACCATAAGTTAGCAATGAATGCAAGAAGGGGCAACCTTTTAACAAATTAATTTTTGCCACAAGTGTTCCTCAAATAAGAAAAAGTTTTTTATAAATCAGTCTACTTTATCAGTTAGCACAAGAATTTGCCAGTGCTACAAAATTAATTCTTGCTTAGCTTGCAAAAAACCACTGATGGCTGGCAATAAAAGGAAAAGAAAACCTGGGTATTTTTGTTCTGATCTTCTTCAGTGCTCATCCTGCAATAAAAAGTGCCGTTTAAGCTACAGAGTCAGAAATAACCAGAATCTGACCCCACTCAAACCACATTTTCATTCCTGAATTGATATGTTGTTATGCAATACCCTTCAGTGCTTTTAGCTGACCCCATCTTCTGAAACTAGACCTTCAGTAACAATTTTAAAACAGAAGTATACAAATACCAGAGTTCTTTGAGCTGACACACGGTTTGAAAAAATGAGACTCCTACAATTAGAGGTTTGATAAGAGACAATTTGCTTAAACGTGGAAGAAATGGACAGTGTCGTATTAACAGAGACTAAATACTGTATTCTTTACCAACTGCATGCCCAGCATAGTAGCAACTAAAGACTATGTAACAAAAACTCAGTGTTACAAGAGTGAAAAAAGTTTTCCATAGTTTTCTCCATTTGCAAAAGCTACTGAAAGAGCACCCACTGAAGTAAAGGAGAACATGAGCATAAAGATTCTTCAAAGTAAAATGTTTTCTAAAGTTTCTAGAAAAAGTGATTTAGAATTCCTTTTTCAGCCCTTCAATTTGATTCAGGAACACTGTCAGTCTTATCTAAAAATTACAAAGCAATTATTTTGAAAGAAAAAAGAAAAAAGAAATAACAAAACCCACAAGTGATAAGGCCAAGAATTTCACTTTACGCTCACAGCAACCTTCAACAACATCTCTTCCCTCTGAACAATGGATTAGTTCCACGGGAAGAAGAACTGCACCATCACTGCATGCCCCCAGACAACTCTCAGCTTGCAGCTTAACTCGCAGCATGTGTTGGTGAGAAGGGGAGGGGGAAAAAAAAAACCTCACACAAAAACAAACCCCAGGGAGAAAAGGGAACATGAATGTAAGGCACAAGCGTTGTTTGGATGAGTTAAGCATCTTCTAAATGACTGCAATTATCTGGAAGAATATGTAAGGTAGGATGCTCTAATACACACCATCTCCTCTCCCTGCAAACTGTCAACAAGGCTACAGACACAGAGAACACAGAGGGCACTGACTGATGAGAACTTTGCAGCTTCTCCAGAAGAGCAAAGCAAGTAAAAATAAAAACACATTAGTGTGATTAATTTTTGGATGCTTACCAGAGTGACCTGCAAAGCCATAACCTCCTACTTTCCAGTACAAACTCGTGAAGGGTGCACAGTGGTGCATGAGAATCAGAGCTAACAATGATCTGCCTGGACAGGATCCTTTCCAGTCACTGCCCTAGCATATAGATGATCAATTAAAACAACTTTTGTTTAAAAAAAAAAGTCACTGATCCACCCACATTTCATAGAAGTAGCAGGCAGGAACCGGAAGGTTTGAGAGGAAGGAGTCATTGCTTGGCTGGCCTTACTGGAAAAAAAGGGATTTTGAGCTAGTAACACAGACATTTACTGAGTGGAAACCAACTTATATCTGATTAAAGACACATTTTCCCTCTCCGCCCCTTCTCCTCACCCCCAGGAACAGGAAACAAGACAAAGCTACTGAACAAAAAACAGATGAGCTAAGAAATCCTGTTCAATTGGCTTTGCACCAGCACTTTGCCTCTAGTTCTGCTGAACTCTGCGTCTTTCACCGATAACCATTGACTTTTCCCTAGGCCCATGATAATATTCTGTTAAACATAATCAAATTGTCTTAACCAATTCCTGCAAACCAAGTAAAACCGCTTAAAACACCTGATGCTAAAGTACTGATGCATACAGATCAGATTTTTTTCCTTGAGGTTATAAGCTTTTAACCCTGCACAACTAATTTGCATTATTCTGTTTTGCTACAAATAAACCTTCTAGCTTTTTTTTTTGTGCTACTGTTTATTGCATCTTATGTCTTTTTTTTTTTTCCCCCTCTTTGACCCCAGCTAGGAAAGGGGGAAAAAAACACCCACACAATCATACTGCACTCTTCACTGCACCAGTACAAAATAGAGAGTATTGTGATTGAGGACTCCACCAGCAGTGGAAGTGCTGTGGAGTAACAAATAAGGGATATGCTGACTTTCCTAAAAGCCTTTCCCACATCTCTGCTTTCAGGATGCATTGTTTAATGTTAGTCAAGAAATGTGTTGCCAGCTGTAATGGCAGTGGTTTGTAAACAAACACATCTTCCAAAAAGTGGAAGTGGCAGTAACTACAAAGCCATACTTTGTACAGAAATTTAAGCCACTCCAGAGCTTTTCATACAGCCAAACCAGATCCTTGCTTTTTACTCTCTCAAGAAACACATCGTGTCTTTCATTTTACTTGTACCTTGATGAAGCCTTTCAATTCTCAAGCAGGTTTCTAAATTTAAAAGAAATCAAGTCATTGAACTGAGCCTACTGAATAGAGTGAGGGACAGGCAGTCCGCACCTGCGGACGAGCCCGCCAGCGTCAGAAGCCGAGCAGTGCTCCTGCCAGCGCTGGGCACCGGCCACGAGAGCCGCTGGACAAATTTGCAGAACAGAAGTCAGCCTGGGCTCGAACTCCTGGCTCAGGAAGCTCCTATGCTGCAGGAGCTTGGCACAGCACCTTAGGGAAGCAATGCTTTTCGACTGCCCTTTTCTCATTTATTGCTTGTTTTATTGCTTGCCTCGGCCTTCCCTTGGATGGCTTTATACACTGCCACCATCCAAGAAAAAGATGGGGGGAGAATACAGGGAAGGGAAGCCAAATGATTGTGGGGGTCAATAAAAAGAAAGGTGGCAAGGGTCAAAAATTACAGTCAGGGAACCAGGGGGGGACACCAGACACCGCCCAAGAGCATCCATCACTTCTCAAAGGCATCAAAGGAGCCAGAGGATACTGCTCGACAGTGTGACAAGCAGTGGGAATGGAAACGACCCCCGGAGTTCCTGTCTTATTTCCTCCTCCTGGTGATGTTAACAGCCAGCTCAGTCAAGGCCAGGCAAAGGGCTTGTAATTCAGGGTCTCAGATAAGGGCTAGACTAATAAAAAGTTGATGGGAGCAGAACAACCAAAACCTCATGATGAGGGTCATGGAGAACACCAGGCTGGATGGACCACTCAGCTGTGGTAATCAGATCGCATCAAGTCCCCCATGCACAACTTCCAGTTCATTGTTCAACTTCTCATCCTTTAAATGAATAAATAATTTAAATTTTAAGATGTTTAGACTCTGCAACACCTGGACATCAGGTACTGGTTGAAATGAACCTTATGGTAAATTGTACATGAGGTTTATGCAAGACTTGTTACTTGCATGCATGTCCACAGTCCATCATGAATTAACCAAGATCTTGTGCAACTCTTCAACATCGAGCAAGGAGACTCGCTAGGTCTTTAAGTCATGCTAAAGGAAATTAGTTTTACAGGTATAAATTACAAGGACATACTTGCAAGAAAGCAGGTACAGAACAGGCAGCTCGTACACCTTGATTAGTTGTGTTTACACAGAGGAACACCCACTTGTACCTTCTTGCTTCTCAGCATACCACCAGTTCTGTCCTCTGCCATTCAACAACATTGTTTTGAATTTGTTATTCCAGTCAATTAAAAAAAAAAAACATTTACCCATCTACGGCTTCAGCTGAAGATATCAAGAGCACTTTGCAAAGATGAATACTGACCTGCTCAGTGTTATGCAGGTTAAACACCATTTTATAGGCATACAGCTCAGCCTTGTTTACATGAAAAATTAAACTGACCCTTTTGGCTGTGTAAAGCTACATTGCTAGCACAGACCTTGTGCAGACCGTTTATTTAAGTGGATCTTCTGGGCTGAGCTTGTATCATCCAGAAAAAGATATGGAAAAAAGAATTCCCCCCCTCCTTAGAGCCTTAGATCTCCATAGGTATCACCTATAAAAGTACCCAGAATAGAACAGTGAATGAAAACTCTCTGAACCCTTGGGGGAGTGGGAAAAGGTAGTGGAACAGGGACGGGAAAAAAACCACACATGCCATTAAGGCCACATGTTCCTGATAGCATTAATTCTTACTGACTTCTTATTAACTGAAAAGAAGCAAATTTACTATTTGCCTAAATGCCCTCTTGATCTTATGCTGAAAAACAGCAAGGACAGAAGTCTCTGGCCTACACTCTCTCCTCATTTCCTTCAGTTAATTTCCAGAAAAAGAAAAATTTAAAAATTTTATTCTCCTGATCCTTCAGCAGCTACCACAAGCTCACTAGTTTCAGCCTCTTCTTCTTAAAAGTAGCTGTTGAAGGCTACTCCAGAACAGGGTGCACTAACGGGTTTACAGCATATTCTACTCTAACTTCCACTAACATGTCATTTGCTCCCCAACATCAGCTCCACACAGAAATTCTTCTCAGGCATATACAGTCATACACATATGTTCCATAACAGGGCACAGATAGCTTAGAAAACTGGGTGTTGTTTGGAAAAAATGCACTCCATGAGCTTAAGTTGTATCTCATATTATCAACAGTGAAATCCTACCTGCCACACTGCTGCTAGTTCCTTCGCTTATTTGCTTTCAACCCCCTCACTGCCTTGGAAACACACAGGAGTTTAACTCACTCTTAGATTGTAACGTACATCAACACTCCTCCCTCCTCGTGTCATTCGATGTATTAAAACAGATCTACGGGGGAACCGATTGGCATCCAGCTTGGTTTCATGTTCTCAATTCTGTTCCACTCTCTACCTTGATCACTGTTATCCCTTTAGCTAGAGCTGGCCTCAAATTTGCTTTTTCCATCCATAGATGCCTAAACTTAAAGCCTTTCAAAAGAGATTCTCAGGAGCCTAAATGGTTAATCAAGTAGAGGTCTTGTAAGTTAGAACAATTATAACAGAAGGGAATGTCAATAGATTGGGAGAGAATTTCCCTTTGCGAACTGTGTTAGTTTAGATCTGCGTATTTAATAATTTCTATCACTTTATAAAGCATGGGGGGAAAAAATCCTCTCTGATTCCACCAGAGTTATTTATAAACATACGTCAAAGGGCTAGCAGATGTTTTCCGTAGTGTATCTGGGATTAGTGAACAAAAAATATGTAATCATGTTTAGAAAAAAGGTAGCTGGCTCTTTAAATAAAAAAAGTCAAGGAGGAATTATGAATCATATTTAAGTATCAGATTTGCCAACAGAAGAGTCTATACTAACCCACTGCAGACCAGAAACCAGAGTTAACACCCATTCTCACCCTGACTGGAAGATAACAAGTCTCAGTCACTTAAGGAAAAAGATCCCACTCACAGTTGCCATGACTGCATTCCTCCTGCGATTCCTTTACCTCAATAATCTATTTGCACCCAGTTCTGCTTTGCGGCACAGCAGGTCACTCTCAACGCTCGTCTTTTCAGTGTAGCTCCTCCAAGAGAGTGCTGGTATACAATTTTGTGGGTAGCCTCTATTTTAAGTCTCATATGCTGGATTAAAATAGTATGGAGTTAAAAGTAGTAATTATCAGACATCTGCATTTTCTCTAAAGCTGCAACTCTGTTTAACCAATGCATGAGCTATAAACTCACTGAACAGAGCTATTCCAGATTAGCTATAAAACTAAATTAGGGTGAATTCCCAGAGTAGTAGAGGATCCAAATCCTCAAGGTTATATACATTAAAGTTCCACAGCACAAGAATTTGAGTGATTTCCAGTTAAGGCACAATAGCAGAAAACAACAACAGGCATTCATCACCATGCAGGATGACTGTCTCAATATGATACTGTCCTAACAAAATAATACTCAGTCCTCTTTTATTCATCATGTTTCCTTTTGTGTCCAGCAAAGCCAAAAGATGCCAGTAAAACTGAATACAGCGAGTCCTTTAACAGAAATATCATGGACACGTAGGTACTCACACTAGACTAGCCTTACTATCCACCTATGATGTGTAGATTGGTTTTGCCACTAAGTATTTTAGCTTAACTAACGCTCTGCATAAAGAATGGTAATTTAGAAATCAAATAGTAACACTAGATATAATTTCAAGGCAGGGCTAAAGTCCCACTAAAGTGTATTTCCAGCTCAAACACATCTACTAACGTGGTCTCCTCTGCAAGATCAGTTTCCCAATCTTACACCTGCAAAAGGAAGATATTCATGCTGCTAAAAAAAACAAAAATTACTTTTCTGTTACATCTTTCAGCTAACTTTATCAGACCAACAGAAGCCCTATGAAGAAGCTGCACATTAAAGTCTGCCATTACATGTCACCACAGAAATGCCAATGTTTCCAAAGCTTGAAAATTTATTGTGAGGTAAATATTTATGTTGGTATTTTAAATCATCAGTTTGCGTGCAGGATTTCTAATCTCTCCCTGCTGTGCTCCCCCCTGCTACCTTGAGTAAACTTTTAATCTCTGATGCAGAGGCCTATTATTAGAGCTGGCTGAAAAAAAAACCCAAAGACTGAAGGCATATTGTTTATTATGGAAAAGGTTAGGGCAAAGCCTTTTTAAAACAAAACCTAGTAAGCCTTTGTCTGTTTCTCCTGAGAAAAGTCAAAAAACATTTCCTTGATTTTTAAAAACTGTTTCTCTGTAAATAAAGAAGTTAGTGACTCAACATAAAATCATGTCCTTTTTAAACAATAAGTTTCAATTCAGCAGGGAGAAACAAGTCCTACTAAACACTTAACGTGGCCTCAGCAGCCCAAGACAGACCAAAGGGCACCTAAAAGACCGCACATATTGTAGAGCAAGCTGGGCTTTCACCTCCATTCAAACACAAACCTGCCTATAAACCAACCCAGGAGCTGGGGGAAAAAAAAAACAAAAACAAACCACAGCCTTTAGCTGGGCTTGAAAGTACTCGAAGCGGTGTAGCCAGGAGGACTGAGGATGTGCATTAGGACAAGAGTGCAGCTAACAGAGCCTCTCCCACCTCCCCCGCTTCCCCACTCACAGCGCAGGAAAAAGGCAGGAAACAAATAACTCAAGCACCAAGAATACCTTTCACACAACCCCCATCTCAAAAAAAACAAAAGACAAAGGAAAAAAAAAAAAAAAAAAAAAGGGGGAGGGGGGGANAGAGCGGCGCCGGGGCGGCCCCGCCGGGCTGTGCCCGGCTGCGCGGGGAGGAGCCTCTCCCCGCAGCCACCGAAACTTCTCCAGGAACCGGGCTCGTCCAGCGTTTTTCCTCCGGAAAACAACGCTCTTTAACCCAAAACGCAGCCGGCTCCAAGTCGGCCTCCAGGCCCCCCCACACCGGCCTGACCCAGCGCGGCCTCCGGGCGCGGCCGGCCCGGGCCCACACCCCACAGGCGGCGGCGGCGCGGCCCGCTCCCCTCCGCCGCGCCGGGCCGCGCCCCGCTCCGCTCCCCCGCGCCTCCGCTCACAGAGAACCGGCGGCCGGCAGGGCCCGGCCCGCCTCACCGCGCAAAAGTTTCCAAGTAAGAGAAACGGGGCGGCGGGACCGCACCCCGAGGACCCCACAACTTTACCGGGGAGCAGGAGGATCACCTCACCGCCGCCTCTCGCTTCGGTCCGGCCCTCGGCCGCTTTGTCTCCCTCTCTCTCGAAGCCGCTCCCGTCCCGCTGAGGAAATCGGCTCTTCCGGGCGCCTCCCCGCCCCGCGTTCCCCGGCCCGGCCCGGCCGCTCTTCCCGNGAGCAAAGAGCTCCCAGACTAGTTCAATACAGATAACCCAGACATGCCTCGAGTCATAACTCGGAAAGCTGGAATGAGGACACGGTCATGGAGGCTCATAGCCCAGAGTGGGCGAGTGAGCGATCGATCGCCCTCGCCACAAGGCACCCATCGCCTCCTGGGCAGGGCAGGCAAGCCAAGGGCGGACAGGCAGGGAAGCGCGCCTTGTCCACGTCCAATTCTTCACTGTCCTGCAAACTTTCAGCTGAAAGATTTCACATGGTTTGAACTGGCGTGAGTAATAAGTAAAAGCCAGCTGATGCATCCTGCCCAGCGACCGCATGACCGCGGGGACAAGGGTCGTGCACAAACGGCAGCCCAGAGTTGATACGCTCTCCCTACTTTTTGGCTGCAAAAAGTAGCACGGAACTTCTCGTCAGCAAGAGAGAAGCACTCGCCTTACTGCAAACTAACAGATTAGAGGTGGGTGTCAAAAAAACGTGGCAGAGCCAAGCTAAGGAGAGGGGGGTGTTGCCAGTGAAGAGACAGGACCGCCAACCGGGCGGGAGGGATGCTCTCGCTGCAGCTGCACCAAGAGAAACTCGGGGGGCCGAAAGCAGGAGGAGGCGCACGCCAGGGCCGAGACCAACTCGGTGTCGCCAGCCGGGCAGGCAGCGGGCCCGCTGCCGGAGAGCGGCGCCGGGGCGGCCCCGCCGGGCTGTGCCCGGCTGCGCGGGGAGGAGCCTCTCCCCGCAGCCACCGAAACTTCTCCAGGAACCGGGCTCGTCCAGCGTTTTTCCTCCGGAAAACAACGCTCTTTAACCCAAAACGCAGCCGGCTCCAAGTCGGCCTCCAGGCCCCCCCACACCGGCCTGACCCAGCGCGGCCTCCGGGCGCGGCCGGCCCGGGCCCACACCCCACAGGCGGCGGCGGCGCGGCCCGCTCCCCTCCGCCGCGCCGGGCCGCGCCCCGCTCCGCTCCCCCGCGCCTCCGCTCACAGAGAACCGGCGGCCGGCAGGGCCCGGCCCGCCTCACCGCGCAAAAGTTTCCAAGTAAGAGAAACGGGGCGGCGGGACCGCACCCCGAGGACCCCACAACTTTACCGGGGAGCAGGAGGATCACCTCACCGCCGCCTCTCGCTTCGGTCCGGCCCTCGGCCGCTTTGTCTCCCTCTCTCTCGAAGCCGCTCCCGTCCCGCTGAGGAAATCGGCTCTTCCGGGCGCCTCCCCGCCCCGCGTTCCCCGGCCCGGCCCGGCCGCTCTTCCCGGCACCGCCCGCCGCGCCGCCCCCGCGCCCTTCCCGGCACCGCCCGCCTCCAGCCCCTCCACGGAGCCGCGTCGAGTGGGTTGCGGCCCCTCAGGAGGTTTCCCCTGAAAGCGGGGGCGGACGTCATTTTTTGAGGTAGAATCAAAAAAATTTGAGGTCAAAACCTGTCTACCTGAGGTAGCGAAAGGTCTGTGGAGAAGCGGGAGGTGACGGATACCGGGTTTTGAGGGAGATGGAGGAAAAAATTGCAGCTGGGTTCCTCTTGGGTTTTGTAAATTGGTGTTTTGTTTTGAAAACCTAAAGTGTATTAACCTTCTCGAGAGCTGTTGCTTTTAGGAAAAGTCTTGGTTTTACGCCAGCGTCTCTAAACAAGAATACAGGGGAAATCCCTGAGGTACAAGCAGTCGGGTCACCAGAGCTCCTGTCAGAAGAGCGGGAGGTTTTAAGAACCCAACCTCAATCCAGAGAGGGAGGTTTGCAGATGGGGAGAGTTGTCTTTAAGCGGCAATTTGTTTCAAAGGTTTCTTTGGAAAGTCTCAGTGAGCCTCTTGTGTGAGAGGGACTCTTTTTATCCTATGACAAATTACTCTGGGATTTTTCGTGGTGTGTTCTGAGATGGATTTTAATACAAATGTCTCTACAGAACTTACACTTGTACTGGATTGTAAAAACAATTGAATAAATTTAATGGCTCATTTGCCAGCACTTCTGAGATACCTGAATCTACTCGCTCCATCCTTTGATATGAAGCAAAATATAGAGAAATTGGGCAACCTACCAGGGAGGTAAGTTCATTGAAGACATGTAATTTAACCGAGGGAGACGGGCAGCCCGTGCGGGTTCCCGAGGGGGCTGGCCCCCAGGTCAGTGCCATGGTGAAGGCACACCATGGTTCAGGACTGTGCCTTTCCTCCAGGTCCTGGTTCAATGGCATTAGCAGGGCCATGTTTCCTATTTTTGCCGTACTCCTACAAGCCTTTCCTGCAGGAAGACAGACGGTGTCCTGCAGTGATTTAGATTGCATTTTTGCTTCCTGCAGGTTTAATCCAAGAAAGGGATCCGAGACAAGGAAATAAATGGAGTACCGTTGTTACAATCCAGAAAGAAAATAGGGATCAAGAGTCCAACCTTGTCGGTGAGTGAAGTTAACCAAAAGAAAGTGAGATCTGTAATTATGATACTGATTGACATACATGTTACTAAAATAATATAGGGTCTTCAGAGCCTTAACAAACAGGCTGTCCTCTGGAAACACAGAGAAAACAGATTCTTTAAGCTCTTTGTATTTCCTGCTTGTACCAAACCGTTAATATTTTGGTGTCAATTGCACCAGGGATTCAAACTACTCATTTCTGATCTGTAGCATACTCTCGGTAAAATTGAGTTTACACTTCAATAGCTTGCTTTCTTTCATTACTCCTTTTAATATCATGTCTTGGCCTCCTGTGGTGGCTTCCACATTCAGTGGTTCTGCATGTCTCACATCCTTTCAGGACAAAATGTCAGATTTAAAAAAAAATCCCTTTTAAAACTACAAACTCAAAGGTAAAAGGCCTGGAGTTGCGGAGAATCACATGTTCTGCACTGCACCACTGAAAGGCGAAGCAAAAAGTAGATCAGCTGGCAGCTCTGTTGGTTCGTGGAGAGAGCTAAAAGACTGAGCAAACAAAAAATAAAATTATGTAAAAATAGAGCCAACTAGGTTGAGATTGGACTTTGTCTCTTAATCAACAGCTCTCTCTGGAACATGGTGGCAGGCTCTGTCAACGAGACTAAAATGCAGGGTGTTGTTTAGAGAGGCACCCAGGAACAATAACCAATACTTCCCATCCAGTAAGTGTCATTAAGACAGCATCAGGCTGTGCCGGCAGCTTGAAATCTAATCCATTTTCTGAAATGAGTTAAAAGTTTTCTGCTTGACCCCGAATCTCCCTTTTAACAGTGTTTGGGTTTTGTAATCCCATTTTCCTGTTGTTTTTGGGTTTTTTTAACAATGTTTCTCTCACCCCTTTTTGCTCGGTGAAAACCAAATGTAAGCCAGGGGAGAGGACAGGCGCGGAGGAGAGGTCGCCGCAGCGATACTGTGGGTAGGTTAAGCGCATAAAATAAACAAACACTTTCAGTCTCGCCTCTGTTAGGGCAATTCGAGATGTAGCACGTAAGAGCAGAACGTGGTTGGCGATTGCGCACTCCTGGCAGTATAGCTGCATTAGTCAGATGTGTGCACAAGGGCAATCCCTGACTAGTGCCACCTGAAGACACCCGTGTGGGCGTAGTCACAGCAGGAAAGCTGCCCTTTCGCTGTTAAATCTTGGGGTAGGTTTGTGTGCCAACGGGGCCTTGTTTATGTAGCACCTCACTGTCTGCTAGTCCCAGCATACTCAGAGTCTAAATTATATGCTTCAGCTGGAGCTTTCTATTTCTGTGACGACACTGCTGAAATGAAGTAGTTGCTCTGTGCGTCCATTCATTTCAAAATGTATGTTTGATCTTTGTGTTTTTTAAAAGGAGTGGTTTAGTTTTGTTATTTGTGAGAAGTGAGTGTTGAAAGAGAAGTGAGAGGTGCAAAGACAGGACTGCTGGGGCGGGAGATGGTAATGGGGGAATTAAGAGGGAATGAGAGAGGGAAGGAAATAAAAGGAATGAGGAAAAGTGGAAAAGATGTAGAGCGGTGTAATGATGGGCGGACGTCGCTGCAGGAGAGGCTGAATAGGCAGCAGTCAACCAACAGAAAGAGGAAAAACTAAAAATATGATAAAAGAATCTCAGGGTCCAAATACCAGCGGGTTGAGGCTGTCTGCAAGCTGATGTCATGCTGTGCAGCGAGGACAGCCCCAGGGCAGCCGCGCTGTGCCACCAGCTGTTCTGACTGCGGAGAAGCGGTTACACGGTGCACCCTTGTCACCTCTGCTGTCTCTGCAGAGGTGCCCATCCCTGCTCTGCCAGCGAGGGGGCCAGGAGCGGGGTACGGACCGCATAAGCTGGGTTAGCTTCACTATGGGGGTTACCCCAAAATGCAGCATCCTCTGAGGACTGGTGGCTCTCGAAGCCAGCAATGTAGCAAAGTCACAAAATTGAGTGTTTGGCAGAAACATCATCTCATGCATGTTATGGTATCAAGTCCTGGGGGCTCCCCAGTATTGGTCTCAGCATTCCCATGCAGCTGGGAGGCATCAACAATCCCCTTCAGGGCTCAGATACATCAAGAAGTAAGATCGTCTCCCAAGATCCAGTTAGGAATCAACATCCGCACAGACAGGAAGCAAATCCCAATGTCCCGGGGCCATGCATGCCTCAGGACTGCGTTAGCAGGGTGGAAACGCATGTAGGTGGTGCTTTTGGTGGGACTGCAGCTATGCAGAATAGCTAAAACACCCACCTGCATTAAATGGAACTCAGGAGGAGAACAGATTTACCAGTACATCTGCATCTACACTGGGGCTGCTTCTGGCACCGCTGGCTGCCCGAGGATCGCACCTTGCTGCCCCGATCAACGCTGCAATGCCTCTGAGGTTGGCACAGGCTGTGCCAGCCAGAGCTATAGCCACGGGCGCTCGCTGCTCCAG
The DNA here is from genome assembly GCA_013400755.1 of Pelecanoides urinatrix. Classification (NCBI taxonomy): domain Eukaryota; kingdom Metazoa; phylum Chordata; class Aves; order Procellariiformes; family Procellariidae; genus Pelecanoides; species Pelecanoides urinatrix. The sequence continues at coordinate 1,318,771 of VZTQ01004600.1, read as the reverse complement.
GGCTTACTACTGCTGTGTTCACCATCACTGCCCACCCTCTCCAAGAAAAACTGTCTACTAGAAGCATGCCCCTGCTCGTGTTCAGGAAGCCACTGGATCCTAACGGAAACACTGTCTCTTCCTCCATTGCTAAGTGCTCCTGGAGCCTTAGGAAAGAGAAACCCAGAAGCAATCCATAACGCCAGCATGATCACGAGCACAGGGTCTGCTGCACCGAGCAGCATACCCCCATGCACCACGCTATAGCACAGGCGTCCTGAAAAAAACAGGCAGAAACCATAATGAGGAGAAATTATGCTGTCCCAAAAGGCTCAGCATGAAATGGGTTCACTGGTTGCTGCTTTGCCAACTAGGGAACAGCCTAGCTGGAGTAGTTTGCATTCACCTCCGGTTCACACAGCCTTTGTGTAATAAACTGTCATAGCCCCAGAGAAGGGAACATTCAAAAAAGCGCCCTGAGGCAATGCATAGCAGAAGCCTGAGAATCCTACTGCATGAGTCACTGACCTCCACACACTGCATCTATTTCAGCCTTTAATTAATAAGGTTTTACATTTCTATGGCACTTTCCATCTGCAAAGATTCTAAAATGCTGTGAAGACTAAGGATGTACAGCACCATTGAAATGTGGTTCCCAGAGAGGTGGGAAAGGAAAGAGAGGGAAGGAAAGCTTAGCCGACGTCACTGGGGAAAAAAATTCTTAATTTTAAATGGAGCCTCTGTTATATCACTGAGTATTTCATATCCATGGAGAATAAGATTTTAGTTTCTAAAGCACCACTTGAATAAATAGGCATCATAGATTGCTTTCTTTATCCAGGGGGGATGCAGTGCAAAACGAGTACTGGGTGATTTTAATTTAGGGTATTATTAAAGGACCACAACTTAAGCTACAAATTGAGACCATCATTGGATCAAGGCTTTCCTCGCTCCTGGTGAGTAAGTTATTCCCAAATGCTAGACACAAAGCAGAAGCCAGTTGGAGGAAACAAATCCTACGCTGACAGCACCTGACCCTACACTCGGGGTACCAAACTCCCTTTCACGCTCCCTGGAAGCTCAGCAGCGTCGCACAAGGCTTCAGCAAGGTAAAAGCTGGCCCCAAGCACCAAGTGGGGCAATTGAGAAAACAACGTGGAAATGGTCGTCCTGTCCCAAGGCTGACGTGACCCCAGAGGGGAGCTAGAGCTTTGCTAAACCGGCATGAAACCCTTCGTTTCTGTTTCAAAAGATTAAACTAGTCGAATTGCCCCGCTCAGCTGACTTCCCTAAGCAGAGACTTATTTCTGCCAATGAGCAGGGCCTGGCTTGCACTAAACTGAGGGTGGCCAAAACGACTGTCAGCCACAGCTCACATCCCTCTTACTAAGTACTTGGCCAAAATAGGCTGGGAGCATTTGGCCGCAAAGAGTTTTCAAAGGAATGTCAAAATTCTCTTTCTCAGTGCAATTCCAACCTATTTTTATCTGCCACTTTCTGGAAGAGATACACGGGCATTGCCATGGCTAGTCGTAAACTTTCATTGCTTCCTGAGGAGAAATTGCAGGCAAATTACAGGCTAGCGCACTCTTTTTATGTCTCTCCTGCTCAGGGCATGTCAGCACTGCTGCATTCCCTTCTACCCCCAACACATTCCTCCCTGCCGCGTCCTCTCCGTGCTTACTGACGGACATTAATGACCTGCCTCCATAATTAACACATCCAGCGGCACATTCAGTGCAAAGCGAGCGCTCAGTGCGATGTCAACGGGATGCTGGAGAAATGCACATCCCGTGCGTGCCGAGTGGGATTGCTCCCGACTTCCACCTCCACCCAAGTGTCTCTCTTGGCCACGCTGCACTTGAACTCCACCTGCTACGTTAACCCGGAGCGAGGGCAGGGCTGTGTCGTATATTAAGTCTGTGGTTGCACCACATCTGATATTCCCTTCCCTGTGTGCTCCTGCTAACTCGCACATGCCGTGCGAAGCTCCACATCGCTCCTCTAGGCACAGAAAGAGGTGATGTCCTTACCTCTCATGCTGCAGACTGGCGTGCAGGAGCACCCTCAATCCTTCATGTTTCAGCATTTCCGAGGGGAAGGTTTTACTAGCAGATATTAATTATCCCTCTCCCATGAAGAGATAAATACATACAAGTAGTTTTTATACTGTTGTAGTAGCAAGGAAACTGAGGCAGGGCAGGTTAATGCTCATATCCGCACAGCTCCTGCCCCGAGTTCCTGTCCCCGCCATTCCCAGCCCTGAGTCCAAGCCCAGGACCACGCTGCCTGCACTGCACCAGAAGGCCCTGAGGCTGGAAACCCCACAACCACGTGGCTTTTTAGGCATTGAAACTTCATCCAAAGGGAGAAATCCTGTTGTCAAGGTGAAAAGCACTGCTACTGAAATGTGATCAAAGAAAGAGTTATCAACTTAAGCGTACTCAGGAGTTTCTGTTCCAGACAAGAGAATTATCAACGAGAAACCAATCTTATAAGGTAGCTGCTATTGACAGGGAAATAAAAGGAATACAGTTCTTACCAGACAGACCTAAGTTGCTCCAAATTGCTGTCAGCTTGAAATACCTTGCTGGTAATTTGTTTTCAAATTCTTTCTCCCTAAATTTGATTTGTTGCTGTACAGTGGATGATCTATTCTGCACAGCATCTCAAAGAGCATTCCCGTTGTCCTCTTGCTGATTGCTTGTGATCTATCACTTCTGGGAGTTGGCAGCATTTATTATAAAAAGGGACATCATCACTTGAAGAGCAGATTTTGTCTGAGGATGCAGTATCTGCTGCCATTAGAAACAGCAGCTAAGATTACTGGGAGGAAAGTCATCAGGGAAAAATCACATTTCCTCCCCATCTTTGAGCTTGTCCGCATGGGCAAGCAGCCATGCTGCGTGTCTGTACCCCGGGGTGGAGGAAGAATGGGGCAGCATTTTCTAACAAGACTTGAATAAATTCTTTTACCAGGATCCTTTTTAACCAGGAGAAAAATTAGTAGGGTTTCCCACCTCCTCTGGTATTGTAGCAAGAAGATGAGCATCACACCCAGCAATTTTTTCTGCTGATCTCTGCTCTTTCTTATGCGAGGGAGGAAAAGGTAACACTGACTTAAAAAGCTTCCTGCTGGGTTCAATGATGTCTCCTATGTGGTATGTCTGGGGCTTTCCCATGCCTCTGAACGATCGATCCCGGCTCTCCAGAAACTTGGTCACTGCATAGGATGTGTTTCTGCACACTCGACACAGAGGTAGAAATGCGAAGCTCACGTCTCACCTATCCGTCTGGATCCATCCAGCCTGTGTGCAGCTGCCAATGAGAAGAGCAGTATCCTTGCCCCGGCTTCCTCATTCGAGAACATACATGCTGCTCCCCTGTCCTTGCCCTACTTATCTCAACCCACTTTGTCCAATAGTTTAAGCAAATATAGAGAAATTCTAGTTTTGGGACAAGGAGCTACCTCGGGTTAGTGACATGGCTTTAAAGCGTGGGCAAGAATGGATGGACTCTCCTCAATCTGGCTCGCAGGGCATGAGGTGCCAAAAGTCTGTCTGTGCAGCTTCCCAGAAAATGAAGGGTCTCACCCTTCTTGCGTGTATAGCTGTATTAAATAAAAAATAAATAAAAGGAGATAGCGTATATAAAGGTACTTGCTTATTTCTGGATCTTGCCAGGAAAGTATTGGGAACTTCAGTATATTTCTGCTCACCAGCTTCTTGGCGGTACCCGTAGGTGGCATTGCTGTGGAGAGGGCACTGCAGGCATGATGTCAGGTGCTTCAGATCACTCCCAGAGCTCGCGCTGCACTTTGGACAGGTCTTGGCACCATCCGGAGCATGGAGAGAACTGGAGAGTTGGGAGCTGGTGGAAGGATCACACTCTGCCTGCTTAGGCACTAGAAAGCTAATAATTGTTGCAAACACTTGAGAGCAGCAGAAAACACAGTGCAGCTGGCTCTAATTTTGCCACACAGTTTACCCTGACATCACATCAGGGAAAGCTCCACTTAAGCAATTGTAACATCACTGAAAAGATTGAATTAAGAAAAAAGATAAGGAACATAAACCTCCCACTATTGTTATTTTCAGAAAGCAACAATAGGAAGAGCCAGTTAAAAGGCATTGAGGCTCCAATAGGAAGAGCCAGTTAAAAGGCACTGGGGCTCCGAGCTGTTATTCCTCCCTGGAAACTAGCCACATAAGCCACAGAAACACTCTGAACCGTGGGGGAGGTCTGCTGCGTGCCCACGCCAGGGGACATGGGCCTGTTCCCATGGGCAGGTCCCTGCAGAGGGCCACCTCACTGCCCTGGTTTTGGCTGCCCTCGGCATTTGCTTTGCTCTGCCGTGGGATGCCCCGGGCAGATGGCTTGATGCTGCGCCCTGCCCGGAGCAGCAAATCTCCCAGCTGCCACTGCCAGGGCTTGGGACGTCGCTGTGTCCCAGAGCACAGGTATTGCGGGGGGGCTGCTCGGGAGCCAGCAATTTTTCCTCTTTGCAGGAGCAGGCTGAGCCTTTCCGGGCTGACCGAATGCAGGTGTCAGCTGGGCAGGAGCAGGACAAATCAATCCTCACTGCTTAAAAATATACCTGTATATCAGATCCAAAACCTTTCCTCTAGATTCTTGTGGCAGAAATGGAGTTTTAAAATGCTCAATTATTTATAGCTGAAATGCTGGGGAAAAAACCCAATCATCTCCTTTGTCCTGCTGGAGCAGAGCATGCCGGTCCTCATCACCCACTGCTTGCACTATGTCTGAGAGTAATGAGATCTGGACGGGATAATAAGGAACAAGGAGGAAGGAGTAGTGCCCAAAATCAGGGTGCAAGCACCCCAAAGCAGACCCAGTTCACATAGGGACATGGTCAAACCCAAATTATCACAATCCTGAGGTGTGCCAACTGTTGCTTTCATGCCTGGGTGTTAATTATCACCAATTAGGTGGGGTGGGTGGTTCCTTAAGTACAGGCTGCTTCTGGCAGATCAGGGAGAAAGGACGGGTTTTGTAGACCCACAAGATGTTGTGTCAAAGGAATGCTTTGGAGATTTAACCTGTGGGAGTTCTTCCAGAGGAGGATTGTCTGTCTAAACTTGCTTTTTTTTTTCTTCCCTGTTTTGGAAGAGCTGCCACTTGCCAAGGGCCCAGCACAGGGAGCGGGCATCACGGGTCTCTGCCCAGTGAAGGAAGGGACCATAATGCGAAGTGACAATGACATGAGGAGCAACAAGAAGAGATGAAAGGGAGAGCAAAGATGAGAGACCAGAGGATGGAAAGACAGCAAGCATCACATGACTGCTAGACAGGAGCCGCAAGAATTTTGTGTGGCTTCTGAACATAATTATGACTGTGCAGAGTCTCTCTCCCCTACTGAATTCCCCAGGTTTTGCCTAGTGCTCATGGGCAGGCAGTGGCACGGGGAGAACGATGTGGAGGGATGGTTTGAAATTAGGCCAGAAGAAGGGAACCTCCAACTGGGAACCCCTTCTCCCTAATCCCTCCTGGGGAATAGACTCCGGCCTCCCCATCCTGGGGAACATCAGGAGGGCTCTGAAATCCCAGCACCTTTTGCTCAGCTGCTTTGTGGTGCATCGCCCTGAGCAGTGGTTACAAACCACAAGGATGAAGAAGAAAGTGCCTGTAACCATGGCAATCCTCTGCAGCCGCATCCTTCCCTGCTGCAGCCCCGGGACCAGCAAAGATGGGGGCCACCCTGTGCCCCATAGCAAGTGGGGACTGGTCCTGCCACCTGCATTTTCCAGGGAAAAAGGTGCAATCCAAAGGGAACACTCACCCTGGATAACTTGGAGGTGGTCCCAGTGGTTAGGAACAACTGTGCCATAACAGAAACTGCCCAGTGCGAACGCCAGCAAGGGGCCCTTTCAGTCCAGTTCTGAGACAAGCATCACCCTGCCCTGGGGAGCATGGCCCTGCTCCAGCTCCACAGCTTCCATCCTTCTTTCACAGCACGATGCTCAGGCACTCAGGAGATTTTGGGCCACATCCTCCAGTGAAACCGGTAGGGTTACAGCATTTGGCAGCTGAGAAACTGGTGGTTTGGCGTTCTGTTAGGATAAAGCTGTTTAATTCCTTCCCACCTCAGCACTACCTTCCTGCATAGCTCTGTTAGCAAGGTCTGCACACAGAATATTAGGGATTAATGAGACAGGTGATTAAATACGGTTCTGCTTAAATTCAATCCCAAGAGGATGGATGTGGAACTGCCCTGCTGTGAATTAAGCAATAAAGTGGGAGAAAGTAGAAAACATGGCAGGGAACTGGTTCTGTTTCATTAGCGCTCTCATGCCTAACGATCTCAGCGCCTCTGCCCACTTAAGGTGTGATTGCAATGCGATTTCGTTAAACCTGCACAGACTCTGGTCTCGTCTTGCCACAGCCACGCTGCAATCCTCTGCCACCCTGGCTCCACTGCGGCTCGGCCAAAGCCTGGCACATGTGCTCGTGCAAGGGCTGGCAACGCAATCAGGAGGGGAGAAAAAGGGCAAAATATGACTTTTTATTAAACTACTGCCACTTTCTTGTGCTACTACTCTTTAAAAATCTCATCCATGCCACACGTTCACCTCCAGCACCTCCTCTAAACCACCGTAGCTATAACAGCTTAGCAGTTACCACCAGGCATGGATGCGGCCCTGGGGGATAGTGCAACAGGTACTTTGCGGTGCAGAGCAGCAGCACATATTTTTAGAGCAGGCAGAGCCCCGCGGTATCTCCTTACGCTTGCAGAAGCCATCCGAAACCCTGTGCAAGTCTAAAAGTAGGAAAGCAGGTCTAGAAGTGGGAAAAGCAATTGTAAACCTGTTCCAGTGAGAGTGCTTCAAAGCCACAGCTCTCGAAGGGCTCAGCAGTGGCGGTCAGCACCATTATCCCCTCCTTACAGATGGGGAAACGAAGGAAATGATTTGCCCTGTGTAACCCAGAAGAGCTAGGAATGCAGCAAGATCCCAGATTAGGGAAATCTCAGCCCTTGGACCATAAATGAGTCATCAGATTCAGCATCAAAGGCTATAAAATCTGAGCCCTGCTGCCCAGCTGGCCTCTGCAGTTGGGGATGTCTTACTGCTGGCAGGTCCGAGGTGCAGTCAGGACTGCCCAGCCCCGTGCCCTCTGCTAGCAGCTTCGGTTTCCTTCCAAGAGACCAGGATAAAAGCTTCCCGTGAGCATCACTAAAATCGTTGAGAGCAGATAACTCCAAACCATCCATCTGCTTGCAGGTCTCCACTGACCGATAGTCACGAGAGCATGCACAGACTGAGCTCCCTCCGCTCAGGAGTAGCGGTGCGGTGCCCACTAAAACACCTGGGTTTGTGCTCTTCTAAACCTCCATGCAACAGTCCCTCGTGCTAATCAGAAAAAGGCCGATTCTTGATTGCATAGTCGCTGGGTTTCAAATCCCCATTTTCTCCCCCACTGCCTGGCACTAGGGCATTTTATCCACACCCTGGCTCCTGCTGCCAGCTATACCACAGGTATAGGGGACTACTCAGCCGCTTGGGAGCAGAGCAGCCTGCTTGTAAACTTAATATTACTTGAGGTTTGCTCGGAGTTCATGCCCCAGGTTGCAGTTTGATGGAGTGAGCCAGTCCCGAGTGCTTCTGATGGATATAAAAAGGATATGCGATCAGACGTGCACTTAAGCGAGTATATTACCAAGTTAAATTACTTCAGTTTTACTAAGCTAATTAAAAATGGAACAAAGCAATGATCAGATTAAGGTCGTAATTAATAACTCTCTAGGTTCAAATTATCCAGTCACCAAATAAATACCACATGTAATCAGAGGAAGCCATGGCTGATAACTAAAGGGAATTAATATCCTGCTCAGAGGTCTTCGGGAGGCAAGAGCTACCTTTTGAGCAGTGACCTCAGCTGACTGAGACACCGTGTTAACCTTGCTATCGAGGAGACCCTCTTGCTAGGGCTTGAGTCTCTATACGAGCCCGGGTTGCTCCTTTCAAGGGAATCAAGTGGACTCCGGGTGAGCGAGAGCCCCTCGATCCCCACCTCCCAGGTAATCGGCAAAAGCCACCACCCACCAGCAGAGATCTATCCCTCTTCTCTTTCCATGCAGCCTTTTCTCCTTTTTGGCCATTTTAATGCTTTGAAAATTTCTTAAAATATCCCAATTTGTGGGGTGGTTGTTGGTTTTGGGAGTTTTTTAATACCAAGAAAGAATCAGGCAATTAAATATGGGCTTCTAAAGTCTTCCAGTAGCTTTTAACCTAAATTATAAAAGCCGATGGCCTCTTCAGGAGCCTGAAGTTAATGACAAGTTTCCCAGGCCAGTTTGCGGTGTATGGTGTTGGAGCAGGACACTGCTCCAGCAGCTCGGTGGGACCCCGCCACACCACACACAGCCGGGAAGGTCAGGATCCGGCAGAATTGCTCTGCCGCACATCCCTCACCCAGACCAGCAGAGCACCCTTAAAACAGCACCCAGAGAAGACACCTTTCCGTAGGCAAGGACAGGATGGTGATTTTCACAGTGCTTCTGGATTGTACCACAACAAGCACCAGCAGCTTCAGCTGCGTGGTGGAGCCAGGGTGTAATTCCCAGCCGCCTGCTCGCCCACGGCCACCGCAGCCTGCGGGGAGGCCAGCGCGGCTGGGCTGCAGGCGGCTGGGCTGCAGGCTGGGCTTACCCTGCGCTCGGTGAGGCAGAGACCCTGGCGTGGTTCCCGGCATCCTGGTAGCTTTCGTGGCACCTTGGCTGGCTTCTGCTGCCTCTTGCTCCGCTTTCTGCTGTAAACCCGTTTCTCAGGTTTTGCTTTGATGCAGAAGAGCAGGAAATGTGGTTGCCACTTGGCTTGCAAGAGAGGGTTTTGGCAGAGCTTTCGGGGAAGCTGCTGTGGCAGGCGGATAAGCCCAAGGGATTTTTAGTGTAAGGAGGGGAACCTGCCTGGGTGGGCTGTGAAAGACAGACTCTTTGGGGGAGAAAACCTTCCCCTTCCACTCCAGCAACCAAACCATCAGGGAGGGGGCTGTGAGCAAAAGAAGGACCTTTTCCAAGTACTGCCAAATTGTGGACCTCACGGCCACAAGATCTCTGGAAGCTAAAACCCATCAGTGGGCTCAGAAGGGATTAGACGAATTCAGGCAAAGAAAAGCTTTGCTAATGCTCACTGAGAACAGGGCTGCAATGCAGCCTCAGCTCTAGAAACCTTCAGCCCCTCAGTTATAGGTGACAGAGACCCTCGATTGCTCCCTCAGCCTCCCCAGGGGCTCCCACACTGTGGGCGGCTTTGGCCCAACACCTCATCCTTTACATCAGAATTGCATCCAAATTTAGATAAAAAGAACATAAAATCCTGCATAAAACCTGCAAGTGGGCTGGTGGGCTGGCACAGACCAGAAGACATGAGTGGCTGCCCGTGCAGGCAGCTGCCTGCCTCGGCCCTGGGACTCTCCTATCTCTCCACCCGGCAGATGGAGAACAGATACAACCACGGGTGCACACCCAGAAGAGCCCGCTGTATCAGCCTGGCAGGGCTTTCCTATCAACTTTTTCTTTAATGATTTTTTAATTTTATATTATTAACCACAAAAAAGATAAATCTGTTGTAAAACTAGCTGCTTGCACTGACGAGGGACAGGCATAGGGTAGGGATGCACAAGGGGGCTTGGCAGGCAGCAGGACCCTCTCTGTTGGGTACCGCGGCTGCAGAGCTCAGCTCCACACCAATATCCATTGCCAGCACCCAGGGAGCCATCATGGCTCAGGGGACCGCGTCCCCTCCTCCCCCAAACAGGCTTTCTGCCTTGAGAAGATGATCCTAAGCTACATCAGCAACGCCCTGAGCAGAATGATAAGCCATAAATCAATGCCATGGAAAGCTGCGACAGTCAGGTTTCCGAGCAAAAAGATGCAGAAACCCATGTCACCGAGCATCTCGGCTCACACAAACCCGCATCCCCCCCGGCAGCCCCAATCCTGCCGCTCCGGCACTGCGGCAGGGCTGAGCAGCCAGGGCACGGCCACCTCGCCTGTGGAGGAGCTGCTTTGCTGGCAGACTTGCCTGGGTCATTCTCATGGTGATGGCCAGGAGATGATTTATTTTTTCTCCAGGCCAGCCCTTTTCTGCTGGGTTTCCTTCCAGCCCGGCAGCCTGGAGGGAGGACAGCACTGACATGCTCACAGCAGCTTTGCAGCACCCTCAGGCTTCTTAATTAGCGCAGACAGAAACACCTTTGACTCAGGTTGTGAGGTTTCTGTCCTGTTACTGAAGCACCAAACGAACAGGCTTCAAAAGGAGAAGTAACAGCTCAGCTGGAGCCACCGGAGCCAGCGCTTGCTGATGTACTCACCTTGCGTGCACAGCCACAGCCCGTGCAAACCCCGCTGGCTCTTTCAGCTCCCCTTGCACCCATCCCATCCCATCCCATCCCATCCCATCCCATCCCATCCCATCCCATCCCATCCCATCACATCCCATCCCATCCCATCCCATCAGCCACACACCAGGCTGTGGCTCCGTGCAGGGCACAGAGACCTCACAGCACCCCGGCACGGAGGGAGGACAGGCAGGAGCATGACTACAGCATCCTGCACCACCATCTCCCTTGGTCCAGCGCAGCTTTACTGGCTACAGGCAGGGTGTTAGGGCCAGGCAAGCAAAGTATGTGCCCTCCTTGCCTGGGGGCATAAATCACCCCATTCTGTGTCTTTACTGTGGGCTGGGTGCTCCCTCTCTAAGCCATTTGTAGGTAAGCACGTGCAGGGGGTTTCTCACTGTAGCCACCAGCTGGGGACAATGACCAGCTCTGCCATCCCCTCCACCTCAGCAAGGGGCAGCTGCTTTTGGTCCCTTAAAATGTGATGTGGTGAAGATCAGCTCTGGGCGAGCTGCACCCAGGGGTGACCTCCACCCGCTCAAGCAGAGGCATTATCTGGATTTTATCTCACCACGGGCAGACCAGCAGCTCCAAGCTGGGGCTGGGGAGGGCTCTGTGCTTCCCATGGAGATGCATTTATTCCAGCTGGCAGAGTCCGTCCCTGGAGCTGAATACGGCCGCCCATCCTCTGCTGCACCTCCGCGCTCTGGCCAGGCTCCAGCAGCCGGCCGGGGGTGCTCCGAAAGGCTGGCGAGGGGCCGTGTCCACCTGCGTGGCTGAGGCCGGGGGCCGATCTGCCTGGCAAAGCCTGGAGATTACAACCTCCGTGCAAAAAGCAATTTATTTTGACAAATAAAAAAAGGAAGCGATGCGGTTGGAGGCAAAAAAGCTCTTGTGGGTGCGCAACAGTAGAAAAATACCTGTCACTTGTTCCAGCTTCAGCAACCAGGGGAGAGAATAAGCTTAATTGCCTCTGTAAATTAAATGTACAGGTGATTTGCTCACGGCATGTGTGAGTTTTGCCCTTCAGTACTGAAGGGAAGTTGCCGTTTCTGCTGTTCAAGGCATTTGATAGATGCACGCCAGGCACAGGCCTGGAGGAACCCCTCATTCAAAGCTCAAACCCAGGTGGGCTGAAAAATCCCCCCAGGAGCCATTTGCAGAGTCGGGGGCAGCCAGCCCAGCCCTCCCTTACCCTTTCCCATTCCTGAGATGGGGAAATCTCACCTTAAAGACATAAAGAACTGCAGGCTGCTTCATCTGCAGAGTTATTGCTCTTTTAAGAGCTTGGGACATAGTCATAACGCCGGGACCCCTCTGCGCTGGCAGTGTCCTCCCCCTGCCGCAACCATCCATCCTGCCAGGCCACGGGCTGGGAAATGCCGGCGTGCCAACCAATTTCCTAAAATTGAATTCAAGTTTACATTCAATTTAAGTACATTCTATTTCCTAAAAAAAAAAAGAAAAGCCCCAATCCCCCTCCCAATACACTATTTGAAAATTAGCAATGATTTCAATCCCTCCGCTACCGTACAAAGACAGGCGGGGATGGGGCATCCAGACTTTTATTATTATTTTATTGCTGCCGGCACCTGCATACCCCCACCTACAGCGGGGCAGCCCAGAGCTATCACAGTTTCTGAAACCTCCATTTCTTGCTGAATCGCACCCAGACACCCAAGCAGATGCTTTCAAAGTGCCACAGGAGTCCTGCCTCCTGCCTGGAAGCTGCCCTGCTCCCTGGGTGGGACCCCCGTCCCCCCACACCGCTGCTGGGCACGCCACAAAATCCTTCTGACTTTTACCAAAGCAGAAACATCCGACTCCGCAAAACCATCCTGCTAGAGCATATCTCCAGTTTTAAGCATGGCTGGAGCTTTTTGCAAAGATCCCGGTGTTGGGTTTGTGCTATATTTACACTCAGCAATTTTAAGACCCTCTTCTTGGTTGCTCTCCAGGCGGTTGAGCTCCGCCGTCCCTCCGCCAGCTGATGCCAAGCCCCGTGGGTACCAGGCTGCAGGGGGGCAGAGGGGGCTGCCCGGCATCTCCCCTAACCCAACTCTGCTCCTCCTCATTAGTTCTCTGAAGTGCCCAGGGTGCTGGGTCTCCGAGCTGGGATTTGGGGTATTTGCATTCTAAATCCTCAGGATTGGGCCAAGTTAATGTTTTAAGAGGGTTGTTGGGATGATCTGTTAATGTGTACGGGGTGGATTTGTCCTCCTGTTGCTCAGAGCCTGGAGCAGCTGTAAAAGAGGAGCCAAGAGCAGGAGAGTTTGCCAATTACATGATCGTATTGTTAATTATCTTAATTATGAAGGATACGCTGCTAGGTGACATCTCCACCTGAGGCCTGTGCTGCAGCATGCGGGTCCCGAATCCCTGGAGCTGCGCACGGAGACTCATCCGGACCCTTTTCGGGGCTCCCAGGCAATGGGGGACAAGCCCCGAGCAGTGCAGGGAGGACCCCAGCACCCCAAAGCAGGAGGGAAAGAGGTGGCAGATAGGGGTGCTGGGGGCACCTCTGTGCCGGGGCTCCCCAGAGCTGAGCCCGGGGATGCACCCAGCACCCCCCAGGAGGGTCCCCGCAGCATCCCCACGCTCAGGGACGCCGGGGGGGATTTATGGGGGATTTATGGGGAAATTCGAAATGTCCCTCCTGGTCCTCCTCCGCCCGCAGCCCGGGGCAGCTCCGGCTGGTTCGATCCCCTCCCAGACGGTTTCATAGCCTGAAGTCGCTGTTTACAAAAAGCAAATGTTTTACTGTTAGCTAATCCGGCTTGTTTGCAAAAGCCCTGAAGACTCATTTTAATTGCAAGTAAATGATTCTTAACGATATAAATCAGAGCCAGCCGAGGCTGGGAGTGTTTGTGATATCTTGCACTGTAACCAGGAGTCAAGAAATGAATTAGTCTCAAATTGAAAAGGGGAAGGTTTGCATCTGAAATTGGGCAAATATGAAACTTCATCAAGGAAAGATAATCACTTTGCGGGATAATAATGAGGTTTCAGCTTAGCAGTTTTGCATGGAGAATCCTTAATACGCCTGTAGCAGATTTTGCTGCCGTGAACGGTGCGAGAGACAACTCAATAAGGGAGCTAACAGAGAGAGAAGAGCTGCGGCAGCCTCTGGCCCCATCTCTTCCCCATCCCAGAGGCTCAAATCCACCTGGCTTTGGAGAAAAAAGTCAGGAAAATGAAAACAAATCATACGAATTGCAAAGTGTCTGGCTGGGGGGGAAGGCTCTGCTTTGGTGGGTCCCCACCTTGCTCTGCCAGCGTGTCCCGTGTCTTACTGCGGGGGTAAAGGTGTCCATCCCCAAACGGGGTTCCTGGCCCACTTTCAGCCTCCCTGCTGCCTGGGGTCAGCAGGGTTTTTCGCTTGGCTGTAGTGCCAGCTGGATTAGCCCCAGAGAGGATAAAAACCTGTGCGAAGGGACGGGGAGATGAAACGGCCGAGGTCTGGCGTGTTCAGGGTGCTGCTCCCCTGCCTGTTCCTCTCGTCCAGGGGGTTCCCCAGGCGCAAGGGATGGATTCAGACTCACAAGCGCTCAGCATCCCCTTCCCTCCCCGTCGCAGGCGAGGAAGCCCGCGGGGCCTGGCAGGGCTCTTTGGGAAGCAGCCGGCACGGCCGCAGCCACCCGCTGTCCTCAAGAGGGGGGGTGGTCCCCAAAGTCACCCTGGCCCAGGGGCCAGCGGGAACCAGGGCCGGCTCCTGCGCCCGTACAGCCCCTGCTCCAGACGAGGACCCATCCTCAGCCTGGGAACTCAGCTCTAATTACTTTATAGCCCTGCTGATTTCTGATAAAGTTAAGTGAAAGCTTAGATTTGAGCCAGGGACTTTGTTTTCTAAGGAGAAAAATGGAAAAGAAAAAGGGGAATCTGGAACGTTTGATTTGGTTTAGCATTCAGGGAAACTTTCTTTTCCCAAACTCAGGCTGAAAATGACTCAGTATTTTTCCTCCCCAAATTGCTCCTATTGTTTGCCTTGATTTCCACTTGCTGATGCCCGAAGCATTGCTCACGGAGCTGCCGCCTCTTTGCACGGCTGCAAGTGTCCCCGTAGAGCAGAAGAAGCCCTGTGTGCTCCCGGCCAGCTCCCTGCCAGCCCTGGGCCGCTCCTCCTCCCCGCGGGACACAGCCACCCCACGCCGGGGCTGCCCCCCGGGGCCGCCGGAGCTGCCCGGGCTGCGGGCGGAGGAGGACCAGGAGGGACATTTCGAATTTCCCCATAAATCCCCTCAACCGTGGTCACGGCGTCCCTGAGCGTGGGGATGCTGCGGGGACCCTCCCGGGGGGTGCTGGGTGCATCCCCAGGCTCAGCTCTGGGGAGCCCCGGCACAGAGGTGCCCCCAGCACCCCCATCTCCCATGTTTCCCTCCTGCTTTGGGGAGCCCTTTGGGCAGTGGGGTCCCCCCTGCAGCACTCGGAGCTCGTCCCCCATTGCCCAGGAGCCCCGAAAAGGGTCTGAATGAATCTCCATGTGCAGCCCCAGGGATCTGGGACCTGGGACCCACTGGGATGCCCGGCAGCGGGTGCGGAGGAGCAGGAGGGAAGAGGCGATGCTGGAACTCGTGGTGCTGGGCTCGGGGAGAGGCAGGGACCGCGTCTGCCTGCTTCAAGGGGGTGCTGGGCAAGGGTCCCGTGGGGAGACCAGCCACAGCCCGGCCATGCCCGGGGAGCGCAAACAGGGCTTTGATGAAGCTTCCAGCAGCATGACGGCTGTGATGTGTAATGGGGAGAGGGCTGCGGAGCTGAGCCGAGCGCAGCATCGACTCGTCCCTGGCAGACGAGGGGCCCAGACTGAGTGCGGTATCTGTGTTAATCCCTGCTCCGTCTGGCCAGCGTTGAGCTGCTCAACCTGGGGATGCTGCCGGGATCGGGGCCGCAGCAGGAGCACCGTGCAGACCCGGCACGGCAAGTTCCTCCTGTGCCAGGAGGGTCTCAGCACCAGCATCGGTCCCAAGGACAGGTGAGGCTTGTCCTGGCTAGGTCAGCTCCAGTGTCACCAGCACACCCGGGGGACCTGGCCGGGCGAGGGCAGGGGCACCCATCCCACCACGGCCACGCACGAGGACTCGAGCAGGCGGTGGGACCGGCCAGGCACTGGGGGCTGCTGCAACGGGAGATTTTTCACAGCAGAGCTGCTGGGCCCGTTGGCTGAAGGGCTCATGCGTCACGCTTGGTTTGCCCAAATGGCACTGGTAACTTGCGTATGATTAAAAGTGGGCTGTAATTGCCCCGACTTAATATCCTGGGCTGTCAGGAGGATAAAACCAAGCTGGCCAGCACGGAGAGCCCAGCGCCGAGCCAGGCAGCGGGTTTGCAGCCACCAGGGCCGTGCCAGCCGTCACGCTGCGCCCTGGCCGCCCCGCTCAGAGCCCAGGACACAAATGGGCTCCCCACGGAGCATCTCCCCAGGCCAAGGCGGGGTCCGGCCCCGGCCCCTCCGGGCAGGGGTGGTGGCCGGGGGCAGCCGGCTGGGCAGCAGGCGCAGCTGCTGCTGAGCGAAGCTGTGGGTTCATTACCAACCTTTTCAAAACCCGTGCTTAAAAATATCCCCCGCTCGCATGGGCTGGCTCAGCTGTGTGGCTGGTCCTCATCTCCCTCTCGGGATATAAATAGCCGGCGCTGAATAGCAACGCTGGCCAAGCGCTTTTCACGCTGCTGCACAAGAGGGGACGGTGGCACGAACCCCGATGAGCGGCTGGGGACGTTGGCCGAGCCGCCTGGCTGCATCCCACCAAGTCGGGCTGCGGCTCCGGGTGTCCCCATGGGAGCCACTTCCAGTAAAGAGCTCAAAATGCAATCAGGGGGCAGCCAGGAAAAGAGACGGTGCGGTTTTGGGGTGAGGGTTGAGGGCGAGAGCCAGCCCCGCTGGCTGGGGGCTGCAAACACCTCCTGGCACCCCGGGACCTGCCGTGGGGACGGCACAGGCAAGGGGAGCTGTTTCTGAACAAGCTTGGCTTTCCTTTCACAAGGTTTCACAGGCTTTTGGGCAAAATGGGTGATTTAGTGATTAATTTTGTGGGGTCTCCTGCGTCACGGTCCTTTTGTGGCAGTGGATGAAGATGCTCCCACACCATGTGTCCTCCAGCAACCCCTGATATCAGGGCAGGACGATGCACCCAGGAGGAAAGAAAATAGATGCTAAAACAAAAGAAAAATTATTTTTCCTTTTTTATCTTCTACCAAGAGCCTGGTATTTAATAATGAAGGAGTGTCAGATGCTCGGATAGGCCCTTATTAAACAAAAGGTGTAAATGTCTGTGCTTAAACCTCTGTGCAGCTATCAGACCAAACGCAGGGCAAAAGATTTTTTTCCAAACAAGCGGATGCTCTCGTTGTTCTCCAGTGCAGCTGCAGCTTCCTTTGTCCAGCAAGCTCCTCAACTGCTCCATCACGGTCCCCCCCAGACTAACCCCTGCGTCCCAGCAGGAATTCATCGTGAGTCTCCACATATCAAGAAGATGAACCATCACACAAAGAGAGGAGGAGAAAAAGTCCACGTGAAGCCTGCCCTCGTCGTGGCAGTGCACCGTGTCCTTGGAAGCAAATTAGTCGCAGTGCCACCAAGAGACGACGTGAAATAACCCTGGGTGCTCAGTGGGCTAATATAAGCAGAAGGAAAAATTCGTACCCAAAGGCAAGTTGAAGAGTTTCTTGGTTGTAAATGATATTTTTGAATTGGTGATGAAGTCTCTTCTGGGAAAGGGTTGAAAAAATCTACTGCAAACTCGGAAAACCCCCATATCTCCATCACTGCCCGTCCGGGCTGGGGCTTGGCCTCCAAGAGCCACCAGCGATGGTTTTGATGGCACAGACAGGGGCTGGACCGGAGGGTGATGCTGAAGTGGGGGGTCCCTTTCACCCCGCGTCCCTCCAAGCCAGCGTCGGTGGCTCTGGCTGTGTCACCGCGCAGAGGGGACAGGGACAGGCTCTGTGGGGACGGAGCTGATCTCTGCAGCCCTTGGGATTCCCACCATGGGAATGGGATGGAGTCTGGGATGTTTGCTCTTGCTCTGCCTCCTATTCATTTCCCCCAGCAGCCAAAATCTGCTCCATGGCCTTCTCCATTTAATCCAGAGGAGAGGGGCATTTAACCATCGCACGCCTTTCCTCCACTTAGATTGTCTCCTCTTCCAGCGTCTCTGCTAGAGAAAAGGGGATGCTCTGAGCCAGCCGCCTCTTTGATGGCCAAGGAGACGCCATGCGTGCTCGCAGGCATCCCTGTCATGTTTGGCCATATTACCTCCACCCTTTAAAAAGTGTTTTTCCATGAAAAAGGGTCGTCTCATAACCGGGAGACCAAGGCAAAGCTGAATTTTGGGCATCCCTGCTGAGAGAGGGCTGAATCGGTGCCCAGACTGGGAAAGGCCGTCCCAGGGCAGGACACTGCGAAGGGCCACAAGCCCCTTCATGGCCAGAAACAGCCTTTGCCTCTCTCCCCAAGCCAAAAAAAAGCTGCGGCTTAGTCTGATTTCATGATTCATCCCCAGCGCATGAGTCACTGCTGCTCCCGCCTTTATCATTTCATTGGGAATGGGCTCTTGCTTGTTCCTCCGCCGAGGGCAGGAGGGGTGGGAGCCAGGGGCGGGAGGGGACGCCCGGGCCGGGCTCTGTGGCCACCCCTCCGGAGAAGACATCTCTCTTCCTAGTTAGGGCATCAAGCCAAAACGAGCCCTGCCAGAGTGATTCTCCTTTGAATCTCTGGCTGCTTTCAGGAAACCTGAAATGGTGGTTACCCGTCACATCATAAGAAGATTATTTCTTTTCTACACTGGGCTTTTTGCCTGCACACAGTCGGTTACTAATCGTGTCTTTTTAGCTAGTCAACGTGGGGGTTTATCGGTCTGATCCCTCACCTTTATCAGATCTCAGCCTTGCTGAGCCGAGGAGCATCTCTTACACTTCCTGGGCTCCCTGGAAGATCTCTGCCACTTGCTTCAAATGTGCTGAAACGATGCCAGGCTCGGGGAAACTGCCTTTTCTGGAAACCCCTGCAGCTCTGAGCGACCGGTCCCCAGCCCAGTGCACAACTGGGAGCAAGCGGCACCAAAAAACCTCGCACCCACCATGCCGCAGCCCCCGGGGGGTCCGTCCTGGGCAGAACCTGAGCCTGGGTGATGCGCGGTCCTTGCAGAGCTTCAGGGAACGTTACAATATTTGCAGCGGGAGAGGCCAAAGCTGCTCCTGCAGCCCGGGCTGCCCTGTGCATGGTCCCCACATGCACATGCATGTGCACACACATGTGCACACACAGGTACGTGCACACACACGCTCCGCATGTTGGACTAGGAACTATAGTTTTTCTCGCTCGTGATGTGCCCTGAATGATGCTCCTGGTGCCCTGAGCGGTGAGGAGCTGCGGGCGATGCTCCCCCGGCCCCCACGACCCCAGCAGGGCGAGGGCGAACGGCCCTGCTTCACGGGTGACCGGAGCAGGAGTCACCGAGGAGGAGGGACGGCAGCAGCAGGAGCAGCAAAGGGCACAGCCGCACCGCAGCCCCCGGCTGAAAACCTCCTCCAGCCCCGCGGAGTCACAGCAAAGCTGCCGTCCCTGCGTCGCCCCCGGGAGAGCGTTGCTGTTTCAAGCCCCAGCAGCGCGAGTCGGGAGCTGCGATTTATTTTGCTGGCTCGGTGAGACACCGCCAGCTCCCGGGGCTGCATCTTGCCTCCATGGCTCTTGGCAAAGCCCCAGCGCTGCCTATGCTACGGGCTGAAAAAGAGCTCAGAGCCCAGCATGCAGGTACAGCTACACCCGGAGCTCCGCTTTGAACACACGAAGTGCCGGGGAGTGCTACATCCTCAGACAGCTCCAATGGGGCGTGCGAAATCAGCGGCTGTTTTCCCCCTGAACCTCCCTGCTTCAATTCCCCGCTTGCAAAATAGAGACAAAAATACCTCGGTACATGGCAAGGGAGCTGGGAAAATAGATGGGTTGTTTGAGAAGTGCTCAGAGACTAACGCTGAGTGCACGTGGCAGCCCGGGCAGAAATCAATACCCTCGGCTCCGCCGAGCTGTGCAAAACCTGGGTACCAAAGTGATGCTCGCTGCCCCGCATCCTTCACGGCCGGTCCTCGCGGCGTGCAGGCAGAGCGTGACGGGCAGGGTCCTGCCGCACGCCGTCCTCATCTCGGCACGTCCCGGCTTGGCTGTGTTTGTCTCTGCAACCTGAAGAAATCCTTTTAGGTAGGAGAGCACACAGCCCTTGAAGATCTCTTTGGGGACATCGTCGCTGCCAAGCCCAGGATTTAACACACCCGAGGGTATTTCCCCAGCTGCCGGCGTCGGGCGCGCCGTGGCACGCAAGGGTTAACGGCGCAGCCAAACCCCTGCTCGGGTTTATTTTCTTAATTTAAAACAAGCTTTTTTCACAAGAAGCGGCTGGGTGTGTGGAGCGAAACTCATCACTCCAGGGATGCTCAGCACTGCTGAAGCCAATTTCAGGAGTAAATACGTATTTTTAATGTATTTCTTTTTATGAGGCAGAAAGGCGACATGGCTGGATGGTGGAGAACTTACCTGAGCTAATGGCCCAGCTGGAGCTCTTCCAACCAGCCTATTTAAGGAAATGGATAGTTTGGGCCTTTCCTGGGGCTTTAAATGCTTTTAAATAGATCTGTGCTATTTACCTGCTCTCTCTGTCCCTGCCACGGCGAAGGAGATGGGTTCTGCTGGCAGGACCCATGCCTGGGTGGGAGGAGAAGGCCAGAAGATGCTGAAGGTGGACCTGGTCATGGACGTGCTGGCAGAGGGCTCGCTCCTCTGAGCACAGCGGCAGAGGGGACGCCAAATCCTGGGCCATGGTTTGCCCCCAGGGAAACACAGACTTTCCCTGCCGGGCAGAGACCCCCCAGCATGTCACCCTCCGTGGCACCGGCTGCTTGGAGCGGGACCGCAGCGAGGGACAGCCCTTTCAGCGGGTGTTTAGAGGTCCTTGCCCTTGCAGCGGGATCCAGAGTCCCTTGTGGACGTCGGGCTTCTTCCCATGGCTGGCGATGGACCCTGCAAGGAGTTTTTAGACCCCTTCATGGCTTCCTACCAGCTCTGTACCTCCGCACAGGGGAGGAAGCAGCACTGTGGGAGAGCCAAAGTGATAATTAGCCTTTTCATTTTGGCCCTGCTATGTCTAGGTCAGTTTATGGATTATGCGATATTCTGCCATTTGCTAAACACGTTGGGAGGTTATTCATAAGACAGAGGAGCTCCTGCTCTCTTCTCCGGAGAAGAGCCTCTCACCAGCCCGGACGCCCGACCCGGGTCTCCAGGCCGGCATTCCCTCTCCTCTTATCGCCCAGACCTCTCTCCTCCCGCAATGTGTCCTCGCTCCCTGAGAAACTCACGTGCCTTGAGCACTTCAGTGGAAACCACCAGCTCTCTGCAGCAGGAGAGCTTTGGATCCAGCGACGGCCTCCTGCCCGGGCGGCGATGGGCGACCGAGGCACGGGGTGGTTGGCCAGCGGTACGCCGAAGCCGGCTTTGAGGTACTTCGCAGGAGGCTGTTGGGTATTTGCTTGGAGAAATCATCTCTCCAAGCATCGTGCAGAGGGTGAACGTCTCAGAGCCATGCTTACAGCTCTTACCACCAGGCCAAAATCCGAAAGGGCTCTGAATTTAGACCCATATAGATGAGAGCAAGGTTTAGTTTGATGGCGAGAGCCTGCCTCAGTGATGCCACCGAGGATTCCCAGATGGAGCTGGTTGCACTTGATGGGAACAGCCACCCATCCTGCCCACGGAGCAGAGCCCTGCGCGGGGGCCAGAGCCACCGGTGCCCGGTTTGGCCATCCTGCGAGGTGGCTTCTGGCAGCACGACGACGAGCTTCGTCTGAGCTGCAGCGCTGACCTGATCAGAGAGCCCGGGAGATGAAGGTGCTGGCTTAGAGAAAGTAGCTCTTCAGCTGAATTGCCCTGCGGGACTGTGTCCAAACAGCTTCAATAACCTTTTCAGCCCTGCGACAGGCTCGAAAATAAAATTCCAGCAATGGATTTAAGCGAGCGTGTCTGTGTCAGGCGGACGATGAAACAGCAGTGTGCTGCTTTCAGCTCCCCGTCCCTCACTGACGTGGCTTTCAGTCAGCTCCGGCGCAGGTTCGGCTGCTCCCGCTGAGCCGGCAATGAAGGAGCCAAGATGAAAGGCGCCGGCCGCGCCGGGTGGGCCGGGACCATGGCGGAGAGCTGGCCTGGGGGTGGTGGGGGAGCTCCCCGGGACCCTCGGGGCAGCCCCGGCCGGGTATCCCGCAGCCCCTCGGTGCAAGCGGTGCACGCTCCCCGCTCGCTGGCTAATTGGGGCAACCGCGGACGGCCACCACTAGCCACGTCGAGGGACCAGGGTGGGGAAAAGCAGCTTTGCTGCGTGTCAGTGCCAACCTCCTGGCTTCCATCTGCGGGGTCCATGCTTGGGAAAAGGGCAGGGACAGAGCCTGACCGCGGCAGAGGAGGAGGAAGAGCGAGGAAGAGGAGCCAGGCGTGACGTTCCGGGGCACGCTGTGCCTTCTGTGCACGGACCAGTTGGATGCACTGGGACCTCGGGAACCACTTTGACGTCCATGCGAGGAGGGCCAGCAGCGGTGTGCCAGGCTCGGGAGGGCACGCTGCATGCACGCACCCGTGCCCGCGCGGCTGCCATCCCGCTCCGGCGGTGCATCCCCCGATTCAGCGGCACAGCCGGGCACCAGCCACGTGCTGCTGGCAGCCTGTCTGGCAAGGACACCGCCGAGGAGAGCGGGCTGGGACAGAGCATCCCAGCCTGCCTTCATCTCTTCCCAATTAGCAGAGGAGACCACGAGCCCCAGACTTTGCTGCTCTCCCAAAGGATGCGCCGAGCGGAGACGCACGCCCAGTGCAAGGCTGCGCTGGGAGCCAAGGGAGGCGTAAAAATAGCTTATTTGCCTCTTAAAAGCTGCTCCCCCAAATGAGGAGCTCATCCAACGCCTCACTGGGAGCTCCTCGTTAAAGGTTTGGTCAGGAGCCTCCAAACACACGGGCACGGCTCAGAGCCGCCGCTTCCCCACACACCACCCCCTCCCGCCGCCCGCCTGCCGGCGGCAGGTCTGCAGGGGTCCCCAGCCCCTTCCCCACGCTGGGTGGGCATATATATATACCGATACATGTATATATGTGTACATATATACAGAAAAAGCTTTTTTCCCCCACCACAGCCTTATTCTGGGGTGGCAGGGGCTGCAGGGCCCAGCACGGCTGCGGTCCCCTGCGCTCAGACCCCAGCGTCTGCCCCAGCCCCTCTCCAGGGCTGCCGGGAGCCCCTCTGCGTTCCCCAAGGGGCCTGGGGAGAAAAGAAATCACTGGTTTCCCCCCCTGTAAATGACAAGAAGGGCCAAGACAGATCAGCTCAGAAACTCATTGAAAAACAGAGTATTTTATATAGATATTTCTATATAAAAGAATGATATTTCTATATAATCTATATCTATTTATATAAATATATATATTTATATATAAAAGAAAGGTTATATTTTTGTATAATTCTATATAGAAAAAACTTCATATTGTTTACCATGATGTGACTTAGAGCCCTCGCCTCCAGCTCCGGGGGCACGCGTGCGGTACCCGCTCCTGCTGCCCACCCTCAGCTTGCCGCCTGCCCAGGCCTCTCGCCGTGGGTTTTGGGGGGGCTGGCATCCTACCCCATCCTCGTCACACCTATCCCTCCTGCATCATACCCGTGGCATCCCTACCCCAGCCAGCACGAGGTCCTCCCAGGAACGGGGACATTATGGGATGTCTCACCTACCCTTGATGACCAGAAGGCAGAAGCCGTGCGCAGCCCGGCCGGGGGGCTGGGTACCCCCATGCCGGCTGCCTGGCTACGGGGACAGCAGCAATGCTGAAGGGCATTTTGCCGGCCGGGAGCAGGGATGCTGGCCGTCCCATGGGACAGCCGGGGGCTCTGGGGACCGCGCAGAGCGGTGCTGCTGCCCTCACAAGCCTGCACTGGAACAGCATTTGGGGACAGCCCCCCTTTCCCTGCCAGATTCCAGTCTTGCAGGAACTGGCTGCTTCCTTGCAGCCTGTTGAGCTCCACAAACATCTGCAGAGCGGGAGGTGAAAGAGCTCGGAAAAGCCCGTAAATGCCAGTATGTGCCTGAACGGCGCGGCGGCAGCTGAGCAACCGGAGCCCGGAGCTGAGGGATGCGAAGGAGCCTGGGGGATGTTCCTGTGCTGCCATCCATGCCACACACGAGGACTGGAACGAGAAATTGCTTGTTAATGCGTGCAGTGCTTTGTGATTACTGAGCTACGGTGCGACATACTCTGCTGACACATTACAGGGAGTAGAAATAAATACAAGAGACGATTCTTTAGGTTTACAGCATGAGGGGGCTGCTAATCTGCCAGGGGTGTTTTGTCGCACTGGGCTCCCAGGCTGTGGCAGGGCTTTGCGCCTTTTGTGTGCGAATTAAATATCAGCTGCAATGGAATTCTTTCTGCTTGCTAATTTGAGGTCAGGGGGTGCCACGTTATTGCCTGGTGTAGCTTGTGTGCTCCTTTTCCCCGCATTCCAGTAAAGCCCTTTGCTAGAGCTGCACCTCCCCTCTCCTCCCAGGGGCTCGCTGTGCCCCTGCCCGCCGGGGAGCACCCAGCGTCCCCAGCATCGCTTTTAAGGACAGGGCATCATTTTGCAGTGCGTGAAGCTGGCTGCCATGACACGGTGATGCTGCCACCATCCCCAAACCTCCCCAAACACCCAGCGGGGTCTCCCTGTGCCACCAAAAGCCATCACCAGCTGCGATGGCCCAGTGCAGGCAGGAATACTTGCAATAACTCAGTTCATAAATTATTACAGGCACCTCCAAACCCTTCAGGGAGGTCACCCTAATAAACCCCGGGGGAACTTCTCTGGAGCTGTGAGGGGGACAAGCCTGGCTGGATGGGCAGAAAGGGTTTTTGGGGAGAGGGGGGTGGCAGGAAGACCCCGATGGTTTTGTCCGTGCTGAGCTGGGAGCCCTGCCACCTCCCACAGAGCAGGGGCAAAACACCCCAGCCTTGTCCCAGAGCAGGTGGTCTGTCCACGAGGGAATTCCTGGGAATTCCTGGGACAAGCTATGCCCACATGCACAAAGGTGGCAAAGAGACGGGGGGATGAGGGCTTCCCCCCGGGGCAGGGGGGATGCACCTGGGCTGGATGTCTCTGCCTGCATCCCCGAATCGCCCTGCCAGGCTGCGATGCTCTTCCCACAGCTCCCTGCTTAATTTTCTCTGTGCTGTGGGTAATAACTGGGGTGGTTTGTCTGTGTTACCTGCTCCCCCAACCAGCATCGCCTGCCGCAGCTCGCTCCGTGGCTCTGCCTCGTGGAGGCTGTGACTTGGGTCCCCTCGTGTTTGCTCTGTGCTGGGCACCACTGGTGCGGGTTAGTGCTGCCGGTCCCCTCTGACCGGCGCGGGACACGGTATTGAACCCAGCCTGAAGTACATGGTATTGAACCCAGCCTGAAGCACACGGTATTGAACCCAGCCTGAAGTCTCCTGTGCTGCAGTGGGACAGGTCCTACCTCATCTCTCAGGGCCTTCGTAGGGGTTTAGCAGAAGAGGGAGGAGGAGAGCTGGGCTGGAAAAGAAGATGCTCACAAAACAGGCACCCGTGCAAAGGACAGGCAGGCGCAGCGTAAGGACTGTTTTCCCCACAGTCTCTTCCTTCCCGGGCTCCGCGGGGCCGGCGTGCAGCAGGCGCAGGATCCGCTCCGGGTCACAGCTGGGCACTTGCTCCCATCGCAGCGTGGCTTTGGGCAAGGTTTGGTCCCCAGGGCTCAGATTTAGCACCTGAGGAGCTACTTTCTCAGCTGACAGACAGGGTTTGCAGGGTGCCCTGCCTGACCCTGCCCAACCTCAACCGGGGGGCCTGAGCCCCGAGGCTGCTGGAAGGGAGCGTGGGTTTGAGACACGGGCTGCAGACGAGACAGAAGAGAATCCACCCCCCCGCCAGCTTATGGACCCGATTCCTTCCCCTTCAGCCCCACTCACTCCCGCTCACTCATCCCTGGGTGAGGCGCTGGTGATTTGCCACCTGCATTTCGGTGGTAGGAGAGCGGAGAAGCCAAGCAAGCCAGCATTTCCCGACGGAGGAGGGTCCCATCCCCAAGGGAATTGACCCTGGGAAGCACCCAGGCTGCTGCCAAGTGAAGAGGTTTGCTGAGGGCACGGCAAAAGCTGGGGCAGGGACAGCGTGACACCCTCGGTCCCACTGGGTCCCCCTCCAGCCGGGGCCACCTCCTCCACATGGTGACAAGCCCAAACCCAACCCCTCAGTGCGCGTAATGCTGCTGCTGCACGCAGGAGCCGTGCTGGCCCCAGCTAAATCGCTGCCTAAGCAGGCAGAGATGCAGATGCTTTGCTCCAGGACAGTCCAGAGCCAAGGCTAGAGCCTGGGTGTCCACATGGAGATGCTGCCCCTCAGTCCTGCCCCTGGCTGCGTCCGGCGTGGAGCAGTGGGCGATGGAAGCCCCTTGATCGATCCTCACCAAAGCCCGTGCCACGCTTCAACGGGCGCTGGATCAAACTCACAGTCCCCAGACTTCATCCAGCCAAAACACACAAGCGATGCTGCTCAAACGCATCTGGGACGCTGCTTGGCTCCCTGCTAGAGATCGTGTTTGAGCGGTTCATTTGAGAGAAAACCAGCGTTTTGCTGGATGAAGGCGGGAACACCAATTTTTCTCTCTTCTCAATAAATGTAAGTTCCACTTGCTCCCAAGTTGACCTAATAATTGTAATTCTAAATTAAATGTAAATGTATTGGCTGCTGGTAAAGGTCATTCCACAGAAAATGGCTATGTTTGCCTCTTCTTCAGATGCATGAATACTAAACATGTATAATTCACAGGATCATTACCAGATAAAGATGTTTCCCACCTCTGCTCCCTAATCCTCACACAAACCCATTTTATACATCAGCAGGCAAAAGGAAAACTGTTCAGTCTTATTTAATGTCTATAGATTGGTCCATCTGCTATAAAAAAATGCAAGTGCTCAGCATCATTCAGGATCCAGCCTCTGGAAATGAAATTCATGTCTTACGTGAGGCAGAATGACCGCAGGTTATCCTTTAGGGCTCTGTGCAATTGAGTCTTCTGCTCTGCCAGGTCATCACCCCGGCTTAAAAAGGATGGCTGGCTCTCCTTTGCTAACCATTGGACCTGAGTGAAGGTCTACGAAACCTCCTCCAAACCCTCTCCCAGGAGAATTGGGCAATGCAGGTCTAACAGGGACCGAGTGGAAGGCAGAGATTATCTCTGGGGCTCCTCGGGGTGAGCTGGGTCATGCCATACCTGCTCAGAGAGCTTCTAAAAGTGGGGATTAACAACGAGGTGCTGGTGGCTTGGGGCTTCAAAGTCAATGGGGACCTTTCCACCAACGACAACAGATGCAGCAACAAGCACTGGAGAAGGAGAGACCACAACGTACAGCAGAAATTGGCCCTTGGCAGTGGGAGGAGATGGCCGGGCGGCTGCCTCGCGCATCAGGCTACAGCAGTAATTCACAGCGTCCTCAAAGAATTGAGCCTCTTGTTGTCTGAGAATGTCGTAATTTCCTCAGTTACGCTCGGGAGCTGAAATTACTCAATATGTTAAGTTCCCCCCTCACTTTGCTGGCTGATTGCAAACAATCTGCCACAGTCTGCTGGAGCGTGCCACGCTCCCGAGGCAGAATTAGTGATGGACGCTCATGCCAGTGGTGCAGCTTTGCTTTCAAGGACCTGCTGAGAGTTTCTGAGCTGAGTGGGGGTCCCGCAGCAGCCCCCCGCCCCCCATCTGCAAGGCATTTCCCCAGGGCAGCCCTTTACTGGAGGCTGAGCAGCTGCCAGATCGATTGTCTGGGTGCAGACTTTAATTTTCACTTGTCTCACTGGTGCTAATGAATTGCACGTGCAGAGGGTCCGGTGGGATCGGCTGATCCGTTAACCTCTGCAGCGCCAGGGATCCTGTCAGCACTCGGGGAGCCATCACCGTCCAACAACCCCGTTTGCCACGTGTGCACAGAAACCCGCGCAGGGGAGGGGGAAGAGCTCTCCTCTGCCGCAAGAGTGGGCACAGGACCAGGCAGAGGAGCTTCCCAACCTTAGCACCACCTGCAGATGCTAAACATCTCGTGAAACCCTGCTTTACCGTCCTGGTTTTGGCTGGGATAGGGTTAAATTTCTTCCTAGTGCTGTGTTTTGGATTTAGTATGAGAAGAATGTTGATAACACACGGACGTTTTCAGTTGTTGCTGAGTTCCCTGCTGGCCAAGGACATTCAGCTTAAGAAAACAAAACAAAACAAAACAAGCGTTGGGAGGGAGCACAGCCAGGACAGCCAGCCCAGCTGGCCAATGGGGTATTCCATACCATGTGACGTCATGCTCAGTATATGAACAGCAGGCGTGTTCCAGTAGCAATCGCTACTCGGTTATCAGTCAGCGCGGGTGGTGAGCGANTCTTCACCTCGGAGGATGAACTTCTCACCTTGGGGAGACAGGATGGGACACTTTCTCCCACTTGTTCACCTTCCCTTCCATATCTTCAGAAACTCATTTTTCTTCTATCCTCTTCACGAAGACGTCCACAATATTCCCAGAGAATTTTGAATATCCTTGGGAAGTTCAAACAAGCATGTTCATATTGCTATGTCTCCTGAATGTGGTTCAGGTCTTGTTCAGGGTTAAACAACTATTCAGGAATACTGTCCAGAGATCAGCCCCGGCAACAGACACGGTGGCTACTCAAACCCCCGCGACAGGCACTGCGGCTACTCAAACCCAGGGCTCTGTCACGCCTCCAGCACCACACACAGGGACTGGATGCATTTCCCCCCTCCTAAAATTAATCACGGATGAAGGCTGGCTCCCCCCATGCACAGGGCTGCTTTAAAGCCGAGCTCTAACCCTGGCACGGGGGTGAGGAGGGTCTCCCTCCCAGGCAGCTGAGCCAGGTCTGTGCTCTCAGGGCAGCAGTGCCACCTGCAAGTCACCCCCTGCAATTTTGGGGTCCACTCCTCCATCCCCACTGGATGCTCCCTCCAGAAGCACGCTGCCCTGGGAAAGCCCACAAAGGTTGTCAGCTCAACATACACGAATGCAGCCCCAAATAATCACAAAGTTGGGTTGAAGATGGAAGCAGAAGCTGCTATTTGCCTTTCCTGCTCATCTGAGGCTTTTAAAAGTTCTACATTGTCAAGTTTCGTGGTCAGCCACAGCCGTGCTCCCCACATCACCTAGCTCCAGAGCCCACCGGCAGCTCTGCTCCGGGCGGGGGCAGTTTCACATGGTGGGAAACAGGAGCGTGCCCCTTGCAGGTGAGATGCTACCAGCAAGCAGAGGCTCAAGGAACGCACCCAGGGCTGTATGGCAGCAGGCAGAGCTGGGCATGCTGCCGGACTCCAGCCCTAACACCCAGCACACCCTGACCCCAGCCTAGGCTGCACTTGGACCTTCTCCTCCTTCTGTCCCCAGCACTGTGCTCCACAAGGCACAGAGAAAGGCTGCTCTGGTGGGGGCCAGGCCGCTGCACCCCCCCACGCCCACCAAAATGTGCCAGGACCAGGACCAATGACAGTAGTAGCTCCAACCAAAGTCCCTCTAGTTCCCAAGAACTAGAGCCAACAGCCACTTCCCCACACAAAGGTACATGGTCTCCACTTACAGCAAAGGAACCACTCTGACCAGGGAAGATGTGCCAGGCTCTGCTTTTGCTTCTGGTCTTAATCGCCCTGACCAGCCCCACCTGGGACCCCCCAGTTCTATATAAGCTTCAGCTCTTCCCCCTCAGCTCAAGGCAGGGAGTGGCAGGGGCTGCTCTGCAGTGGTGGCCCTACCATAGGTGGTCTCTGGGGCTGAGCAGAGTAGTGGTGACAACAGGTTCTTCAACAGCCCCAAGCACAGTGAAGTAACATCAGGGACAGCTGAAAGCAAGGCTACACCACCAGTCTGAAACCACGCAGGAGATAGGGCTGGAGACAAAGCCACCCAGAGCATGTGCCTGCAGCCCCCAGGAGACCAGTCAATAAGCCAGGACAGCAGAGGACAGCACTGGACACAGGTAGGGCAGCAGCACAGCCTTAGCTGGGGTGGGTGTTTGGGCTTCAGTGGGGCTCTGACCTGTGGGCAGAGGGCTGGGGGGCAGGTGGTGCACCTGGGGTGCAGTAGGACTTAGTGTAGGGGTGGCTTTTGTGGAGTCCTTGCTGCTCTTCCAGGCATGGCTGTGTCGGTCCTGAGGGCTGGGTGCAATGGGTGCCTTCCTCTGAGTATTGAGGAAAAGCTAAGCCTTGGTGGGGTCTCGAGGTGGCCAGGTCCTCCTGGGTGCTGCTCAGAGGGGCTGAGGCACCCGTTGGGGTGTTGTGGTGTGGCGAGCCTGCGAGTGAGGGCTCCCTCATGGAGTCACAAAGCAGATGGTGCTGTCCCTGTCCCCCTGAGCTGTTCTCCCTGCCCTGGCAGCATCTCCCGAAATCATACGGGAGGCTGGCAGGACCTGGGCACAGCTCCCGGGGGTTGGGCTTCTCCATCCCTCACATCCTTCAGCTGGCTGCAGAGGTATGGAGCAAGGAGGGAAGTTGGCAGTCCCTTCCTTGGAAGGTGTTCATTCATGCACTGACGTGTTTATTTGCATAGAGACATTTTAGGCTTTTTTGTTGTTGGCTGACTTATTGTACAAATTCTCAAAGCTGTGATATTGAATTATAAATTGAGACACTGTATCCATGAAAGATTGCTCTTTGACTATAGGCAGCATTATCGAATATGACAGTCACAATAAATGCATGCTATAAAGCCAAACTAAATATGCTCTGCGATCCAAGATGTGCAAATCAAGCAAGTAGAAAAATAACCATAATCTTTTTTTCACAAACGAATCCCGAACCTTGGGTGATGATTTTGTTTAGCTTCGTCTTGGCTCCTTGGCAAAACACTCAGGCAGCAGATAACGGAATGACCTACTTTTGCTGTCTTTGTTCATGACAACACATAAATTAAGAATTATGCCCTTTTGAATTAAACTTATCGGTTTTGCAAAAATTAGAGTGTAAAGCGGGGCTGCGGGCTGGAGGTGAGGAGGGGGAGGCGGGTGCTGGTCCAGCTTCTGCGGGGAGTCCCTGGGCTGTGCCCTGCTCCCAGGAGGGGGGGGCTGAGCATTGCGGTGGTCCTGGGCTGGTACCAGCCACCGGCTGGGTCTCCTCTTCCTATCAGCTTATCTGACTCATGAGGCTTTACCTTCTGGTGAACTTCTGGAGGCCTCAGAGGCTAAGCAGTGCCATTTAGCTGATTATTTAAATAATGCTCTGGGTTAACCTAAATGCTAACTTGAAAGCTGCCGTAAACGGGTGTCATTTAGACAAGCGCCCAGGGAGACCCTCCCTCTCGATGGGAATTGTTTTGCCTCCAACTGCATCCGATGTGCAATGTGTTGTAATGCTTTCTGACTGGGTGACAGCAAAATAACGTTTGCTTTAGTTGAATTTCAGATTGGGAGTGCGGGCTGCAGCCTGCGGTGCTGGGGGGGTTGTGGTTCTCGTTTGGAGGTGGGGGGCTGCCAAGCTGGGGGGGTTCAGGCTCCCAGCAAGGGTGGAGGTAATATTGAGGGAAAGCATAAGTATTTGTTAAAGTGAGTGTTGTGTGTGCGGCCACTGTTGCCTCAGAACTGGACGGCTGGGTCAGAGCAAGGTTGTTTAATGATGCTGTACGATCTCCTGAGGATGCCAAAGGCATGAAGAGCGGTGGAGCGTGGCCCGGGAGCGTGGTGCCGGGGGGTCCTGCAGCAGTGCGCCGACATGGGGCGAGGTGGGCTGCCAAGTCTGGGATAACTTCTGTCCTCTCCAAACACCACAAACGAATTTAATAGTCTACAAAATCCATTTTGAAACCAAATGATGTATTTCCATAAACAAGAGACTAAATAAAACACTTGGAGCTTTCCCTTTCGGGGCCCTACGGGCAGGTTACAAGCCTGTGTGTGCTACAGCTGCGGGAGCGGGGCTGGGAGTGACGGCAGGGTCCCTGGGGACCTGTCCTAGCCGTGCTCCCCTCCTGGGCTGCTGATCCAGGAGCCCACCCAGCCCCTCTTCCCAAAGGTCACCATTGGGATACGGAGGTGACAGCACCAGGTCGATCTCCGTCCCTGGAGAGACCAGCAGCAGCCTGGGGTGGGCTCTAGGGGGACGTACAGCAACGCACCCTGTGAGGTGAAATACCTCCCTGCCCCCCGGCAGCCCCCCGGCTCCACACGCAGCAGTTGCTCCCAGCTTGCAAGCGCTGGGCAGGCTGCATTGCCCACGCAGGGGCTTTGCTGGGCTCCCTGCCCTGGCAGAGGACTGCTGCACACAGCAAGGACGATGCTGCCTTACACCAGCCCTGCATCCGGCCCCGTTTGCACCGCTGACACGTCTGGGCCCTGAAGAGGTTTGTGCCGCAGCCGCTGGAGCGGTACGACGGGAGGCTGAGAGGCGCTTACAGGGCTTTCTCCTAAATCACAGGGCCCTCGCGCTCTCGTTTCCCCCCTAGCCGCTCGCCACTGATGGGGTCTCGAAGCTCCCGACTCCCACAACCAGCAGAAGGATTTGAGGCTCAGCGGGAGATCGGGCCGTGCTGCCCAAACCCTGTGCGTGCGGCGGGGACGGGTGGTGCTTGGGAGCAGAAAAAACCCATCACAGACCCCAAACCACAAAGTATCCCGTAGTGATTCCCAACCGTGTCCGTAGCCGGGGCTGAGCGTATGGCATGGATTTTGGGAATGCTGTGCCTGTCTCGGCCTGGCTTTGGGCTCTTGTGCGGTTTGGGCAGGCGTAACCTCTGCTCTGCTGGAGAGGGAGAGCGGGGCCGTGGTTGCTGGTGTGGGATGCTGCACCCTGCAGCAGAGACCCCCGGCCATGGGGCGCGCGGGGCTGACAGCAGTGACCCCGCACCGGCGGGACCTTCTCTGTCACCTCTTCGGCGCTTTGCGTCGGTGCTCTTCACCTTCCTAGAGCCTCCCGGACTGCCGGCGGCGCAGCTCCTGGGCCGGGGGCTGCGTGGCCCCGGGGGGGGTGGCCCCGCTCCCTCGCCAGCCTGGCCCCCGTGTCCTGCTGTTTGAGCAGTGGCTGGCAGGACCGCTTGTACTTCTTCCTTTCAGTCTGTTGTTTCCAGGATCAGTGAGTAATTCCTGATGAGCTGTAATTTCTAAAATTGAATCCTTAAGATTACAAACAAGAGGCTTGAATTAATATTCCTGCAGCGTGTGGTGTGTTAACTCCTTCTGGGGTGTCTCACCCGGTGGCTGTGCCTCCCCTTCCTTCCACTGGGACCAGTGCCGCTGTGGCCAGTGAGAGCAGGATGGGACCCTCTTGGTTCGGACCAGGACCCAGCTGAGGATGGACATGTTGCTCTGGGCTGCAGCTGCTTTCCACACTGATCTCATCTTTGAAAATGGCTTATTTAGGTCAGATTTTTTTTTATTCCAAGCAGATCTTTTGCCAGTCTTTACTTAATCTGAGCTGTCTAATTGGGGGCCCCTGATTCGCCTAAACATGCTGTCAGCATTATTGAAGCAGCTCTGGCCTCGTGGCTTGATTTTTCTTTTCCCTTTTTGCAGTGGATTGATTTTCCTGCCAATGTCATCTCTCCCCACTGAAGCTCCCATTGCTGCAAAGTTCAGCCTCCTTTTTGTTCTAATTATCGCTGTCTCCACACAAAGCAAAGGAAGCAAATGCTCTGGTCTATTTTAAGGTGTAACTGAGATGATAATCCTGCACAGCTGGGAAAGCTGCAGGAAGCTTCTGCTCAAAGGCCCATCTTTCCTTGCCCAGAATCAAGGGAGCAGCTAGTCCTTGGGAACACCCAGGCGAAGGCCACCTCTACCTGGCTGCCCTCAGCAGGGAGCAGCATCGCTGTCCCCTGGCCAACGCAGGAGCTGCTTGCTTTCCCCTGTGGAAAAACTGGGACCTGCAGGCTGCCCTAGGGATGCTCCTTGTCCTCCCACCTAACAGGAGTGGAAGATTAGGGAGAGGAACCCTTGCACGGGCTGCCTCAGGGCTGCTCTCGCCCCAGGCTGGAGGGCAGTGCTCCAGCAAAGAGGCCTTTTGTTGCCCTTGCTTGATTATTCCTAATTCTCTGGTCAAGTCCCCAGATAATTTGGGTTCTTTTCCTTTTACCAAACTGCCAACAATTGCTGCTTCCCAGAATAACATCAGGGAGCAGGAGCAATGCAAACGCAGCTGCCCTAACCCCAGGTGGGACGCTGCCATGCTGTCCTTGGAGCTGTCTGTGCCCAAGCAATGGGAGATGTGCAACTCTCCCTCCACCCACACCCACTTTTAGCTCTGACCCCCTGAATCTTACCAGACCCATCTCCCCATAAGTGAAATGCTTGAGGAGCAAACAGCCCCAGCAGCCTGTGGGCAGTGAGCTGTGGCACCAACACCATGGGCATGTCCTCAGCCCCAGCGGGATGGGATGCTGCTCGGGGGAAGATGAAATAAGAGGGGATGTTGACACACCAGCTCTTGGTCCTGTTGTGTGTGTTGGGAGCCAGAAATAGAGCCTGAAAGGATGGGGTGACTCACCTCCCTGTGTGGCTGGGAAATGGTGGTACTGTGTGTGCTGAGTGGGATGGGCTGCGTGTCGGGAGCTCCAAGCTGCTCAGCAGCTGTAGGAGATTTGGGGCTGGAGACTCGTGATTCGGAGGCTGTCTCAATGTGGGGGGCTTGGGGTGGAGGCTGGGAAACAGGAGTGCCAGGTGCTGCAAATACCCTGAATACCAGAGCAGCCTGCGTACACCTGAAAAGCATCTCCAGGGGCTCAGCTGGACCCTAAGCCTGCTTAGTGTGAAACCATCCCCCTTGTATTTGCTTTTCCAGCCTGTGCTGGCCCAACTTCACATGAAACAGAAGATAAAATTCAGCCCTGTCTAATTGCTCAGGATTTTTTCTCTTCCTAAATGACCGAAGCAGAGGGCCAGGTAATTTGGGGGGAAGAGCAGCCAAACTGGGAGCAAGTCATGCTGAGTTTGATTTGAGCTGGGGGCATACGAAGTTGCAGAGCCCACAGAGTCCAATGGCGTTTTTCAGGTGAAATGCTCTTTTACTGCTAAGGTTCAACTGTTGACAAAAAGGCTATTTTTTGAGAAGGTTCTTCCTGAAGAAATATTTGAAAGCGTTTTAAAATAGTTTGCATGGAAATGTGGAAAAGCTTGGGCTGGAAGGAGCTGTGGAGATCATCTGTTCTGCCCCCCACCAAAACCAAGCCCAACCTGAGCTAGATCCAGCTTTGAATTTAGACCTTATTTTTACATTTTTCAGTGCGAATCTGAATTTTTTCGTCCTGAAGCAACCTTCAAAATCTCTGTCAAAACAGTTTCAGTTAAACTTCTATTGAAAGTAGCTGAAAAGGTTGGCATGAAAAGAAGTTTATTGCCAAATAAAATGTTTAGTGACCTCATCTGGATTCCTTTTAGTGATTTTTTTTTTTTTTCCCCCTTGTCTGACTTAGAGCACTTTTGGTAGTCGTGGGGCAGTGACTGGTCTGGGGGACAGTGGCACAAGTGGCCACAAATCTTGCAGCAGACCCAGTAGCTGGGTGACAGTGTTGAGCATCACCTCGGGCTCGCTCAGCCCTGTCCGGACCCGCAGGCGATGGGGCTGGGCTACAGCAGGCGTGGGGCTGGGGAGGGGAGGTGTGGGCAGCCAGACCCCTGCCACTGCGACTTGGGCTGGCTGTGCCTTGCCCTGTCCCCCCCGCAGAGCATCGCAGCGGGTCACCGGTCCCTTGCAATGCCACTTGCTGTTCTGCAGCTCCTGCAAGGTCCTTGCGCCCTGGCTGGTAATCTCTGCTTTGATTAAAATGAAAGGAGTTTAAACTTCTCCCTGTGTAGGGTGAGAACGGGATTTCTAAAGGCAAAAAGACCAGCATGTGCATAAAAAGGACCTGTATTTTATTACTCTCATTTTGGTTTTTTCCTATTACTAATCTCATTATGCTTAGGAGTATAAATTTAGGTTGGCACAAATCTGTATTGCTAAAATATTTTACCTTAAGTTCTCAGAAGCTCTCTCCATCTGTGAGGATAATACTAAGTATTAATTAACTAGCTAATCCTATGCAGTGCTTGGAAAACATAAAACATGACATAGAAGCAAGTCCAAAGTGTGATTCCAACCTAATAAAAGCAAACCTGTCCTTTTTCTGGAGGAGAAGGCTTTGGGATTTCTTTTTTCATTGAGAACAGCACTCAGCTTGCTTCAAATAGCTGTTTGAAGCTGCAAATCACTTTTTAAATCAGAAAGAGTGAAGCAAAATGAGACTGAAAGGTGGCCAGGAAAATATAAGCACGCTGTTGGGAGCTTCTGGCCAAGTGAGCCCAGCAGCTCTTTCTCTGTCCTTGCCACGGCAGCACGTCTTGCAGGCGAGGGGCTGGAGGTCTGAGCTACGTGCTGGTACCTGCGCCCGAGACCGGGCACTGATTTTTGCTCGCTGGGTCCGCTCCCCCTGCACGTGTGGCTGTTCCTGACTCCTGATCTTGGCACGTTGCAATCACAAAAAGCTCATCTTTAGCAACAAACCCGCTCCCCTGTCATCTGAGGGAGTTTCTTCGCAGCATGGTGAAGCGCTGTGAGGAGGGCTGTGTCCCTGGCCCTGGCATTCAGGCGGTGTCTGAGGAGGCCCCGAGTGAGTGCACATAAATAACGAGCCGGGCTCTCTATTGACGGGCTGGCCGCCTCCCCGCTGCATGTCACCGCCTCGGCGTCCTCTGCAACATCCTGAGGTTCACGGGCACGTGTTTCAGTATTCATACTATAGAGAAAAGGATAAGTTTGGGGGCAGCCCTGAAGCCCGGGTGGTGGTAAGGGTGAGGTCAGGGCTCTGCTCGGGGGAAAGGGCAGCCCTCGCCCAGCCGGGGTCTGGTGCAGCAAGCAGCAGGAGGCTGGATTTCCATCGCTTTGCGTGCCAGGCGACTGCTCGTGCATCTGCAGGTCATGGGCTGGGGATCTGGAGAGCATTTGGGGGTGTCTTGAAAAATCGTGGGGAGCTTGCCCTTGCATCATGTGGGTGTTTTGGAACGTCCTGCCTCTAGTGCTCATATTTTCACGGACTTTGCAGAAGCCTGGCTCTGCTCGCCTCCAGACAATGCCAAGTGAAATGATTATCTTCTAACATCATCTCAAAGTGCCAAGCTTGACATGAGCAGGTTCATTGCATTCACACTGTATATTACAGCTGCTAATCTGGTCCATCCTTTCTCCCTCTGCGTTCAAAAGAGCCGGGTAAGGCGGCGCGGGTACAGCCAGGGCCAGCACTGGTGCCCCGTATCCCCTCCACCTCAGCTCCGCTTGTCAGTGCTGCAAAAGGTACCTGTGCAGAATCTGACGTTAATTGGAGTGGGGTAATTGAGCTCCCGGTTGCCGATGAAATCTGTTTTTGTGCGCCAGCGAGTGTAGCCCAGGCCCGGAGCTCGCCGAGGCAGCGGCTGCCAGGCTGAGGCCGGGTGGGATTTGCAGCCCCGTCAGCACGCTGCGGGGCGGTGGTTATCGCCTTGGCACAGGCCTGGAACACGAGTCTGCCTCCTGTTCCCTCTCGTATTGTGTTTTCCAAAGCACTCGCGCTGAACCATCCATTAGGAGACTGGAAGATGGCTCGGCTGGACTCTGCGAGGAGATGAAGTCGGGGCGAAGGGTTGACGTGGCATAGGAAGCTCATCCATGAGGTGGTGGGGTCGGTGTCCTGCAGAGGGGACGGTGGTGGGGGAGCACAAAACAAGTCAGATTGTTCTGTATCCACCCAAATGCTCCATCCTGCCTGTTCTAGTAGCCAAGTTATCTTTAACACCTTTCTCGCAGCAACGCTATGATTCTCCCGTGCTCTACCTCAGTCAAGGGCCATCAGGTTGCCTGCAGAAGGTGACTATGGACCGGCTCTGTCAGGACTGGGGCGGGAGGGGCAGGACCCAGCCGGCTCGAGTGCCCTTTCCCTCCCTGCGAGCAGAGGCCAGGTCTGGATCCTTCCCCGTCCACCCACCTCCCCGGAGGAGCTGCAGAGCTGCCTCTGGGGTGCACCGTGTTCCTACGGCGCCGCGGAAACGCAGCGTCCACTTTTATTGCATTTAGTAGCGATTAAAGGAAGTCAATATATTTGTATGTAGCATTTTCTATTGGGGAAACAAGCTCCAGAGCCGAGGTGTTAATAAGCTTTGCACCCATCCATGGTGTGGACACTTGCACCGTGCCCACTCATGCAGGTGAAGCCACCCACGCCTCCAAAGCCAAATCCACAGCCACGGCTAACCCAACACCGTCCCTCTGAAGGGCACGTGGACGGGGTGGCCAGGGTATTCCGCTGTCACAGCTGATGTAGTGTGTTCCTTTGGTGCTTCCATCCCACTGGGGCTTTAGCCCATCAGATATAGATCTGGGTGGTGTGTCCGCTGTCCCCATGTGTTGGATCTAAGTGTCATGGGTGGTTTCAAAGGTCCCAAGGGCTCCTGGGGACCTGAGCTGTGCTAGTCCCCTTGGTGTTGCCCTGGCTGGCCGTGAGCAGGTCAGATCTGGGGTGAACCTTCACAGCAAGCGTGAGGGGCTCTCCAGGCTGCGCTGCGGAGAGGAGGGAGCCAGTGACTCCGTGCAGAAGCTATAAGCACCTACCAAAAACATCAGGCTGGAGTCTGGCTTGTTCAGGAAGGGATTTGGAGCGGGGACCCTGGCTGAGAAACAGATGCTCTTTGCTCCCTCCCACGCAGCGCAGGGGCTCTTCCACCGCTGCCCCGAGGCAGCCTGGCAGCCAGGACCTGCCCAGGCAGGAGCGTTGCCGAGAGGCAGGTTCTGCGGGTCCTGTGTGCGTGGATGTCTCCCGGGCTGCGGGGGAAGCTCCTCAGAANGTGATTGTATGAGCTGGAGCCCACTGCAGCAACACCCATGGGGTGGTTGGCGATGGTCTGGCTCAGCCTCGTGTTCCAGTGATTTTTGCAAAGACAAGTGATTTATTTGTAAGACGTCACTCAGGCCAGTAGACTGATTTTTGTTTCCTGTGATGGTGTCAGCCATCGATGTGCTTGCTGGCGTGCAAAGCTGGCAGTGGGTGAGGGAGCTGCCAGCGCTTGTGCCCCTGGGATGCTCTGGAAAATCCGCACCCCGTGCGTGTGCTGTGGGAAGCCTCTGCAGCACGGCAAAGCCCAACGGGCTCCGTGGTCCAGCTCAAAGCACAGAAGCCCTTTGGGCAGCACGTGGCTGGATCGGGGCCGGAGCACTGCTGGCGTTTGCTCTTCAGAGAGGCGATGTTGTTCTGCAGTTACAGCAGTCGTGAATGCTGACACCGTTCCTGACTTCGAATCGAACTCCCGCACTCTCTTCTGCTTTCACTGCTCACTGTTTTTCTTCACTGTTTTCAACCCTGTAAAATGCTGAGTGGAAACTAGGCTGTACGGGGTGATAAACAGAGGTTGGGGACGGAGGTGTGATGCAAACCATGGATCTAGTGGTCAGCACAACGTACGGCAAGCCGGGGCACCTACCCTCAGCCCCACCTCGTCAGCAGCCTCTGGCCAGCTGGTTGGTCTCCCTGCACCCCGCGAAACCATCCATGAAAGCAGCACGGAGGGGTACTGTGATGTGCGGTGAGTGGGAAACGTTGAGATCCTGCACTGAGGGTGGACAGCTGGAGTGCCGACAACTGGGTGCCCAGTTAGCCAGTGCCAGCAAAGCCCTGCTTTGCATTGCAGGAACCCATCTCTAGAACAACCCGTCTACTACAAATACTGCTCCGTTGGTCTTGAATCAGTGCTCAAAAAACTGGCATTACTCTTTGAAAAACTCAGATCAAAAGAAATATTTTAAATAAATCCAGCCAGGTAGAGCAGTGAGTAGGGGAAGGTGCTCCTCAGCAGCATGAACCAGAGGGTTATAATGCATGAAGTCAATTTTGGCTCTGAACATGGAGAGCAGAAAATTGAAGAGCGTGAGGAATTTAAAAGGGGGTCTGAGGCCAAGTGTTGCCTGTGTGCCAGGAGTTATAAAGCGAGGGACTGTTTTACAGTGCTCTGTGAGGAGAGACTCGCTGCCCGAGCAGAATGCTCCTGACCTTGCTGCGAGGCAGGACCCTGATGTGCCCCTTGTCCTGGGAGCAAGGCTGGGGCAGGGTCCCCATCCCAACTACCCTGTGCTGGGACCAGCTCTTCTCTCCCTCCTGTTTCTGTCCTTCACGTTCAGACTTGGCAAGTGGCACCTGCTTGAAATTCCTCTTCTATAACCAGAAGATTCTGCTATAACCAGAGCTCTGGTTATAGCCCAGGATAGTCCTGCGCTACCTGCCTGGTCCACAGCCGTTACCTCTGAGCAGAGTCGCTCCTGCCCACCAATAGGCAAGGTCAATCCCAGCAGCAGATGTGCTGGAGAAGTTGCCGCTTTCAACCCTCAAACTGGTCGTCAGCAGAGCCAGGTCGCAGGAGCCCAAGGCTGGGGCCGCTGCTGCTGGATCATGCTTCTTACTGTCTGCATGGCGTCTCTGCAGAAACTGGAATATAGTCCCATATTTTGGCGTTGTGATATTCTTTCCTTTCATCTTGAATTATCAATCCAAGTAGTAAATGTCTGTTCCTCTATGGTCCAGAATCACAGAGTCGTGGAAAGATTATATCTCATTATTTTAACTCCCTTGGTATTGGCAAGGTTTGGGGGGAAGAAATACCAGCGCAAGCATGCAGGGTGCCTGGGAAAAGATTGTACCAGCCAAGGTGCTGGGAGACACATCTGCAGCTCTGGGAAACAAAACAGCTCCAGGAAAGAAACAGCTCCTGGAGACACATGATTTAAATGCTGTTGCATCCTGCCACTGTGCTAACCTTCAAGCAGGCAGCACTGGGACCATTTCTAAGGCAGTTCCCATTGCTGGGAGCCCTCCACACAGTCTCGTTGCAAGTCGCTGCTTGTGCAGGCACGTTCCGCGTGTTTTAGCTTCACGCTAATCTGATGTGACGTGCCACATCAGTCCCGCTCACGGTGTAAGCTTGGCCCATGCTAGACAAGGTAGCATTAGACCTGCAAGCCCCCCTGGCACAGACTCACCTCACACCAGCTGGAGGTACTTTTGTTGCAGGGCTTATGCCAGTTCTCTCCGAGACATAAGCTGGAAGCACTTTTTGCTGCTCTAAATGCATAAGGATTTCTGCCAGTATCGTAATGTCACATGGAAATCTGCTTCTGCACGCCTACCTGTTACTGGACAAGCAAATGATGCTAATGTGAACTTGGCCAAACCTCTCCAGTTTGAAGGATGGATGCAAAAGTGGAGTGCATACTTCCTCAAAAAGCCCAGTTTAAAGAAACCCCCTCTCACTTGCAGATTGGCTGTGGTAGGAAAGCATCTCATCCTGGGCTTGGAAATACTGTCTCCAAACGTGGTGGGGCAGCCCACCGGAGGCACGGCCCCCCCAGCAATACATGCACCCACCCGTGGACCTGGTCTGCTGTCCATCCGCAGCCACATCTGAAAGCGTTTAGTCCTTCGGCTCTGCTCTGGCCGTAGTGCATCTTTATCTCGTAGCTGAGCAATGTCAGTGCTGCAAACTTAGTGCTGGGCATCTCTGGGGGGCAGTTCCCCCCCGGGGCAGGGTGCTGCCCTCCACGCGGGTTTGCTGCCGGCGTGGCATCCCTGGGCAGAGGGTGTAACGTGGCAGAGGGATCCTTGCTGTTAAAGGGAGACGGAAATCCTGCACCTCAAACAGGATCCTCGGTCGTGGCAAAACACCAGAAGCAGCCCAAATCGGTCGTGGGCAGCAACTGTGCTGGGGTGTAAATGTATGAGCTGCTTTGGCCGGCTCAGATACGGGTCCAGCTCCTGCCTGCTGGCCTCAGACACCACTGCCCAGCTCCCTGGGGTGGAACCAGCACGCAGCCCGTGTTGTCCACACTCCCCTGAAGAGCTGCTTCAGCGCTGTTTATGGTCTGTGCAATCCTCGCTGCCAAAGTCAAAGAGCAAACCCCTGTTGACTTCAAAGGCGGGAGGATTTCACACTGAGCCTGCATCTCCCATCCCCGCCTCCTCAGATCCTGCTCCTGGACCTTTAGATACCCTTCTCTTTGGATCCTAGATGATTTGCACAGTCTGGAGCTACCTTTGGGTTGGTATAGGCTGTGTTTGCCCCCTGACATCATCTGATGAGCAATTTTAAGCTGGGTTTTGCATCGCTTGTCAAAGGGCTGTGTCATGCGTAGGTGCTGTCGGATGCGCTTCCTATAGGGATCTGCTCTGAGAGCAGACGTGTCCGAAGGCATCTGTGACCTCAGTTGGTTTGGTTTTTTTTCTGGATTTTAGATTTGTTCTGATGTGGCAAAACATATTTCTCTCCCTGGAGAGACATGAAGTTCTGCCTGGCCCTACGGACCATGGGAGCCCGGGGAATCGGTTTCAAGGACAGTCCCAACCCTGCCTGATTCCAGCTGAACTTGATCAAAATCTCCATGGAACTTCCCAGTTTTGACAAATCACTAATTTCTACCAGAAAACTGTTTAGTTCTGAATTTTTCCAGCTACCAGAAATGTGTTCTTCTTTTCCCCCTTGTGTCCCCAAGACACCCGTGAGCCAGCCAGGGATGCTGGGGAAATGCAGAGGCAGGGATGCCTCTGAGGAAATACCGCTTGTGTCTCTGGAATTATTTTGAATTTACATAGCGTCACTGAAATCAGAATCTGAAACACTATCTCTAATTGTAATGAAGTTTTTCTCTGCCACTTTGTATTTTCTCTCAGCTTCACAATATTCTGATAATTGCAGCCTTTGCCCCATCCCTCTAGCTGTAATTTGCAGCCCATCACAACGTTGGTTAAGAGAATCAATCTTTAAGGTCATTACCTCAAGCTCTTTCCCAATACGTTCTCCTGTAGTTTGAATAGATTGTGGTGTTCTTCCTTCGGATCTTTATTTTTCTCCTTTGTGGCTGATTGAGACAAATTACCCCGGGGTGAGGAACATGCCTGCTGCTGCGTCCTCAGTGCTGAACATCGCCAGCGCCGGCTCCAGCGAGCACAAAGCGGCCCTGACAAAAACGTGCCCTCTGAAGCGTTGCTTGGAGAGGTCTGGTATCGACATCGTGGAGTTTCTCATTGCAGCTCCGCGAGGGAGTCGGTATTTCTGCAGTTGTGGTGCTGAAACCCTAAGGCGGGCCCAGGAAACAAGGGGTGCAGAGCACCCCTCCGCGGGCGCTGGGCGCAGCAGGGTCCGGCCGCCAGCCAGCCTCGGAGGGGCCACCAGTAAACCCGCCTCCGCAGCCGCGTTTGCACAGGAATTTGCGGTTTTTCCTGCAAAAACCACCACGATGTGTTCATAAGCAAGTTCGGGAAGCGCAGGCTCCAGACCTGAGGACATCCCTCCCTGCCCGCCCTCTTGCCCCAGGGCTTCAGCAGGGATCTGAGCCGGGGCTGTCTCCTGCTTCACCATCGTCTTCCCACAAGAACCAGAGGTGTCTGCGGCCCCGCGGCGACGTGCCTGATCTAATCGGCCTGGCGTGACCCCGTCAGCAAAGCGAACCAGGAGACGTGACCTGTCATGGATCAACTTGATCCGTAAGAGCGCTTGGGCTTCCCAGCGCGGCGCAGCCGCGGCAGCAGGCGGGTCTGACGTGGCATCCGCGCGGGGTAAGAGATGGGCAGTGTCAGAAAAACCTGATACGGCTTTTCATTTCCTCTGCCCTTCAGTGTGTAGCAAGGGCAGTTCAGTGTAATATATAATTATAGCTGTGCAGCAAACAGGGCTCTATATGGAGAGAGTTTTCCCTCCTGTGTGCCGGCTATAAATCACTTCTCGACGCTGAGCGCTACCTGTAAAAGCTGAAGCTTTTCTTCATGCCTCGGCATCCCTGGCGGGTAGTAACGGGCTGCACGAGGCTCTGTTTGTATTCAGGCAAACTCTTCAATAATTCCAGATGTCACGTATTGATGTTTTTTTTATTTATAAAGTTTCAAACTAACAGTTTTGGCCCAAAATCTGACTGTACCTTTACCGCTCCTGGGAACCTCGTTGCCCTTCACCCCGCAGGAGGCGGCCGTGGGTCGTGACGCTGCTGCCATATTTTTATTTGTATTTTTATTTTCCTGATGGCAGGGCTGCAGGTCTGAGGCTCGCTGTTGTAGTCGTGGCTTTTTATCGCAGTCCTTTGGTTTGTCCCAGGGCTGGGGGGATCTCGTGTCCCACGGCTGTGGCAGCAGGTGAGGGACAAGTCCATGGGCCAAGTTAAGCATCCAGTGAAAAACTATCGACAACAGCAAACAATTTTTTTTTTTTAAATGTGTTGGCCTTTCACTGGAGATATAGAAAAAGAAGGAAGATCAGTTTAAAGGCTTGAAACATGAAGTCTCCAGTGAAGTATTTATTTTAACACCACCCCCTTATCCCTGTTCCTTTTAAGCAAAGTGAGTTTTTATAACCGTGTTTGGCCACTGTCTAGATGGCGTTAAGGATGGCAATAACTGTCTTTTTGGGGGTGGAAAGAGAAAAAATTAGTCAATATGTGCTGGAGAAATTGCTGCTGTTCTTCTTCTCGGTGTCTGATCCCGTTTCCCCCAGGACAAAGACCGGAACGGGCAGAGCAGGGAAGGAGCAGCGGCGGCTGCCGGGTCGCCCCCTCCTCGCTGCCTGCAGAGACCCGCTCCCTCCCTGGGGTGCAAGGGGCGTTTGGGAACCAGGGCACCCAACGCCCCGGGGGTCCCTGGGGGCAGGGGGTGGCTGGTCTCTGCCCTCGGCCCCCTCTCTCCGTCCTAGGGGTACAGCATTGCTCCCCATTTTGACTGCCAAAGCCACCTCTGATTCGGTGCCTCTGC
This sequence comes from Pelecanoides urinatrix, assembly GCA_013400755.1. Classification (NCBI taxonomy): domain Eukaryota; kingdom Metazoa; phylum Chordata; class Aves; order Procellariiformes; family Procellariidae; genus Pelecanoides; species Pelecanoides urinatrix. The sequence continues at coordinate 1,274,670 of VZTQ01004600.1, read as the reverse complement.
CGAAATGTCAAAATTCAGCCAAATTAGTAATTTTTCTGCAGACTCCAACATCCCAGTGGATCAGCTGCAAAACCTGCAGTAAAGGACACATTTTCCTGGCTCTCTTATTTGTGTGCTGGTCCTTGTTTGTGCTGTCCCCGGCTCTGGTTAGTGGGATTTACCCCTGCCGCTGGCTGGGTGGGCTACCTGCCCAGGCGGCCAGCGGTCCCCGCTGCCCCTGCCCTTCCCAGAGGGGCGGCAGCGGTGGGTGCCAGCGGGTCGGCTCCGTCCCCGGGACCCCTACCCTCCCAGGGAGCTGCCCGAGAGCAGCTTCCCGGCTGGGTAAGAAATCAGATTTGCAGCTGATTCCCTGTTCCCTGCTTAATTTGGGTCCAGCAAAAGCAGGACAGCAAGCCAGACTGACTCGGTAGCTGTGTTCAGGTGCAAACCCACGATGCTCACCACCTCTCCTGCGGCTGGGACCGGCATTTACTGCTTTCCTGTTTTTATTGCACCGCACAGATGCTGCCCCACAGCTTTTACAGCTGCAGGTCCCATCCTGCAAGCGCATGCACATGATGACTTTCAGTGGATACACGTGCACAAGGTTATTGCTGGCTGCGACGTGCGGAGCCGGGCGGCAGGGCTGGCCGTGCCGGCAGCGCCAGGAGCTCCCCGGTATTTGTTTGCATTCCTTCATTCCTCTTGTTGACTTTGCAGGAGCAATATGTAGACGCAGGGGACCTGAATACAGATGTCCCCGAGCGGCTGGCAGCTGAATCATGCATTGCCTCCTTTTTTTTCTTCAAACCTGAACCCCGCTGACACTGAATTAAGGGCTTTTATTATCACTTGTGCAGGGATTTTTTCTTTTTCCAACTGTTCTCCGCAGAGCGGTAGCTGTGCAGCCGCACAAGTGAGCTGCCATCCCGCCTGCCCCACTATTAATAGCTGCTTTTCTCTTTCATGTGTGAGGCCCAGCACTTCTGTTGCAGGTGAGAAGCGGCTCTTTGAATGTACTTTAGGTGTTTCCGATTCTCCCAGCAATGTCTTCTCCTATTTCAAATTCTTGCTGCCTATTTTTATTTCCTTTTATCTCAAATCCTTTTTTTCCCACCCAGAAATGATCCCGCCAGAGGGCGATTTTGTCGGTAATATTGCTTTCACATTTTAGATTTTTCAAGGACTAATGAACTTTATTAGATTATAATGAACTTATTACTCAGTGCTGCTGACCTGCTTTCTAAAGAACTTGAATTATTATTTGGAACAGGCCTGTTGAGGGACTGTATTTTTTTGCAGAGCAGTGTGGGTATATTAACTATACAGAGTCAGATTTTTTTGCTTGACTTTAATTATCTAAGATTCGTGTGAAATATAGCTGCTCTGTGTTGATGGAGATCCAGGGAGCGGGGACGGGGGCTGCTCCATCCAAGCCGTGCCGTGGTGGGTTATTTGGTTCCCATCTCTCGCCTCCCTCCAGAGCATCGGTCTCCATCCCATCCCCAAGGCTCAGCCCCCCCTCAGCAGCCAAGGGACGCTCTTAGTCTAAATCCCCAGCGGATCCTGCACCCCTGTGCTGGCTCTGAGGGTGCTTTGACGCCAATTTCTTAGATTTGGGGTGTCCTTGGCTGAGCTTGAGGGCAGAGGGGTGAGCGTGGCTCTGGAGGACGGCTGCTCCCCACCACCCCACGGGGTCCCGGCTGGCGGGGGGGCACGTGCTGGGCAGGAGCACTGGGATAAACTCAGGGATGTGGCTTGGCGAGTTCCAGCAATCCCACATCCATCAGTGGCAATAAAATGGTGCCATCAAATCCTGCACACCGAGAGCAGGGAAAGGCAGCTGGTGTAGGGGGATGAAAAGCCTTTGCAGCAACAGCGGGAGGAGCGGGGTCCGAAGGTTGGTGCCAATTAACAGCAGCTCCAGCCCTGGACACTTCCTTGCCCTGGGAGGCAAATTGGTGCCCCCTCCACGAGCAAGGGACGGCCTCGGGTGAGTTAGGGTCCCACAGAGACTCCTCCAGACCTGCTGTTCCCAGCCCACCAGCGTGTCGGCCGTGCACAGCACGCGGGGCACGATCCGGGTTAACGAGGAGACACAGCTGGAGCGCGAGCTGTGCACGAGCCCCCGTGGCTGCCGCTTTCCATCTTTCCACGTACCGTGCTTCTCGGTCTGGAGCAGTTGGGCACCTGCCCTCCCCAGCCACCCTCTCACCATCTTCTCTTGCTTGGTGAGTTTTGGTTCCCAATTTTCACCTTTCGCTGCCTGCCTTCTGCTGTGTAAATCCTTGATATTGTCTCTGCGTGCTGTGACTCCTCATCAGCCCTGCTGCGCGGCTTGGGCTTGTGTTAGTGTTTTCTCGAACCCTTTTAAAACTCCTGGATGTCTGTGCTCCCTTGCAGTGCTCCCTCTCCGCTCGGCGGCACGGTGGTTTATGGGCGGGGGGGGGATGTATGTGGAGTGGATGGATGAGTCAGGCGTTGGCAGGGCACCAGTTCATTGCAAATCAATTTTCACCTGCCTGAAGCCTGCGCTGCCAGTTCAGAGGAGAAAAGGGAGCGTGCGGGGGAGAGAGGGCTGAGGAAAGAGCCTCCCCTACACCAGCCGGCCGTCAGGATTTGGCTGCAGCCCTCTCCTGAGCAGCAGAAGAGAGGAACAACCAGAGCTGGGGAGGAAGAGAGGAAAGATAGGTCCTGGCATGAATCCCCAGCAACTGAGCAGCAAGAGAAAAGCATGAGCGGAAAAGAACAAGCTGCTCCTTGCTGCATCGCTTACATCAGGGCAAGCTCCTGCAGGAGAGGCAGGAAAGGTGCCAAAACGTGCCCTCTCTGGAGGTGTTTTGCTGGTGGGTGGAGGCTGAGGTTGCTTGGTGCTCCCAGGAGCCCACAACTGACCCAAAAAATGCCAATGTGTGAGAATATTGCCCCGGAGAGGTGGCTGTAGGACACCCTCCTGCAGCCCAGCATCTCCACGATGCTTGGGGCACCTTCTTACCCCTGTGGCATGGACATCTATGGGGCTGGGGACAACGTCTATGGGGCACTGGGAGCATGTGGGTGAGCAGGGGGTGAGAGGTGGTGCCAGGACTGGGGGCAGACCTGCAGCCCTTCCCTCCCTTCCCCCTGCAGTGGTACCTGGATCCTCAGCCTTGCCCCCGTGCAGAAGCCCACCCTTTTCTGGAGAGTCAGCAAGGGTTGCTGTTGCACGGTGTGGCACCAAGGGCAGGGCTGGCTGGAGACCAGGGGCTCTGTGGGGAGCCAAGGGCACGGTAGGAGGGAGCTCTCAGCCCGGCTTTGGGATTCGGGTGCTGCCAGTGCTCTTGGGATGAGGACGGGCCCTTGGTATTTCTGCCTTCACCCCGTGAGCGTGGTACCCCGCTTTGCCCCTGGATGCTGGCTGTCGTCTTGGGGCGATGCAATGGGCTCCGTATCTCCTGCAGCATTCCCTGTTTGCCTTGCTGCAGGAGCACTTCTCTCCCAAAAGCGTCCCCATGTTGTGCCGGGAATGGTTTTTCCCTAATGCTGCCCTGGGAGACGGAGAGCTGTGACCGCGGAGGGGGTGCAGGGCTGGCACATGGGCTGACGGCAGCGGGGAAGGACTCGCCAGCGCCTGGCAGACAGAAGGTGTTGCAGGGCAGTGGTGGCAGGGGATCGAGGGTTGTGTGGGGAGACAGCCCCCCTAAACCTGCCCTGCCTGCGGGGCAGAGCTCACCCGGGGCACTGCCGTCCCCGTGGGCTTCAGCGGAGACCTGGAGCTTGACGTAAGCCAGACGGCCGCTCTGCGTGGGGCTTCACAGTGTCTCCTCACTGCCTCGGACCCGCTGAGCTGTGGTGCCCTCGTTGACAAAATCCATGGCAGAACAAGAGACCCGGTGCCTCTTTCCAAGGCCTTGGCTGGCCCCATCCTAACCTTCCTCTCCAGCAAGCCTTGCTGGGGACCCTGTGGAGTCTGGGAGTCATAAATCAGAGGAATGAGCTTTGTTTTTTTCCTTTAGCTGCTAAAGCGACAACAAAATGAGCAAAAAGCCTCCTTGCAGCATCCCTCCGTGCCAGCCTGCTGTGGGCACCAGCTAAGAGCGGTCGGGAGGGTCTCACCCCTCTGGTTAGCAAATGTACCCCCGTGCCCAGGCCAGCAGGACATTGCTTTGTGGTCTTTGGGAGCCGGAGGGATAAAATACTTGCGAAATGTGTACGTGGAGTCCCAGGCAGTGTTTGGTCAAGGACAGCCCAAATGCTTTTTATGCGCTTGTGGCATCCCTGAGCCGGTCCCCGAGCTGCCTGGGTTTTGAGCAGCCAAGACACGATGCAATAAACAGTCTGGGTGACCCCGACAACAGAGCAAACAGTGACCTTTTCTTCTGTAATTATCTTTTCTCATAAAAAACACATGCTGAATTTAATAAAACAGAGGAGAAGGGAAATTATAATTTCATATATGCTGCCAAATAGGAGCCTAATGCGTCCCTCCACACCCAGGGAGATCTGGGACCCCTCTGGGCACGCAGGAGGAGGTGATGCTGGCGGCTGGATCTGGTTTGCATGGCAGGCTGATGGTGGCTTTCAACACGTTACAGCTCATCTGGACGTAGGGGAGATGTGAATTGGGCGGGCGGTTCGAGCAGCAGACACCTGTGTATGCAGGAGAAACATTTTTTTCTTGCAACGCAAGGTGCGATTTGGCCATCACCTGACTCCAGGACCTGGGATTTCACCCGGGGTCCGAGAACCCAAGATGCTATAATGGCATTGCCCTCAGCTCTGCTCAGCGAGGGCAAGCAAACGGGGAAGAATTGCCTGCTATGTGCCTGCCCCGGACCCACGGCGAGCCAGGTTTGCCGTGCTGGTGGTTTCCAGGCTCTCCCCGGGGTGCAGATGGGGTGTCGGAGCCCGGCCCCGCACTGCCCGTAACGCCGCGTTCAGCACAGCCCGTGGCTGCCGCAGGTGCCCGCCTGCAAGGCGCTCCACGCAGGCAGCAAAACGCGGGCGGGGTGATTAATGTACCGGAGATTTACATGACCCTGCAGCTATAAAGCTGAGGGGAAGAGTTAGTGCTGGGCCACTCAAAAATTATGGGGCATCGTAAAAGCGGACCCTTCCAGGCTGCTGCTGAGCTCCCGGCGGGGAGGGATGCTGCTTCAGACCGATGTTGCTTCATCCTGACTGCGAGCTGCCGGGGAAGGGTGCGCGGCCAAAGCGGTGCCTGTCAGGGCATCGTGGATGGGGAGACAGCCCCGGGACAAGGGAGGGAGCGGGGGAAGGGGCGGGATGGCACACGGAGCAGCGTAGGCGCCCGGCTGGGGAGCAGGGGAGCGGTGCGGCTGTGGCAGAGGTGCCAGCACGCAGGGACCGGTGCTCCGTAGCGGAGTCCAGCCCCGCGCGCTGCTCAAAGCAGCTGCGGGCTGAGCCAAATGCTGTCAGCGTGGCCAAGCGGGGTGCGGGCACGCAGGGTGGTAGGGCAGCGGGGGAGAGGTGCCTGTGATCCCGCTGGACTGGTGAGCCGGGCTGGGTTGTTAATGGCTCTGCCGTGTTAGCACCTTGCAAAGCCAGGCAGCCAGCGTGCTCGCTCCCAGCCTTTCTTCATGGTTTATTTAAACCTCGCGTTTCTTCTTAGCACTGACGGGGAAAGAAGGTGCCCGTGAATCTCCAATGGTTTGTATCCTGATCCTGCCTTTCAGGTGCCGTTAGAGCCCCCACACCAGAGTAACACTTACTCTGGGGTGGCGATAGCACTGAACGCTGGAGGCAGGGCGAGGGCAGCTGCCCGCAGGGCAGAGCTGCCGGGCTGCGGGGACGGCCCCTTTCCCATCACGGCTGCTTCACTCCGGAGCTATCGCGCCTCGCTCGTGTCCTTTACACAGAGGAGCTTTAATTTATAGTGCGCCTTGCTTATCACTTGATCTCAGACCGTGCTCTATTACTTAATCTAAGACCTCTGTCCACTTCGAGTGGGTTCATCAGACATGCTGGATAACATCACGTGCGGAGCAGACAGCCCCTTTATATCCATTCCTGCCCGTGCATGTGCTGGCTGTGAGCATCCTCGCGTGGTGCAGGGGACATGGAGGTCCTCCCCACGGCCAGCAATACCTGTGCATCAAGGGGGGACTCGGCACCAGGTCGTTCCCAAAACAGCCGGGACCTTGGCAAGGAGAAGGGGCAGGTGGGCAGAGCCAACCGCTCGGGCAGCGGCAAAAGGAGACTGATGCTGCTGGATGTGCGTTTATGGATGGATATCGCTGGCAATTATGATAATGGCTGGGATATCCAAACCTGACATCTTCCTAGTGGATGATGAATAAGCTGTCTGACTCCTGTTCATTTTTTATTCAAAACTTCTGTGCTGGCTAATCCGGGGCTCCCAGTGCTAAATGCTAATGAGAAATGCGTTGCCTAACTTTCATACTTAACAGCAAAGCAACTCCCGGGATCAAGGGGGTTAAGTATTGAAATTGTCTCCTACATTAAATAATTAGTCGACAAACAGATTGACTTCTCAGGCCATCACTGGCCCCATCTGTTTCCTGTGCGTTTGCTCCCTCTCTTTTTGCTTGATCAGATAATTGGGTAGGGCTTCACCGAGCGGCACTTTCCTTTATTTGAGCAGTTGCAGCATGTCAGGAGGGGAAATACGATGTTGTGGCTCTAACTGAGCCTGGCTCCGAAGCCCGAGTGTGAGCACGCTGCAAGTAGATGGTAGCAGTAAAGCCAGGGCGGGACGGCTGGCGTCGGCTCTTGGGTTTGCTCTGAGGGCTGAGGTGGGAGGTAATTAGGCAAACGATGCGAGGGGCAAGGGAAGTGGTTGGGCTTGGTTTGAATCTTTGCTGGAAGAAGGTCTGAGCCCAAATCTCTGTGCATGGGTACACACGTGCACGGACGCACTTCAAGGGAGAAAGCGAGGGCAGAAACCCGGGGGAAATAATCCTGACGTGCTTCAGTCCAGCATACGCCGAAATAGCGTGAAATACAAACTCCGTGGCCCAACCAGAAGGGAATGCTTTAAAAGGCCATTTGCCGCACCAAAATGTTTTTGTAAATGTTTCGAATGGGGTTTGAAAGCTTTTATTCTTTTATTTCCTATTTGGTGCTAATGCTTGAAGGTTTCCTGTAATTGCTTCCCTGGTTTTACTGCTCTGTGGCTTTTCTGAAATATTTTTGTTTTAATTACAATATTGATTTAGACACAACGCTAAGAAGACCCCTGAAAAAAAGTAAATGAAAAGCAATTACTAGAGAGTGCTCTAATGGAAAGGAGCCTCACGTGGGGAATCAGCCCAGACCTCAGCGGTTATTATTATTTATAGAGCCCTGGAAATGAGCACTTGGCCAGCCTGGCATGAAGGGTTATAGATGGGCAGGCTGTTTCCAGGCGTTCGCCCAGCGCCTGCGGACAGGGACCTGCCCGGTGGTCGCCATCCCAGGTGGGACGCTGGCCGGGTCCCGGAGGAAGGCTGCCCGCACCGCTCCTCCGCGCGCCTGGAGCAGCGTTTGCACCCCAACGGGCCCCGAACCGCTTGGTGAAGCCTTGGTTTTGGCAGAGCACGGTGGGTCCCAGCCCACGGGCGGTCAGGAAGGCACCCGCGAAGGGCAGGGCACCCGGGTTAATCCTACCAAAGGTGATTTGAGCACGAAGCTGCTTAGGCAACCTTTTGTGGCGTGTTTAGTTTTGATTTTTTTATTGTAAAGACTCTCCCATCAGGCTGTTACCATGACAGATCACTATTCAGCTGGAATGCCGTGTGAGGGTGATGTGGGCTGGGGAAAGAAAAGCAGGCATTGAGAGAGGAGGTGAATGTTATCTTGTCAAGGTAATAAAAGAAATGAACCCGAGGCGTGCCATAAAGAGGAAGTTGACTTTTTCCTAAAACACATAAGACATATTGCCGGGAAAACTCTATTAAGGATTTTAAAAGGTGAAAACCTTTCATCCAGTTGACTCTTGAGAAAGGTTCCTCAGCAGTGAATAGATAAATAGAGGCTTTTGCCCTTAGCTATTCTAGCATGAAAGGGAAGTCTTATGAATACTCGCCAGATTAATGAGACAGAGGACTCATAAATATGTCAGAAAAACACAATAGTTGGGGATGAAATAGATGCTTCCTTGGGATGCAGATTAATATTCACAAGGCTGAGGGGTTTGCCAGAGCTTGTCCCACCGGGGCGGGCTGTGCCTCTGGCCAGCCGTGCCAGGCTGGGTCCCCGCTGCCCCACGCCGAGGTTTGGCCTGGAGGAAGGAGCTCATCCTCTGATGAAAGTTTCACCTTGCAAGGGCTTGACCAGGGCAGGCAGAGGAGATGGCCTTTGAGTCCCTCCAGGATGGCAGGGCTCGGCCATCCCACATCAGCAGCGTGCCGTGCAGCTGTAAAACTCCGCTCTTTGTGGTGTGTAGATTTGGATGCTCACGGTTTGCCTAGGTAGGAGCAAGTCCAGGCTGCAGAATAAAGAGCAGCTCCCTTGGTGTGTTCCCAAGATGCACTGTAGCCTGTAGTGGACCACTGTCATGGACCACTGTCATGGTCCAGCATCCTACAACAGCCCCGAAGAGACACCCCTTGCAGAAGCTGTCCCAGAAGTTGGCAAAACAGTATCTGCTGCAGGTCCTCTGCTGCACCGGGCATCGCTGCAGAGCGCGGCCGGGGCTATGGGGTGCTCTGCTTGAAACAAGGAGTCGTCGAGAGGCGCGGGGTGAAGAGGGGAGGGGGACGATGCCCTCTGTGCTCGCTTGGTGGATGTTTGCAGAGAGCCTGGTTTCTGAGGAGGATGGGGAAAACGGTGGTTTTCTCCTCCCGGCTCTTTTCCTTTCGCAGTTTGCCCAAGTCAAACCACGCTGCGGGTAGGTGACCCCCGCAGTGCCAAGTCCCCCGGGCTGCTCCTGCGAGCCCCGGGGAGCTGCTTGTCCCACGGGCTGGTGGCTCCACGTGTTCAGGCTGGGAAAGAGAGTTGAGCAGCTTCCCTGGGCTCTGCAGCTATTTCTCCTGTGGGTTGCACAGAAACCATGTCATTTCTTGCTCACAAATGCCCACAGGCTTGTGCTGGGGGCTATCCTGCCCAGGATCCGGCGTGCAGACCCCTCCTGCCTCGCATCCCCCAGGAAACACCCAGCATTGGGAGCAGGGACTAACGGCAGTGTTAGCCTCGTAAATGCTGAATCAGGGCTGCCGGGAGGAAAGCGATCCTAAAAGACGTTGCGTGTACAACGTGGCGGGGTACTTCACGTCGTACACGTGAGGCAGAGCCACGGGGCCACCGCGGGAGTGCTGCCCGTCCCGGGGAGCAGCCCCGCAGCGAGGGCTGCACGCAGGCGGGTTACGCTTTGCCACGGCCACGCCAAGGTTATAGAAAGGTGTTTAACAGTGTCAGGCTGGATTTTTAAAGTGCAAGTTGAAGGTGATGCTCACTGTTGGCCTGAGGCTTGTGGGCATCTCGTCTTCTTACACCCGCTGCCCAAGCCTGTAGCTGCGAGGACCAGCACTCCGGGTCAGCTCTGCCTTTGCATTCGCCCTCCCGCCAGCCTTCATGTGCTCCAGGGATTTGGGGAAACTCCCTGGGGATGTCAAGTCGCTGCATGGCAAAATAGAACAAGTCCCTCCAAGTCACTGTGGTCCTCTCTGGGAGCAGGGGATGGAAAGGAGGGGATGCAGCCAAGCACGGGGACAGGGGGAAGCCGTGGCATGGGCAGGGGGAGATGGGCAAAGGCTCCTGAGGGCTTGGGGAGTTCATCCCCGGTGGAAACATCCCTGTGTGTAGGTGTTTAATAGGACTATTGCATCGAACGGCACTGCATTAATCGCCATGGTAACACGGCAGCGGTAAACAGTCTGAAATCATCCCGGAAAATATCATGCCGGTGTTCACATCGGCCCTAATACAAATTAACAACCAAGTTGGCAATGACTCAGTGTAGCATAAACCACAGCCACGGCATCGCAGAAGTCCCCTGAAGAGTAATTGCAGAGTGTGCCAGCCGGGGAGCGAGCCCCCCACCCCTGAGAGCGGGGTTTGCTGGGTGCTGTCCTGCACAGGCACCCCCTTGCCTGCGGGCAGCTTTGGGAAGGCTTGAGTAAAGCAGCTGGAAATACCCAGGGCAGAGCATCTCCTCCTGCCTGCCCCGTGGGAGGTGATGCGGGATGCGGGCAGAGCCTTGGGGCTGTGGCAGGACCTGCCACCAGGCTGCTCGGGTGGCCTTGTCCCCCTCGGTGCCACTCATTGTCACACGGCATCTCTCATTAAATCATTTTCCGCAGCAAAATCATCCCATCCCATTGCAGCGGCTGAACCAGCAGCTCACTGTGGAGTTCAGCCCGCGGCCGGGCTTCACCACCCTGTTCCTCCAGCAGCAACCCCAGAGGATTTGCACTGTAAAACCTCCTTCCTAGCACGCTGGCTGGATTTCATCCTCGTCCCCAGCTGAATGCCAGCCACCATGTGCCGTTCCCCGTCCGTTGGTCCCAGCAAGCCAGTGCCTCCCGGCACGTCGCGGCGGGGTCCCCGAGCATCCTGCCCCCGAGCAGCATCCGGCCCCCAGCCACCGCGAGCAACAGCAGCGGCTGAAACACATCCTCGAGCAAGGTGCTGGTCCCCAAAGCCACCTCCCCTGGGGATTTCCCTAAGCTCTCCTGAGACGTAAGCCTTGGCAGAAAGCATTACGCAGGCTCCCGAGGCGTCTGGGGTGTCCTGGAGGAGAGCAACTCTGCAAGCCCCCGTGGCAAGGATTTGCAGCTGATTGCAGCTTCACCAAAGCGGTGCCTCAAGTCTTTGCCTGCCTTTCAAATGTCGCTGCCTGAGGCCAACACACACGGCACATACACGGAGATTGTATCCCAAAATTGCTGGCAAAGGGGAGGCGGGGGGTCTGCGGGGTACCGGGCGCAGAGAGCTCCGTGCGGGGATCAGCGCAGGGTGGGATATCGCAAGGACAGATCACACCTGGGTGAGCAATTTCATCAAGTGCTGACAACAAAATAGGGAGAAGGGAGGCCTTGGAAATTTGTGATTGGAGTCTAAACAAAGGCATTGGGCCCCAAGCATCCCCCGGGCCCCTTTTGTCATGCAGTGCTAACCCCAGCTCTGCTCTCTGCGCCGACCCTCCTGCGTGGGGAGCGGATGATGGTTGCAATCCATGGCCAAGCCTTTCACTTGTCCCCTTCGCTCTTTATGGGACCCTCCAGACATCCCTGGAGGCCACGGAGCACTGAGGATGCTCATGACACCTGTGATTGCCTCCAGATCTAACTGCTTTCAGCCGAAATCACCCCAGTCGGGAGCCGAGCTCTCAGTCCTTGAGTGCAGATTGCCAGATCTCATTCCCCACTGAAAAAAAGGGTACCAAAAGGGCAGCCCTCCCATCCTGGGCATTGCCTGACTTATTTACCCTGCACCCGAGCTCCGCGGGCAGCCCCAGCCAGGCTCCCGGGCAGGTCCCAGGGGTCTCGGGGCTGCCTGGGTGCAAGTGTACCGGGTCTGTGCTGGAAGGGCTGCCCCAACCACAGCTTGATCTTGGGTTCAGCAAGGAGCATTTTGCTTTTCTTGTTATGTTTAATCCCTCTTGGTCCAATAGATGCACGTGTTGGTTTGTCTGGTTTCATCCTGCCATGCTCTCTGCCTCCCTTCTGTGGTCTGGGTGCTCTGAAAGGTGCTGCGTAAATGATTGCAATATAATCGTGATATTTGTGCAGCACTTGCGTTACCTGGATGGCACAGGGCTGGGTCTGGGACCTTTCCACAAAGCCTGCAAAGGTACCAAACTCCCATTGTTTGGGATCTTCTTAAGACCAGCTCCAGCCCGAAAGCAGGACGGAGCCCACCGCATCCCTGCCGTGGGTGGTGCTCGCCCCCAAACGAGCATCTCGCTCGCACAGAGAGAGGAGAAACACCTGTAATGTGCTGGCAGATGCTGTCACGGTGCCGAGCCTTTCCATGATGTCAGCCACTGTGTTAGTCATTGTCACGGAAACGAGGAGCTGGTGGTAAACAACAGGAACCATCCCTGAGAGCACCCTGCCACGCAGGTCTGTGCAGCGGGACCGGCCGCCCGGGGGGAGATGACTCAGGGTAATGTTGGACCTAGCCAGAAAACAGCCCAGCAGCTTCCCTCCGAGTAAATTCCTGGCGCTGCCAAGGGAGAAGCAAGGAAGGATGGCCCCAGCCCCAGTGTCACCTTGTCATGCAAGAGCTCACCTGGGCAGGGAGCTGGGGGAGCCACCAGTGCAGCCCAAGGGCCACCTCATCCCTCCCCACGGGGTCCAGCCCAGCGTGTTGCACCAAAGAAGGGACCCAGAACCAGTTTTGGCCAAGTTGTGCAGCAAGCGATGCCGCACACCACGAGAAAATACCAAACGATCCCCCTGCAGCCGCTGTACCGTGCACCACGGGTCTCATTCCCGCAGCCACTGTGCGGGGATGTGGCTGGGCACGTGTCCCTGCGGCCGCCGGCCAGCCCCGGGAGCCTCCTGTGCCACCAACCCTGCAGCCAAAATCTCGAAGCCTCAGCAGAGGGGCAAGGCGCACGCAAATACCAACCTCGTGAGGTCACCTGCAGCTTCTCGGGGGGAAAGCCCCATAAAACCTCCTTCACGTGTAAAGGGACACTTCGTGCCATCGGCAAGCAGAGGGGGGCCAGCAACGCCCCCTCCCACGGCGCAGCCCGAGGCTGCAGGTGCCCATCCAGGTGTCGTGGGCAGGGTCACCACCTCCATCAGGGCTTTTGCACCATGTCTCGTTTTCAATTTTTCAGAAACCTGCTGGTTTCCTGATGCCTTCCACAGGGTTTTGGGGTGGAAAGGAAGGACATCTTCCCCATCAGGCACCTGGACTGCTCTGCACCATGGCCAGGAGCTATTGGTGTCCACACCATGTCCCCAGGCTTTGTGCCCATGAGCCCACAAGTCCAGTGCAAGGAAAGGTTTCTTTCAGAAAGCCCTTTTCCACATCAGTTTTTAGTATTTGTCATTTTGCTAAGACCCCAAATCTCCTGCTTGCCCCTCTTAACTTCTCCTGCTGAGTTTCTTCCTGCTGTAATTTCAGAGGCAGTTTCAAGGTTAGAGCAAACTCCTCACGCTGCAGCAACTGCAGCTCTCCAGGGGAAAGTTAAAGGATGCAAATTGTTGACAGAGGGCTTTTCAATTTAGCATGCAAAGATCTGATGGTTGAAAGGTGAAGCTAGACAAATCCAGGGTAACAGGACGGGTGATCAGTAACTGGAACAATTTGCCAAGGCTCATGATGGATTCTCCTTCACCGATGATTTTAAAATTACGATTGGATGCTTTTCTAAATGATGTGGTCACGTTCAAAAAGCATTAATTCAGGGAAACGCTTCAGAGGAGTTCAGACCGGTCCTACCTAGGAAGCCATGAGCCCTGCATCCCTCTTAGGCTTTTCCGTATCTCCTCTTTCTCAGCCCTGATCATGCAACGCCACGGCCTTGGGGCTGCCACGGGCCACCTGGCAGAGATTTGCTAACCTCGCTGGATGCCTGTGGGTGGCCCAGACAGCTCCTTCAGCCTCCCACCACCCCCGCCCGTGGCCATCGTCGCTGCGGCAGCATGGGCTGGGCCCACGGCAGAGCTGCCCCAACGCGGTGCTTCACCCCGCTCCCCGCTGCCTCGACGCCCTCTGTCGCCGCAGCCTCCGGCAAAGCTGGCTGGCCTCGGCAGGGCGAGAGCCTTGGGAAGCCACCGTGCCCAGCAGCGGCACCTCGCCTCTGCTCGGAGCTGCCCCCAGCCATCCCTCCATCTTCAAATGACAAATGGCATCTCTGCCTTTGTCCCTCTCACGGGCTGATCCCACTTTTCATTAAGTGCAACTGCCAGCAGCTGACACCAACTTTTTCCCCTGCGAATGCGACTGTGTGGGAGCACGGTACAGAACATTTCGGCTCAGCGGCACCTGTGCACGTAGCCGGCAGCCAGCTCCTCCCTGCTCACTGACACTCGATGCTACAAGGAAACCAGGGAGTATTTACCTTATTTTTATTGCTTAATGTTTTCAGCGCATGGTTTCCAGAATGACTGTCCTCTTCCCTGCTCTGTAACTCGATGTGCCTCTTGGGTTCATTTAAACTGTTTGCCTTGCTCTTTCATTTCTTTTTTTCTACTGGAATTCAGTGCCCAGCTGACAGATCTTGAAAACAGCATCCAGTCCTCCATCCTTCCAGCGCTGCCTGCACCGCAGCTGCCGGCCTCGCAGCACACCGGGCAGCCCTGCCTGCACCAGGGCCACCTTTCCAGGGGGTAAATGTGTTCCCCCAGGTTTTCACCTGTATTTTTGGCTTTTCTACCTGCACAAGTGCCTAGTGACGTCCCCGGGTTCTTAGCAGTGGTGAGCACTGGTTCTCCATGCTTGAAAATCAGTGGGACAATCAGCATCTAGTTACTATTAATGGTATTGTTATTCATTAGTAATAATTGCGGTCGTGCTCATCATACTTTTTTATTACTTGGGTACGATATGGGCATCAGCTTCCAGCTGTACACTGAGACTGGGGAGCACTTCAGCCTCTCCTGCAAGCGTGCCCCAGCTCAGCGCTGCCAAACTCGCGTGGAATGCAACAGCCAGGGACTGAGAGCCTCTCTATATTTTCATCATTCTCTTGCTTTTCATTTAATTTAAAGCTGTGTCCTTCATAACTTTTGAACAAACCACTGTGTAGCCTTCCTGAGCATTCAGATCTAAGAATCCTTGTTTTGCGCCATGTGTATGGAAAGAAAGTAATGAATGTCTCTAGCTTAATGGTCTAAAAGTCTTCCTTGCTGTGCTAAAACCCAGCATCCCCAAATCCATTTTCATTTGTAACATTATGAGTAATTCTACTGGCAGCAGTTTTTCTTTCCCATATATATTTAGTAGAGGGAGAAATTCCCCACCCTAAAATAATGTTCTTGCTTGGATCAAATCATTTTCAAACTCTGACTCCGTGTTTAACCCTTTCATTAACCACGTGCTGGTTTATCACACACCATGGGGGACGGAGTGTTCCTCTCCAAAAAGATGACACCCAGGAATGCAGAAAGCAGCCTCAGCAGATGACTGAGAGGCAGACAGAGGCAGTGCTCGGAAAATGAAATCGGAGCAGCTTCAGAACGAGCTGTGCCATTTTTGCGAGAGCAGGAAGCCACAGGGACTAGCACCCTCCTCCCCAAAGAGCAGAGATCTTCTGCCTGTGCTCCTCAGCTAATGACCATGAAGTTGTTATTAGGGTATTGCCATCTGCACGCAGACACCCTGAGCTTGGCTGGGCTGCTGGGGGACACGGGCGGGTGTCCAAGCCCAGCTAAGGGGACTCTGCAGGGTGGGCTGAAGGTATCTCTGAGCTTTTATGGACCTCAACATGGTGGTGATTGCACAACGGTTCATAGCTTCTTCTCAATGTGGTGGTAATGGTGCAACGGTTCATAGCTCCTGAGACCAAGTAGCCTGCGGAGGGGCCACCTCCCAGCTAAGCTTGAAGGTAAGGGGCCTTGAGAGAAGGGGATCCCCTGTTTTCTGGCAAAATATTCCTGTGGCATGTATTTCTGGCAATGCGGGGAGGAGAGCAGCGGGTGCTGCCTGGGAGGAGGAGGAGGCCACCATGGACAGGGCTAGAGACCTCAGAAATCTTGGTCCACTCCGACCATTTCTTGGTGACTGGGGGCACCGTCTCGTGATGAGCAGGGTATTTTTCATCATGTCGATGACAAATGGCTCTCGGTTGAGTAGAAAAATGGTTTATTGATTAGCTAGCAGAGGTGCATGCGGCGATTGTGCCTCTAACGAACTGCGCCTGTTGTGCCAGCTGCTTTCTGCGGGGGCTGCTGGGGACAGGCGGGGGGCTTGGCCAAACGTGGCCTCTTCCTCCTGTGGCCATGGGTCCTGCAAAACAGAGAATGGGGTGTAGCACAGCTTAGGGGAGCCTCATCCTGCTCCTTTCTCTGGCTCCCTTTTGGGGCTTGCTAAGCAGGGACATGTCGCTATCCCCAGGGCAGGGGACCACCTGGCTTCCAGGGACGATCGGTGACAACCACCGATATGCAGCAGGACCACCTTTGCCAGTCACCTCTTGGCAGTCAGTCCCTCTGCTTTCCCATTTCTCTCCTTTCCACATCCACCTCGTCTAAACCCAGCTCTAGCAAAACACTCTAACGCTGGGTTTTAAGCAGGCAGCAGTCCCGCTGAACTTGGCTGGTCTGTTCAGACCAAAGGTGTTTAGATGCTGTAGGGCAGGAACCACACCAGTTATCTGAACTGCCCGGGAAGACTGCTGTTTTGAAGGATTTCTCCCAACTCAGAGCTTCATTGCTGGAAAAAACCAACCCAGTTACTTTGTTTTCCATTTTTTTCGTCTTTAGCTTCCATGTCTCTACCCACAGCACACCTTGAGCAAATTGAGCATAATTAATCACAGTTTGCTTCCCTGTGTTCGCATGGGATTCCTAATCCGCAGTAAATCCTTTGGGGAACAGATGCAATTATGAAAGAAACGCTTATTAAAAAGAACTATATGTGCCATAAAAAAATGTCAGGACAATTGTCCTTTAGTTGTTTGTAATGTTGCCAGCTGTAATGTACGATCCTAGTGCTATGTCCCAGCTGTCTACGTCTCCTGGTACCGTGTGCTTCAGCGATAGCTTGTGCTGGGTTTCATGTGCAGCCGCACAAAGCCCCCAGATTTCAGCTGTTCTTCCTTCTCTCTCCATCCTGCGAGCACCTATTCTTAACTCATCAAGCAAAAGCCTGTCACAGCCACGAACCTCCTATAGCAAACACTATTTTTGATCTCTCCTGACTGAAATGGATGATGAGCTGCTTGGAATTCATATCTTCTACACGTGTCAATGTGACCAGCCGCTGGAAGAAGATATATTTGACAGTGATTTGTTGGTTTGACTGGCTTGGCAGAAGAAGGACCACAGCAACTGAGCTATGAATGTGTACAGCGCTTTTCCATCTAATGGCATTTTCTTGCCTGGCAAGGAGCGAAAGAGAAGGTCACAACCAAAATCCATGTGTTGGGGCTCTTTTCAGCACTCCTGAGGTGGCATTAACCACCTGAGGACAGCGAGTCTAAGGAAATGAGGACTCTGGGGTTGTGCTCTTGGATTTGGCCAACCAGTTTTTCCACTCTGTGGCTTAGCTTTTCACCATAAGACTGGTGAAGTAATGTCAGTCCACTTCTGTAAAGACTTTGAAGGAGCAGCCAAACAGATACGGACAAAGAGGTCTCCAGGAAAGTTCTTTAACAGCACGGCTGGGTAGCCCATGACCGAGGCCAAATAATTCTTGTGCATGGGATGGTGCCAGAATAGGGAGCAACTTGTCTTGGAAGAAGCAACAGAGGAAAAGGGAGATGGTTTTGCTGTATGTATTAAGGATGTACATGCTTGCTGTAAGTGCTAGAGGATAAGGGGATGTGGGACCTACCGAAAAACTATGAGTGATTAGTAAATATGGTCGCATATTGTGAGGCTGCTGACCTAGGTGTCTTACGCAAGTCTTTTTGTGGGTAAATAGCAGAACCACCCAAAGCTTAGGAAACAGAAGGATGGGGAATGGAGCAGGGGCTGTCTCAGGTCAGCTCTGGCTGATCACTGACCCGGGGGAGAGGAGGAAAGACTGCAAGGACTAAAAGCTGGGTCATGTTCCCAATGGCAAGTTGTGTGGTATGAGCAGGCAGGGAAGAAACCAGGCAGCTCAGGGTGTGAAATGCTGTGCAATCAACAGGGATTATAAAGGGTAATAAGGATCAATTGCAGATAAGTGAAGTATTTTCAAACTGACCGAAGCCAGAACTTCATTCTCGGTTAGTCAAGGAAGCGGCAGAAGCCATCTCAGGGCTGTTACAATGCTCCAGGCAGAGGCAAAGGTAATATCATTTTTACAGAGGGGTAAAAGGAGGAGGTATGGAGAGTTGTTGTTAGCATTGTAATCTAACTGGTTTAAATTCAGTTGCCAGAAAAATATCATTTCTAAGTACGAAAAAAAAAGAATCCCCCTCAAAGAAAAAACACACACGTTTCAAGACAATCTGATTTCCCTGTGTGATGAGACTAAATATTTGCGAAGAAGCCAGAGATGTCAGATGTCTTGGCTTTGCTAGGATTTTGCTCTGTTTCACATAATATTCCTTTTTTAACAAGATTGGTAAGCAGGTCTCCATAAAACTACCATGGGAGAGGTGCAAAACACGGTTGGAAACCAGACAAGAGAAGTCAATGATTTGCTGTCAAACGAAAGGATGGATTGAGTGACTTTCTACAGGAATCTGTCCTTGATCTAATAGGTGTCAGTATTTTCCCTAACGATCTAAATGATGGAATATTCTCTGTTCAACCTGCAGAGGTTCAAGATGGAAATTAGTGCTGCAATTGCAGAGAAGGAGATTTCTAATCTTGTAACAGTAAGGACAATTAAGCGCTGGGATGTTTTGCCTGGGGAGGCTATGGAGTTTCTATCATTAGAAGTGTTTAAGAAGAGTTTGGAGAAACATCTCTTGGGAATAATATAGAGCTAACCCTACCCTGAGGCAGGGCCAACGCTTGAGGTCTTTTCCAGCCCTATTTTCTGTACTTCTGCATCATTCCAAAAGCAGCGTTGCATCTCCTATGAGTTTTAGGGAAATGTATGAAAAATACCACAAAAAGCTGAAAATATGTGATGACTTTAGAAATAAAGCCTCGTGCTTTTATTTATCAAAATCTCAATATATTAACCCAGTTCTCCAAACAAGTGGCAGAAATCAAGTATCCTGGCTTTTAAACCACATTTTCTGCAAATATGTCACAGCTCTTGCTGCCTCCCTCCACCCTGCTTTTGGAAAGCCTGGGAGGTAAGGTCTTACCGCTATGGAAAAGCATTGGATTTCGAAAACTGAAATACAAACAAGGGTGTTTGTATGAAATGGGAATGAAAAAAAATTTTCCATCGACTCCTCTGGCAAAGACAGCTGGGCATTTGGAGTGATGGTGTTTGAAATGCAAAATGCACCTCAGTGGAGAGTTGTTTCGTGCAATTCATCTTCAGAGTACACTCTCCCTGCTTGTTTGCAGTGTGCAGCTATAAACCATGCTTTCTGAAAGTGCTCCGGCTGGCTCAGTGGTAAGGAAGAGGGGAAGGATGGTAATATCAGACATTTCAATCCCCACTGCAGCCTACATTGCTCAAAGCAAGATGACTTGCAAACATCTAACACAAATGAGGAAGATGAATTGTATGCAAGGTCAGGCGCAATGCCAGGAAACTGATAGAGGCAAAAGCAGTTAATTGCTTTAGATTCCAACAACCCCAAAACGTGCCCTGTGTACAGACATCCATTCCTTGCATAGCAGTGGACCTCACCATCCAAACCAGCAAATAAAATAGGCAATGGAGGTGCTCGTCGTGATTTTTAATGTCAAAATTAGATTCACTGTTGCCTTATGGTCTCTGTAATTACTCGACATCACTCATCATTTTTCCCAGCTCAAGGGATACTCTGTTATTGACCTCACTGGGAAGATATAAATACATTACTGAATGGAAATATCACCATTTACTGTTGTGGAAAGGTCTACATCATAGCTCAAAGGACTCTGAAATCTTTATCTCAGTGTACCTACTGCAGAGGAGAATGCCTGATACTGTCGATATGATGGCAAACCGCTGCTACTAAGGTCTTATCTTAGAGGAGAAAAACCTATTACAGGTTATTGAAAGAAAGCAACAATAGCAAACCACAAGCTCGAAGGAACTTGCTCCAGTAAAACAGCTAAAAAAACTGTGCCGGGCTAGCAGGCACAGAGCTGCCAGTGATGGAGGTGGCCAGAGAGCACAGTGGCCTCACTGGTCCCAAGCCGGTGAGGCCACAAAATCTCTTGGGAGCATGGCAGGACCGCAGGGAGCCAGAGAAGATGAAAGAATGTTATTTGCCCTGAAGGTGATGAGCACCGAAAGCAGGGAGAGGCCGGTGAGGTGCTCTTGTGAAGCCTTGCGTGGAGCATCGTGGTGGCGAGGTGCTCTTGTGAGGCTGAGCATGGAGCACCATGGTGGACGTTCAGCTCTGTGGCTCACCCCGGAGGCTGCCTGTGAGAGGCGAGTTGCTCGCCGGCTTGTGTTGGTCACCCCTGAGCCTGTGATGGCGATACTCCGCTGTCACCTCCCCGCTGGGGGCAGCCCGGTGAGACATCCCGTGGACTGGGGTCCCTCCTGTCTGCCTGGGCCAGGTGTCCCTTGGGGACCATCTCCTTCTTGAAGAACGAGGTCGTTGCAAAGGTGGTGTGTGCCATGGGGTGCCAGCTCTCGCCCGGGGGGCTGCCCGGGCTGCTACTGCTGGGTGAGTGGCATTGCCCACTCCACGTCCCCAGCGCCCTGGAGCCGGGAAGCATCTCTGAGCCACAAAAAAAGGGCTTTCTAGGTAGGGATCTTTGGAGGGGATCAGCTGTCCTCATCTGTGGGAGTCATGCGCCTTCGCTTTCTGGGTCATTGGGCAGCCGCAGAGTAAATGTCTGTGCAGGCAGGGCACGTGCTTGGCAGGGGACACCTTCTTCCATGCAATCCGCATCACCCTTTAAATGAGAAATCATGACGGATGATGCTCAAGCTGAGAACGCATCTCCCCTCCAAAGGGTTTCAGTTTAGCCCCCAAGACCACAACCCCCATCAGCCCCACAGCCGTGGGGTGCGGGGGGAAGGCCACCCCTCGGACGGGTCTCACTTTCCTGCCTGCCTGGCTCAGCTTTCTGCCCAAGTGCGTCTCTGACAAGAAGGAGAGCTCCTCTGTGCTGATCCACACGAGCCCTGCTCCAGCATCCTACCTTCGGTGCGGTGCCGCCGGGGGCTGGCCCCCGCTGCGTGACGTTCCGGAGCGGGAGGGCTGGTAGCGAAGGTTCGCTGGGACAGGGCTGGCAGAGCTCTTTGATGATTTCCAGGCTTTTTAAGAGGCCCCATAAAAAAGCCTCATCCATTTTGAAGGGGAAGTGGCTGTTTGCAGATAGGCACAGCGGTGACAAAGCAGGAATCAGATCTGCAGACCCTTCCAGAGACCCGGGAACCATTAGGTTGCTGCTGGTTTTTTGGAGATTCACAGATTTCATCCAGGAAGGACCAGTAGCTCAACACGTGCTTGGCTAAAGCAGGTCCTGGCTGACAAGGACACCGGGACTTGATGGAAAATAAAGAGATGGTGAATTCCACCATCTCTTGGTGAGTTGTTCCCTTGGTTAATCACCCCCACCGTCTAAAATAGTCTTTATTTTGGGTTGGAATTTGGGTCTTAAAACTTCTCTTTGCATTAATCCGTGCAGGAGCTGGGTCCGTGTCCTCACAGAGGAAGGGCAGCACCAGCCCTTGGCCCAGCCAGCATCTCCTCTCCTCCTCAGCGGGGGTAACTGAGGGCTCGGAGGCTGCTTGAGTTTGATGTCTCGTTCATTTTTAAAATGGTGTGTCACACAAATCTGTCGGCTGCTCTGGAAAATCCCTGCCTGTACTCTAACCCTCCCGCAGGAGCCTCCGCGCATGGAAAGCCGCACGCCTCCGAGAGCTCCAGCACCGCCGGGAGAGAGGACCCAGTGGCCAGCGAGCCGGAGCCCTTCCCGGGGTGACAGCGCCGTGGGGATGCTCGCCGTGCCGGGAGCCGTGTCACTACACCTCTCGGTGTGGCGTGGCTGATGGGGCAAACAAACGGTGCAGGCAGCCTCCCGCCGTCCCTCCCCGCTGCTCTCCGCACCGCCGGCGCCCCGGGGCAGAGCTGCCTGCAGGTCCCGGGGGCTTGGGTGAGGGTGACCCGCTCGCCGCTGCATCCCGGCGGAGCGGGGGCCCTGCTTACTGCTGTGGGGAGGAGCTGGAGGGGAGCCCTGGCCGTAGAGGACACGGCAGGATGGGGGGAAGGAGAAGGGACGTGCATGCAGGCACTCGTTTCGCCTGGATTTGTTCATTTTTTATGGTGCCTAACGAAACAACCATGCCTGAGCCTTCCGCAAGGGCTGCGCTGTGAGTGGGTGTCTCTGGTGCGGCAGCTGTAAATCGGGTGTGCCCTCGGCTTTGGAGGAGACCCCGGGGACGCGCGGTGCTCAGCCCTGCTCCCAGCACAGCCCCGCGCAGGGACCAGCCGCCAGCCGCAGCGTCGGTGGGGCGAGGAGCGGGGCAGCCCGGGAGAGCCGCGCTGGGGCCGGGCCCCCCCTTCTCATCCTTGACGGAGCGCAGTGAAGGGAAGCAGCCGGAGCCGGCCCAGCCTGCATCCCGTGGGGAGAGCTGGCCCTGCAAATTACAGTTTCTCTGCCTGCAAGTGCTTATTATAGTTTATCGAGCTAGGGAGGTTTCTCTGCTTTCTATTTTGGGCCAAGCTCCCCTTGTATTTATTTACAATCAGCAGAGCAGCTTGTAGCCATTGGAGTTGAAGAAAATTGCTGTGAAAAGCAGGAAATTGGCTTCTCACCTTATGAGAGTGGGAGTGGGCTGTGCCCAGGTGCTGCGTCTGCCCCCGAGGGACCCCAGCCCCGCGCTGCGCTGCCCATGGGGGGTGGCCTTGACCCCCAAACCCATGGCGCCAGCGTCTTGTCTTGCTCCACGTCGCTACGAGTTCGGGTCTCGCAGGCGTGCCTTAAGTAACCTCCAACGCTGGCTTGAGGCTATGCAGCAGCGCGTGCTCGGTGCTGGCTGCAAAACCTGCCTTGGGTGGTGGGTGCTGCATCTCATATCAAGAAACAAGTCGGCAACCTTAATGTCAGAATCATAGAATCATAGAATCGTGGAATCACTAAGGTTGGAAAAGACCTCTAAGGTCATCGAGTCCAACCGTCAACCCAACCCCCCCATGCCCACTAACCCATGTCCCCAAGCGCCTCATCTACCCGTCTTTTAAATCCCTCCAGGGATGGGGACTCCTCCACTGCCCTGGGCAGCCTGTGCCAAGGCCTGACCGCTCTTGCAGGAAAGAATTTTTTCCTAATGTCTAATCACACGTGTCAGCTCACACGTGCCTTTGAAAAGTACCTAAAGTGTTTCAACAGTGCCTGAGGGAAGTATCTTGGGAGGGTGAAGGAGTGGTGAAAGCCTCCGCAGAGGTCTCGGGGGTGCATAGCCCCGTGTTCTCCGTGGTTCTGGGCTCTCCTGTGCTGCAAACTGGCCTCGCCAGCAGCGCTTCACACCCCCCCAGCCATTGCTGCTCCTAAAGTCGCAGCAGCTTCCAAGCTGAGAGATGAGAAAGCTGCCGTGTGCTGGGGTGATGCCCCCAGAAAACCCTGCAGCCCCTCTGGTTTACCTGTCTGGCCTCACCGTGCCCGGGGGGTGCCGAGCACGCAGCCCCCCAGCAAACCCCCGCTCCCAAAGCAGCGGGGCTCAGCGCGGCCCTGGCTGTCCCCAGCCAAATCAAGTCCCTTGGAAGAGGAAAAATGTGCAAGTGCCTGTGCAGCATCTCTCTCTGGACCTATTGTAAATGTCATGGCAGTGTCTATAAGTGGCCTAACATATTAAAGATCAGGCAGCAAGGGGAGGGAAGATGACCTTTTGCATTTTGCCCAGAGCAGGCAAGGGTAATGTAATTATAATTTCATGTAATTCATCTCCTGACACTGTAATAGTTGAACTTCACTTGGCCAAGCCAGGGATGGAGAAAGACAGGCGGAGGGGAGCACCCCAGCCTCCCCGGGCAGAGCCCCCCACCCTCGCACGGCTCATCTGCCGCCACAAGGGTCCTTGGCCTGGCCCGGGTGCAGATGGAGCCTCCCCCCCCTCGCCGGAGGCTGCCAGGGCCGTTAGCTCAAAGCTGCTGCGTTCGGAGCCCAGCAGCTAAAACGCTTCCCAGCCCACAGGAGCATCTGGCGCGGCCGGGGCCGCTTGCTCCGCCAGCCTCAATCTGCTCCTCTGCGTGGTTTAAGCTCTCCTCCTTCCCTTCCCGACATTGTTTTCTGGGGATGTGCTTTTCGAATCGCACCGAGCACGAAACCCCTCTCTGGTGGCGGGGGGAGGCGAGGGGCTGTGTCCCCCCCCAAATCCCAGAGCTGAGGATGGAGCAAACCCACCCCCAACAAAAACCAGCCCTACTGGTTTTACCCTTAAATATGGCTTTTTCTCTTGCCCAAGCATGCCATACCTAAAGCCCACATAGTGCCAGTTAATTACCTCCTTGTTAATTGGCTCTGCTGTCCCCAGACTTTGCTGAGGTCTGCTTTGGCTTGTCCGTAGGGAACGGAGTGACGGGCAGAGCACTCGCGGCCCCCCTGGGTGGGTAACGGGGATGCCATGCCCGCCGCGCGTAGTGCGGGTTTGGGCAGGTCGTGTCTGCAGGATGGTTTATTAGCAGAGCAGACACCATGTTTTCAGAGACAAAGTTACACCTATTTAAAAGCTGCCTCCACCTGAAATTTATTTTTCATCACTAACTGATTAAATTCTGCTAGTCAGAGATTTTATCCTGAAGAAATCCTCCAGGAAGCTCTAATAGCAGAGTCAATCTTTATAACATCGGGAACAATAAAACAAGAGACCCTATTTTGCCGCAGGTTTTATTTGTGGGTGCGTGGCTCCGCGTGCCTACCAGCCCCATTATCATGCCAGCACCCAATAGGGGTCATTAAATATTTATTTAAAAGGTTTTCTTTCCTGAACGGTGAAATAGAAACTGGCAAAGATTAAATGGTTTTGTTAAGATAAACAGTCTGGAGGAGAGAGCACCATGTTGCATGGCTCAGGGGACCGGGCAGCGGGATGCAGGGGCTGGGGCTGGATGCTGCGTGCTCCTGCGCTGCGCCGGGGAAGATCCCGAGGCAGAGTTGGATAAATTAACCACGGGGTTTCATCGGATGAATACGGTGTTGTGTGATGCTGAGCCCAGAGGACCTGTGAGATCTCCATGAGCTGCTGTGGGGACCCGGCACCCAGCGCTTGCAGCATGATGGCCACGGTTTGCCGTGGTGGTTTGCCACGGGAGGAAGAAGCGGGGATACTGGTTAGGGGGTTTTATCATCAAATCTGCTGCACTCTGCACTCTCAAAGCCCAGAAAAATGCCCCAAGACCAGTTACTGCAAGAGAAACGCCTTCATCAGCGTTGGGCTGTATGGGCAGCGCTGCTCTGCACCAAGGCTCCATCAGTGAAAACAATCTCATCAGTATCAGCCTCTAATTCATCTCCCCCCTCTCGCCCCACGTGCCTCCTGCGGATCCATCATGGCAGTCATCTTGAAGCCTTCAGTAAATGTATTTTTTCTTACTAAAAGTTACCCTGACCTCGGCTAGATGGGAGAGATTTACTGGCGTTTCCCACCCTGCGTGTGCTCTGGGTTTGCCTTCCTGGTGGCAGGGCAGGACATTCCCATCTTACAAGTTCTCTGTTCCCCACATTAAGAAGTCTTTTGTGGTTTCTCTACCTCTTAAAAAAAGACACTTATGGGCTCCCCACCTCCTCCAGCTTTCCTGCAAGAGCAGCTCCGACGGGCAGCAGACCTCGGCACTGGGATTTGGCACCTTTGGTGCCACTGAAGGAATTGGGTTTCCCGCAGGAGGTTGGAAATCGGGCACCGCGTCCTTTCTGCTAGGAGGAGCTTCGGAGTTATCCCCCAGCCCCTTTGAACACGTAGAAAAGCAGGAGCAGGCTGGTGTTGGGGTGGGGGCACCAGCAGCTTCAGCACTGGCGAGGCAGGAGCCAGCCCCGCGCTGTTTGCACCCCCCCGAGCCCCTTTTAATGCAGAAAGAAAAACTCCTATTTTCCACCTTGTTGCTGGCAGCCAAACTGATTTGCCTTTCCAAATCTATATCAACACCTAAGGCTTTTATCGGGATTTTTTCTTTTTTTTTTTTTTTTTGAGCAGGCTAAAGGGGAAAGCACAGTGGTTGAAACAACACGGCACCTCCCATCTATGGATTGAATATAATACTTACCCTGTTATTTTATAACATTAAAAAAGGAAGCGTCCTACTTATTTTTGAAGCATAGATTTTTCTGCATGATGAACGGGAAGGAGTTTTTTTGGTCAATGCGATTTAATTATGCCACAAAGCACTGAAGAGCTCAGCTGCCCTCCCCTCAGCTCGCTGGGGAGGACGGGGGCACACCAGCCAGCTTGGCACCATCCTGCAAACTTCTCTCCTCCTGCTTGGATTCCTCCAATTTTCTTCGTGGTTGCCCTTTAGAAGATGGTTTGCCAAATGCCCTCGGTCTACCCTGAATCGAGAGCCTCCACGTCACGCAGAGCCGATCCTGTCCCGCGTGGGTGTTCGATCCTCGCTGCATCCGCGGCCGTCCGGGTGGCCGGGTCCCGCGCAGGTGGGGCTCCCCAGCTCCCTCCCGAGCTGATCCAAACGTCCATCCAACGCAGGAGCCTGGCCCCCTTGTCCCAGTGGGACGTTGGTCCCTTCTTGCCTGGACCGTGAAGCCCCCGAAGCCCATTTAACCTCCAGCAGGACCGGCAGTGCTGGCACGAGCAACGCACACGCCGAAATCAAAGGCGCTTTGAATGCTGTGGGGCATTTACATTCAAAAGTCTTCGAAAGCTTTGGGATTTATCTCCATGCTGGGAGGGAGCCTTATTAGTGGCTTTTGGGTACACCGCTCCTGAATAATGAGAACAATCCTGTCTTGGGAAGATAAATCCCAATATAATGATGCCATTGTCTTTCCTTATTGTAACTCTCCATCAGCCCCTCATTTAACTGCTGTTTTACCCAAAGGTTTTGACAGCCTGTTTTAGGACAGGAAGGATAATACAATACTTTTTAATTGTCACCCAATCTAAAATTAGCCCTTTCTTCTGTGGCTAATGAGCCATCGCGCAGTCCTTTGGGGACGATGGTTTGAGCGTGGCCAGTTACATCTCCTCATCCTCATGGCCATGCTGGATCTCCTGCTGCTTTTCCATGTCCTGATGGGTCTGGCACATGACCCGACCCCCCGCAGCAGCGGATGCTCTCTGCTCGAACCCCTCCTTTCCTCCACCAGCCCCCCTCGCACGGGAAGAGCAATCAATGGGTAAAGGTTTTTGCAGCTTTGCAAATTCTCCTCCCATGAAAGAGAACGGCTGAGAGAAACAACCTCGGTACAAAAATACTGCTTGGAAATAAATTTGTGAGAATATATTTCTGCCGTGACAGGTACGGGGAGCCGGACTAAGCAGGCAGGCGGCTCATAGGTCATTACGAGTTCAAATTAGTTACCAGGGGGATGCAAAGGGAGCCGGAGATGGATGTATTGTAAGAAGGTTTTCTGGAGAGGATTTGAGCAATTTCAACCAGCTGCCATGGTTGGGATTGGCTTGAAAGTTTCCTAATGAATTTCTTTGTCAGGAGGAAATTGGGCTGTTGAGTGGAGGAACGCACAGAATAGAAAAGCAAGCTCTTTCTGTTGAAAATCCACTAGTGAAAAATCCAAATAAAGCTAAAATTCCTTAACCTTTTGGCGCAGATCCCCTGGAAGCTGTAGTTTGCCATCTTTGTGTCCATAATTATCCTCGGGCACTCGAGGCAGCAGCGGGCGCATCCCTGCTCTGCAGAGGAGCGGTGTGGCGCGGGGGCAGAGACCTGTCCCAGCTCAGTGCAGCAGTGTGGAGGGAGTTGGGTCTGGAAACCACTGCCGTGCCGGGATGTGCAGGAGCACAGCCTGGGCTTTCCTTCGCGTGGGGCATCCCCACGACCTTTATCCCTGGGCTAACAGACCCATGACACACAGGTACCCAGGCGGCAGCATCCCCGAGCTGAGGGCTCACGGCCCCCAGGCGCTGTGCTGCAGCGCTCAGCTCGCTGCCAAAAAGCCACGTGTCCCCAAGGAAATTTTGGAGAGCAATTTCTCGGTATAAATTTTCCAGCGGTTTGCAATCAGCGGTAGGCAGAAGCCTTTGCCCTGCACGCTGGCCCGGTGGGGCCGGCGGGGAGGAGCACTCACAGATGCTGGACTGGTATCTGGAAAGGGTACGAACGCGGGGGAACACGGCTGTTTTTCTCCACTCTTATTTGCTGTACTGATTTAATTTGATTTTTTCCCCAGAGATTGGCGTCCCAACAGAGGAAATTTGGAGCAGCCTTGCAGGGATTCGCACCGTTCTCGGGAGCGTGACTTGGACTCATCAACAAGGTATATCCCCCAAAACTGAACGACAGTAGTGCTGCGGTTATCTCCGTTATGTGCGTAAATCTCCCAGTCTCGCAGGATAACGGTCCTCAGCCATTATCTGGCTTCTTGGTGTTGGGGTCCAAAACCTGCTGAACCTTTGGAAAGGGTCGTAGGGGCTTTGTGTGCTTTGGACTGAGACAGCAGTTGGTTAACGGAAGATCCCTCAGGAGTCTGAGATGCCTTTTGTATTTATTGTAGCTTTAGTGCTTTCGAATCACTTCGAAGGTCTAATTTTCCTACTTGTATCTCCACGATCCAAATTTAGCAGGGACAGGGTGATCACCAAATAGCCACGAGAGATGCCACGTGCCTAGCAATGGCTTTGTGTGTGGGTGCTCGCAGGGCAGGCGCTTGTGGTACCTCACTGGTACAAAGGACCCGTAAACCAGTTCAAGTAGTGCGATAATCTCTGTAGCTCGGTACAGAAAGTAACTGAGCAAAGGGTGAATCCAGACCCCTGCCCTGCTGGGGATGCCATTAGCGGGTGCGGGATTTGCTGCTGCGGTGGGAAGGTTGAGGTGGACCCCGCAATCCTGTGTCTGCGCCCATTTTGTTCCTTCTGTGCCGTGGGCGCTGACTCCGCCGCGCTCTGCCCTGAGCGGGTGTGATGCCTTTGATACCAGCTGGCACCTGGGCATAAAGGACAACATTTCTGTTGAAACGGACTGCCCGTGTCCTCCTCACCCGACAGCATTTCAAAGCTAGAGCAGAGTACCTCGTGCTGAAGCTGCCGGCGGCTGCGGGGTTACCCAGAACTGGGTGCCGCAGTGCTCCCTCTCTCAATTAGCCCGGTCGTTAAACCAAAGGCCGGGCAGTGCAGCCACCTACGAGCCGCAGAGCAGCGGGACGTGCAGCGGGATGCACAGGGACAGCGGGGGTTCGGCCGGTGGGGGCTGTGGCCAGCAAAGGGGTTTGCAGAGGAGCCGGCTACCACGGCTCTGCTGGCCGCAGGGGTCCTGCCAGGGCTGGGTCTACCCGCAACTGCTGGGGGACACGTTGTGCCTGTTCGACAACCCCCACAATATTTGCTGCCTGCGGTGGCTGCCCCATCGCCGGGGCGAGCAAGACGCAGAAGTGATGTGGTTTTCCTAATTCCCGCTAATTTTCAGGTGGGGATGGTGGTACCCAGCTTTTCACCTTGCCCCTCCGCTGAAGGAGCCATAACCTGTGGCCCTCATGACCCCGTGGCGGCATTCATTTGCCCCCGGTTTCCACTGGAGCGGGCACACGGCACTGCTGGAGATCTCCGCTGAGGGTACCGGGGCGGGGGGATGCTGCAGGAGGGTGAGGAGCAGCCGCGTACCCCAGGCACAACCTCGTCTCCGCATCCCGCTCGCCGGCCGCAGGCGCGGCGCGAAGGACTGCAGCAGGGCGTCGTTTTGCACGGAGCGGCCCCGCTGCAAGCGCAGGCAGGGTGGGTTCGTGTCAAGGAGCTGGCAGCTTGGAGAAGAAGTTTGTCCTTAGGATGCAGGAGCAGCCTGGAGGCTCCTCCTGACTCTTTTCCCCTGTAATGTGATGCTCTATGAATATTGTAAGAATGAATACAGTTATGCCCTGAAAAAAGAAAACTCATTTATTTATGAGGCTATTTGATTTCCTCTGAAACGCCTCATCTAGCAGCCCCCCTCCATTAGAAACCCTCTGAAGCTATGCAAGAAAAAGCCATATCTTATTATTTAAATTAATAAAGCAGCTGCAAATTTTTGCTTCATTTTAAAATATGACTACAGAAAATATCGTTCCATGGACCATTTTTCCTGTGGTTTTCTTCCTGAATATTCCTAATTATGGCCATAATTAATTTTAACGAGTCACCCACCATCAATTCCACAGTAATTTGTAAGTGTCCTGCAGCTGACTTAAAAAAAAAAAAAATTCAAAGCGATGCCCTCCTCCGGCTACCTCTTTAATGAAACCTGGGATTACTTAAGGAATTGGCACTTGGCCCCAGCGATGCAAAATTGCCTGGTCCTCTGTCAGAGCTGATGCTGTCCGCCCGTTGATGGATGGCATCATTCAGAGCTTTTATAGGCACAGCGAAAGAGGCCAATCTGTCCGGACTGATAAATCTAAATCTTTCACAATATTTCATAGTTCTACCAGACATATGTATGAAGCCGACATGATTCTTCATTTTCCCAGGGAAACAGCTCCTCCGAGGCCAATGGTCAATACCAAAGTCCTTGGACAAACTTTGGCCTCTGGGGAGGGAGGTTGGGAGGGTCTGCGAAAGAGGTTGGAGGGTCCAGGAGGGAGACTGGGAAGGTCTGGAGGGAGGTTGGGAAGGTCTGGAGGGAGGTTGGGAAGGTCTGGATGGAGGAGGTGGATGGAGAAAGGAGGAACAGTAAGTGCTGTGGAGTCTCCTCTCCATCTCCTGCACTGGGACAACAGCAGGTATCTCTACAAGAAGAGATTCCAGCTGCTTGTAGACACCCAAGAGGGTGGGAGCCCTCAGAGGGCACCTCAGACGAAACTTTGCCATGTTATTCTCAGAGAGGAAATTAGGTGAAACACCAAAGCCAACAGATTTTAAGAGCAGGGCTGGCAGGTGGGACAAAAGGGGAGGGAGGGAGGGACTGGTCTGCGAAGCAATCCCACATCTTCGCGAGGACGGTCGCAGAGGGAGAGCCCCCGTGACGGCACCCACCCCCCTGGTGCCGCTCTCTGCCGGGACTCGGGGTCACCGTTTGCTCGCCAGCAAGCGCAGCACGGGCTGGGCAGCGGCACGCTGCCTTCAATCATTTGTTTTAATGAAGAGCGTCGCTGATGTCCTCATTAGAGCCTCGCAGCTGAAAAGCGAGGGCCGGAGGCCAGCAAGCGGCTGCACGCTCCCATGGGGATTTGCTGCTGACATTTTGGAGCTAATCAGGCCTGCCGCCGCTAGCCAGGGCTTTGACACGGAAAATAAAAACCCAGGTAGCAACAAGATCCTCTGTATAGTGGCATGGCTGATGGCCAGGTCTCTCCTTTAATTCCTGTACGAATATATTACTGCTGTTCCCCCCCTTTGAATTGCCTTGGCTTCGCAAGTACGTCCGGAGCCGGTGTGGGTGGCCGTGGGGTTTGGGGTTGTGGCAGCAGAATTTGGGGTATGTTCACGTCTACTCCCACGAGTCCAAGCTTGGGCTATTGCAGCTGTATGCTGCTGCTGGGAAAATGAATTTTTCCCGCTGGGGTGTTGCTGTGATCCTCCTGCAGCGCATCCCCTTGTTTAGCTGCCCCGGCTGAGCTGGCCGTCCCCCCGGGGCTGGCCGCGGAAGCGGGGCTGTGCTGGTAGAGCCGCGCAGTGCTGCAGGAAGGTGAAGTTGGGAGGTGCGTAGAAAATCCTGATCTCTTACGGCAGCTATGCCAACCACCCTCGGAAAAGCACTTATCGCTGGGTCTTAATCTGCAGTAGCTACAAAAGGGATAATACGTCTGTCTGGGGAGCGCCGGGAGGCTTATCAGTGTTTATAAAGAGCAGCGTGGAGAGGGACAGGGTTCAGAAACCCTGAACCTGTCCCCAGCGTTCAAGGGACTGGCTTGAAAATTGTGAAAATATTGAAATACGATCTATTTTTTATTTCCCGGTCCTGCGCTGCTGACTGCACAGGTCATGTTTGCAGAGCACTGCGTGCAACCAGTGTTCCCGGCTGTTTCCAAACGATGTGCTGAGGTTTCTCTGCACCCCCGGCCAGTGTCCTGAGGAAACACCCACCTCTGCTCTTGGGCTATGCCTCTGATACAGGCACCTTGGGATGGCAACAGTCCCCAGAGGAGAAATACCCAGGTTAACATTAGGAAATCAGAAGTAAAAAGGAACCCAGAGCCATAATTTCGCTTTAAATGCTTAATTTCCATTGCATTTGATGGGCGTCAGAGGCCCAAGCAGACATCTCGGTGGCAGCGTGCTTGACTCCCGAGCGCGGGGAAGCGCGGGGAAGCGTGCGCATCAGCATCGCGAGCAAGGAAAGCGGGGAAGGGAATGTATTAAAAGCATTCAATTGACTGAAAAGCCCATGAGGATGTAAAAGACCTCGCTCTTTACATATGCAAGGTTTAGCGATGATAGCATGAAACCATGAAAAAAATGTTTCGTCTTTACTGCAACTGGAATTGGTGAAATACGGGCTGACCAGCAGCCACGGCAACCGTTTTATCCTGCAATTTACTGCTCTCGCTTCCAGCCTGGCCCCAAGAGCCCGGCTCCCTTTGTATCGTTTTTCTATTAGTGCGTTTTATTTGTGGCCGGGAGCTTTGTACTTGCAGAGCAAAACCCATCTTTGCTCCTAAACCATCCCGCCTGGGCACTGCTCCAAGCCCCGGCACGGGGGCCGGGGAGAGCTGCTGTACCCGGCTGGGTAGTGCCGGGCGGTGGCACCACTGGGGTTCTGCCCCGTTATAGAGCCAGGAGCGGGGTTTGAGCCATGGGAAGCTTTACGTTGCACAGCCATACCAAGAACAGGTCAAGGAGAGCAACTGGGTCCAGCGGTGCCTCAGTTTCCCCATCCTGTTCCCCCCACCAGGGCCATCGCAGGTTGAGGAGGGGTGCGAGAGGCTCGGAGACCCCATGCTCTGGCATGGCCACCCAGGAGGGACCCCGCCAGCCCAGCGGACCCTGGGGACCCCTGGGGCTGCCCACCAGAGCAAGGAGCAGTCCCGGCTTTTGGACAAGCTCAGTTTTCCAACAGACTCTGGTGAGATTTGCTGAAGGTACCAAACCTACCTCTAAGCATCGTTTTCCAGCCTCTGCCCAGCCGGGGTCTTCTGCGGTTTTCTCTGGCCTCATTCCCCCAGTCCCCAAAGAACAAACCCCATTGAAGTCGCCTTGTGCTGGGCTGAAGGCATTTAATCACTATCTCGGTGTGATGGAAATATGAGCTACTCCTCTGCCAGTCAGGACACGCTCTTCTTGCACGGATGAAGATGAGCAAGGAGCCATCCGAGCATGAAATAGTTGTCAGGCTTCCAGAGGGTCACAAGATATATGGATTATGAAGTAGACTCCCACAGATCTCAGATTATCAAATATAAAGACTGCAGGAGAAGATTGCTTCAACGTGTTAGGTGACAGGAGCGCTGTCCTGAATTCAGAGCTGGGGGTAAGCACCAGCCCAAGTGCTGGCTGAGTCCATGGGACTCTTCCTCATAAGTTTTGGGTTCACCCCAAATTTAGCCACCCCTGCACAAAGCTTCTTGGTCATCAGAATTATCTTGTGCCTGTTTCTATCTCCAGCTCACAGGAACGGGCAGGTTTTATGCCCGGTGTGCTATGTGGAGCAGAAGCCATCTAAAGGCTAGAGCACTTGAAGGACTGAAGATCAGGATTTGAGAGGACACTTCAGGCAGGTTGAACAGAAACTAATAGGATTAGCGGCATTAGGTTTGACATCGCTGGGAGCTGTCTCGTGTGTGCGGATCGAGTGCCTTTAGAAGAACAGGCAGTCGCCGGGGGGAAGCCCAGCAGCGTGACGGCAAACCCCGAGGGGCTGTCGGAGACGGGGACCCCCTGCACACGTGAGATCCAAGGGGATGGTTTTGCTGGCAGGAAGAGACTACTCTGCCCTTGAGCCTCCTCCCTAAGCCCCAGAGGTAGTGAGTAGCGATGCTGTCATGGTGTCAGTGCTCAGAGGCTGAGGAGGGCTG
Source organism: Pelecanoides urinatrix (assembly GCA_013400755.1). Lineage (NCBI taxonomy): Eukaryota > Metazoa > Chordata > Aves > Procellariiformes > Procellariidae > Pelecanoides > Pelecanoides urinatrix. The sequence continues at coordinate 1,241,020 of VZTQ01004600.1, read as the reverse complement.
AGGTGGGTTTTGTCACTGCACTTGGCTCCGAGCTGCGATGTGTAATGGCCTTTCACAGGCAACGGTTGCACTGTCCCTTTTTTCCAAGTTATAGGAGATGCAGTTGAGGGTCACCTCCCTGTTCCCATATCTCGGTGCCCCACGTGCATCGCCGGTGGCCGGGAGCATGGCCCTGGCCGTGAAAGCCATCGCTTGCTGGACCGCTCTCCACCAGCAGGAGCTGAGCCACTAACACAGATGATGCCTGTGAGATGCCAGGGCAGCAAGAGGAGGGCATGGGCTCGCTGACCCAGGAGGCCCCTTCCAGCCCAGAGTCCTATGTCCCTGCCGGCCAAATCCCAAGGTCACCCTCAGGCAGTCCCTGTGCCAGATTTAGGGGAAAGCGAGAAAAGGCTGTGTGTAAGCCAGCGGAGAGGTGCCAGCGTGCCTCCCTCTCCGTGTCTCTGCTCTGCCTCTGCCCCCTCTCCTTATTTCTCCAGCCCCCCCAGCTGCCCCTAAAACTTCACTGATATATCCTTACAGGTCCTGAACAAGACTGTTCGTTAAACCCAGCCCTAACAGGGACCACGGCTACACACCACCCTCCAGCTCGGTACACGACTGCTTATTCTTCGCTTTCACTGCCGCCCACCAGTTAATTCTTCCCCAATGCCCAGGCTCAGCCCAATTTGAATTAATTGCAAGAGTCAGACGTCAGCTGCTTTTATGTAACGCTCCTGTGTAATTCCATCTACTCGTTTGCGCTCCCCCACTAATTTATTCACTCCAGGTTTGTTTAAATCAGCCCAGCCTTGGGTTGGTTTGGTTTTTTTCCTTTCACAAAGTCTCTTTGTGAACCGTGTTCCTAATCCAAGGACTTGGCACTCCCCAGCTAGCCGGGGTGAGCGGGAGCAAGCCCCAGGGGACCGTAACAGCGGGGCGAGCGCCTTCGCGTGGGTTTCGCTGTGCTGAGCACTTCTCATGATTCGCCTTTTCCCCTAATTATTTCTATTATACCGTTTTCTTCTACTGCTTCAGCAAAGAGAGAATCTAGACTTCCGAAACAGACCTCCTTGCAGCATTAACATATATATATATATTTATATATATATATTAAGAATTTCTGGAGAACATCTGATCTTTACAGTAAGATGAAGAATGATCTTATATACTTATTGATTTCCAGGAGGTCCAATACTTAAAAAAACCAATCCTGCCGGGAATTGCCCTTCATCTCCTCTCCCCGGCTGGGCACCACTGTGCGCCGAGGGGTGCCGGGACGCGCCGGTGATGCAGGGCCGTGGCCCGTGGATGCACCAGCTTGCCAGCAGAGCAGCAATGGCTGCAAAGCACGCTGGCCCCGCTAACGAGCTGCCTGGTTTCACACGCTGAGAAGGGCCTACCTCTCTCTTATAGCACTCCTTCAAATAGAAAATGGCTCTTCATTTAGCTCTTGTGTTGACAGGGCTCAAATTAAGAGGCAATTCAGGCAGCTCTCAGAGCAAGAGATACACGCGAGTCCTTCTGAGGAGGCAGTGGGGCTTGTAGGGAATCCAGTACCCCAAATTCCTGCAGAACTTAGTGGATAATTACCTTGGGCTTCATCTTCACATCACAGTTAACCCTGTCTCATACCCGTGGCTTAATACAACCCCACCTGCAAGAAACCTCCTGAGCAGCGTTGGACATGGGTTATCCATCACAACGTCGAAATAGCCTCAGAGCGGGTCTTGCAATACCTGGGCCCTGCAAGAAGAGCTATGGAGATATTAGGACCAAAAAATCATCTCATTTGCTTATCGATTTCCAGTAAAATCTAATAATTAGAAAAATAGTCCTGCCGGCTTGTGTGTGCCATGCTTACAAAGGAAGGAGGCAAAATCATTCAGAGGATGACAGCGCTTCGATACTCGCCCTGTAATTTCTCTGGGCAGACAGACAAGTCTCCCTGCAGCGGGCATTAGTCTGTGTCTCGAGGGAGAGAGCGCAGAGCATCAGCGCCAGGAGCCCGGGGCACCCCCGGAGCACGCGCAGGGCCGGGAAAGGACTTTGTGAAGATAGGACTGCCACAGACGGGACCACGAGGCCAGCGCTGTGGCGTGGGCACCAGTCCCCTGGGCTAGCTGCCGTGACGTTACAAGCCTATACCCGAGCCTGCCAGCATCACCCACAGCTCCCGTTTGCACTGGTGGGGAGATGCTGCCATGAAAATAGCGGGTGCTGCATCCTCGAGGGTGTAGGGGGAGGCTGGTCCTGCTGTGAAAGGACTGTCCCCGCAGCCAGTGCCAGCCCAGCGGCGAAGGTGACGCTGTCGAGGACCAGATGTTCCTCCTATGTGAATAAACAGAATATCTTGCTCTCTGCAGATTCCTAATACAGAGCCTTCTACCCCTCTGTAAATAGCACACTTAAATAGCAGTTTATCAAAAACAAGTCTTGGGGAATTATCTGAAATCAGCCTGCGTGATGAAAGGCATGTGAGCCGGAGGGCCGCATCCTGCACAGGAGTCTAAGAGCTGAAAAATAGCAGCAGCATTGAAGTCAAAACATATTTGCAGCACTTTGCTGTTGTTCTGCTACCCAGACTCTGAGCAAAACACCCCTGAGCCCCTGACATTACAGTGCCGAGCACAGTAATGGGCTGTAACCTGCAGCTTTGCACACTTTGCACGTGATCGACAAAGTAATCAGGAGGTTTTAGCAAGCAAGCTGATATTTTACCTTTGGAAAATCAAACTTTGAAACATTCTGATCCCAAACAGCTCATCGTTTGCTTTCTTTCTGCTTCCCAACCTTGCTTGCCCCTTTCTGCTGAACTGCACTCCCTTTCCTCGTGGCTGCTCTGTTGACCTGTTGGCTCCTCTATGTCTAAGAAAGCTAAGGAAGCGTTAACTGCTGGGGTGCATTGCACTCGCCGGAGATTTCAGGAATCTCCCGGAGCTGGCGCCCCAGCACGGGCCCGCAGGAAGCGCAGGGCTCCATGCAGCGAGCGTTAGCCCAGGCAGGGCAGTCATCACCGCCTCCAGCGATGATGGGCACCGTCCACCGTCCAGAAACCATCCGTCCTGTTTGGTAAGGAGGGCAAAGAGATGAAGCATCATGGCTAAATAACGGACAGACGGGTTCCCAGTCCCCAGCTGCTGACCATTCCCATGGTGGCTTCTCGCTGCGGGACGAGGACCACATCTCGTTCAGCACATGCCATGCTCAGCCCCAGCCAGCGGTCCCCAGCGCCTCAAGGCTCACCTTGTGTCCTCGGTATTTATCAGAGAAGCAATAACTGGGGAAGGAACTGGGAGGAGGCTCTGCCCGGCGGCCAGGCGTGCTGCAGGGTAGGAGCACAGTCATTTCTGCTCTGCGCGCAGAAAACTCCGGGGAAGGGAGGCTGCTCTCCTTTCGGCTCAAGTTAACTCTTGTGTGGGTCAGGAGCGATAACTTCATCTTGCCAAGTCTCACCGATTAGCATTCTGCTCCAGTCTGGGTTTCATAAGCTGGTCTGACTTCGTAAGATAAAAAAGTAATAACACTGCCCTCTATTATTTATTAGCAGCCTTTATGTCTCCCGGCAAAAAAAGTCCTTCCTCCTCCCTGGCTTCCTTGCTGGATTGCTCCAAAAGAGGCACGATGCTGTCGCTCCACAGGCCCCGTCACCCAGAATTTCACAAGGCTCCAGAAAACCTGTCTCATGGCTCAGGAGTTATATTCCAGACATGACAGGTGCTCGTTCGGCTCCTGGCCTGCCTTCCCAGATGCCCGGGGTGGCCTCGTGCTCGGCTGCAGGCAGGGACAATTCCCCGCACCCGGCATGGCAACCGGGGTACGGCTGGGTGGGGTCCCTACGAGAGCACTTGCCTTTTGCCCTGCTTTCAGGGCTATTAAGCTCTTGCATTTAAAATTATTTTGCCTCCGAACTCTAAAATGACTGCTCCAAACGAAGCACGTGTTTGTTGTTCGACCTGGGCTGCACGGGTATCTCAGATGAAGCTGGCTGCTGGATCCGTGCTGGATCCTTTGGGGTCCTGTGGATGTTTTTTGAGTAGATAGGAATCATAGAATCACAGAATCATTAAGGTTGGAAAAGACCTCTAAGATCATCGAGTCCAACCGTCAACCCAACCCCCCCCATGCCCACTAAACCATGTCCCCAAGCGCCTCATCTACACGTCTTTTAAATCCCTCCAGGGATGGGGACTCCACCACTGCCCTGGGCAGCCTGTGCCAAGGCCTGACCACTCTTTCAGTAAAGAAATTTTCCTAATGTCCAGCCTAAACCTCCCCTGGCACAACTTGAGGCCGTTTCCTCTCGTCCCATCGCTGTTACTTGGGAGAAGAGACCGACCCCCCCTCGCTCCAACCTCCCTTCAGGCAGTTGCAGAGCGCGATGAGGTCTCCCCTCAGCCTCCTCTTCTCCAGGCTGAACACCCCCAGTTCCCTCAGCCGCTCCCCATCAGACTTGTGCTCCAGGCCCTTCCCCAGCTCCGTTGCCCTTCTCTGGACACGCTCCAGCCCCTCCATGTCCTTCTTGTCGTGAGGGGCCCAAAACTGAACCCAGGATTCGAGGTGCGGCCTCCCCAGTGCCCAGTACAGGGGCACGATCCCCTCCCTGCTCCTGCTGGCCACACCAGTGCTGATACAGGCCAGGATGCCGTTGGCCTTCTTGGCCACCTGGGCACGCTGCCCGGGAGTCCCTGGTGTCCTGGCCAAGTTTCCCCGGGGTGTTTGCCCCGCCTGGGAGCGGTGCACAGTGTCCCCCTCTCTGCCCTCAGCCCGGGCGCGGGGGTCTCGAGCTGCCCGGGGCGGCACTGGCGTCCCTGCGTTGCCTATGGTTTGTGTTGACTGTATTGACTGAATTAATGATAGCTAAGGTTCAATATTGAAATTACTCAGAACTCCGGATAGCCAAGCTGAATCAATTAGTTTATTAGTGAGCGCCAAAGCCAGCTGAATAGCGAAGGGATGCTGCACCCTCGGAGAGGAGGCAGGGCAGCCAGCCTTCGTCAGAGATCGGCCCCGCGATGCACATTTAAAGCAATCCTTGCGGTTTTGCCCAACGCCATATCTTTGTTTATATACCAAAATACCCCAAACCTGGCAAGCACATAATTTAACCTCTGCTGTTTGCTGAGGCTGAGCTGGCTCCTCGGACAGCCCTGCAGCAGCACCAGCATCCTCACGTACGGCAGTGCACCGGGGGGGCCGTGGAACTCAAACAGAAGGGAGGCCTTGATGTCTGTGACTCACACATATGATATTTCTAAGCCCCAAATATGGATGTGAATAACAGCAATAAAAATATATCACTAATACAAAGATGTAGGACTTGGGCCAATGTATGGATATGCTCCGTTGGCATGCTCCATCAAGCATCCTGGGATTTCTGTCAAGGAAAGCCTCTCTCTAACATGTGAACGCTATATTCGTCTTGCTTACTGCAGTGTACCTTGGCCATGGCACCGGGAATTAAACGACTGTTTCCAATTCTCTTCAACTCCAGGTATGTCTCTGCCAGGAGGTATCAGGTAGGTGTTTGGCTCTGCTGGCAGTGTGCTTGGTGCACAGCCCATAGGTGTGCTAAATCCACCGGCTTTAAACTCCATCGCCTTTTCACCTTCACTGCTCTGGCTGTAGAAACAGCAGCACCCTTGCACGTGCCAGTGTCCAACTGGAGATTTACTGGGTTTTTGCTGGAGAAGCACCTGCAGGGTTGGCTTTGCTGGGGGGTAGCTGGCTCCTCACAGGTGGCAGGGGGTGGAATTGCTATAGCAATCGTCACCTGGGAAACAGAGAGGTATAGAAATGTCAGAGCAGCAGTATTCTCTCACATTTCTTGAGTAGGTTGGCTCGGTTTGGCATCCTGGCATGGACACCCAGAGTAGAGCCCAAAAGCAGCCCCGTCTCCATGCCCCATCCTTGCAGTTGGCCATGGCACATGGATGGCACAAGCCACCCGGCAGTAGATGGCCACCATGGCCCATCAGATGTCTCTTGTAGGCGTAGAAGAGGCTCAGGACCAAATGGGATGGGCTGTGCCCAAGGGAAAAGATCCCAAAATGGAGAAGGCTGAGCCCCGCTGAGGTCAAGACTTCAGCTCCCGTCCAAGCAGAGCCTCCTGCTTTGGACCAAAAAGCCTTTTCCTCCTCCTGAAACCTCCAGGACCAGAAATTTCCCAACCTGCACGGGATCTGCTCCTAAGCTGTCTTGCTTAAATAAGATCTTCACAGGGATGCTCTTTGGATCCTTGCAGTTTTATTTATTTAGTTGGTTTACTTTAAGATTAATCAGAAATGGGGAAAGAGCCAGACACACAAAAGAGGCTCTAAATAATTCTGAGTGATTGAGAGCACCATGATTAATGGGATCTGCTGATGCCATTCGGGTGGAAGCAGCCTTCTGAAAAATAGATTTATGTTGAATGGAAAAATACAATAATGTCATTCACAACAGGAGAAAACATGCGGTGGAAGAACCTGCCTTGAACGGTCGTCACATATAATTCAGGCTCACAATGAACAAAACTTAACTTCTCTAAGCTTTGTGTGTCCTGATTCTAAATTCATTCGTTATATTTGATTATCTTCAGTCGTCCCCAGGTGTAATATATTATTTCTTACAGAATTCACCATGCTTCATATCAGGCATGTTTTAATATTTCATACAGTTCATTAAATAACACATTCCGTTCAGCTCACAATGCCTTATTCATAATCCCATATGCATCCCTGTGAAACCACAGAGAAACAACAAAAAATTGATGTATGGAGAAATGGGAGAGCAAAGTGAAATGGTTCTGTAAAAGGACCCTTTGCAACACCAGCAATTAAAGGGAGCTTTGCAAAAGGAGAGGGAGAGAAGATGCTCCTGGGTCCCTGTCTGCTGCGTGGGCAGGAGAAGCAGCGATGGGAAGCGCGGCCGCAGGGCAGAGGATGTCTGGACTTTCCTTTTGGTCTAGTCACGCTGAGCAGCTTACGCTTCCTCCCTCCTTCCGCGCTCCAGGCGTGAAACGGAGGGAGCTGCCTCTCGTCTCGTGCTGACCTCGCAGATTTGGTTAACGCAGTAAATACGTATTGCCCTCTCGCTGGAAGCAAGCTGGGAGGATGGTGAACTGATATCCAAGCTTGCTCTGGGGACGTGGCCGGCGAAGGCTTTTTACAGGCTCTGGGTGGTTTTAGGCGCTTGATTTTGGTTTGGGGTAACGGACTGAACCGACCTGAGCGAGCCACACCGCCGCAAGGCACTGTCTGCCTTCATCAACACGCCGGGCCTGCATCCCGCTTCCAGGAACTTCAGCTCGAGGGCAGCTCGTCCACAGCTTCGCGCCGGGAGCGCGTTATTGCACAGCACCCGTTGCAATACAGGGTGCACAGGCGGCCCCCGCGGAGGCGGCGGGAGCAGGACCATCGGCTGCGCCGATGCAAGGTTTTGCTTGGTGGCTTGCTCTCTAAAGCTCACGTGTGGACCAACCTGAAACAGCAAAGCAAATTGTAAAGGCTTTCTCGCAGGCTTCCACGCAGTGAGTAGCATCTTCTCCTAAAGGCGGCTTCCTTGATTTCAAGGCGGGACTTTGACAGGAGGAGACCAAGGGGAAATCATTCACTCCAAGCACAAGAAACTTTATTTGGCAGGAAGTTAAAAATATCCAGCAGTGGGTGGAAATTCCTTCCCTGCTCCAGAACATGGCAAAATACTGCAAATAGCTCCAAGGAGGGTGAATCTAAGCATTGCATCCACAAGGACACTGTGTGATGGGCGAAGGCTAGTGTGCGGTGGAGTCTATTATTTCTTCATGTGATTAAAATTAATAATTTATACGGGGACGAAGTGACTTCCTTGTAATTTTTTGTGAGCTGTGATTCCTCCTCGGCAGCACCGGGGATGCCGGAGGAGACCCAAGGAAGAAATAATGGGAATGGATGAAGATGCCCCTGTGAAGGGCAGAGCGAGAAGCCCTTGTCCTCCTCCTACGTGCAGCGTCCTCTGCCCCATGAAGGTACGAGCTCCGTGCTGGGATCAGACAGTCGCCCCAGCAATAAATATCTCTAGCTAAACCATGCATACCAAATGAAGACATACATTATACCCAGTCCTCAAGAGCTGCAAATATCATCCACTGTTCCCTACCAGGATTGTTCTGTCCTTGTCAGGAGGAGCCTGAGGAGTGCCTGAGCTTAGAAAGGAGGACCTCAGGGGATGCATCATTCAAAGGCCGGGAAACAGCAGCACACCAGGTTGGGACTGTCCGTGCCGCTCATCGGTGTATGTTCTTGGGCATGTCTCTCCACTCCTGCATCTCTTTTTTTTCCTCCAAGACCTTCTTTCTCTATTTATGCACAAGCGTCAAGGTGAGGATGGCCTCGTTCATTGTGTCGCACCCAGCAGAAGGGGAGCCAGACTCCACGGAGGCCTCCGGTTGCCGCTCCCTTCAGTCCTTCCCGATGGCAACACGCCAACCTGCCAGCAGCAGCAAAGCTGAATCCTGCAAAAATGCTGGTTTTGATCTGTTTGCTTATATACATGTTCACGCTCAATTTTTTTTTCTCCCTTTGCAAAGGGAACCTGTGTTCACTGATAACGCAGAAATAGTCTGGAGTGGCTGCAGTTAGACATCAGAGTCTGTCTGCAAAAAGCTCGCCAGCCCCCCAGCTAGAAGCACAGAGACAACATCACGCAACGGAGCCGGCCAGTTGCAGATAACTGTTAGCAGAAGCAACAGTTTTGTTAACATCTCACTGGCCCAAATCCGCTCCTGGCTCCCTCCTGGTGCTCCATCTGCCACAACGGCGGTGGTTTCGCTCTGCATTGACGCACTCCCACGAGCTGCTGCTTCGGGGCGGCTCGCCAGCGCGCTGGCAGGAGCGGTGCAAGGTGCCGCGCACGTACGAGCCGGGCAGACGCGGTGGCCCCAGCGGCACGGATGCAGGTAATGCTCTTCGCCCGTGCCACCCCGGCTGGTGACAAGGCCCCAGGGTGCATCCTACGTGTCCTTGTTCTCGTTAGTGCCGCTTTGCACAAGTGTTTCCTTTGCACAAGTGTTTCCTTGCTCTCGACATTCTGTCTTTCTGCATGTCTCCCTCTCTTTTCAGCCATTTGTTGCCCTGATCCCAAATGCCAGAAGGTGTTTGGTGTTGGGTCTCATCCCCCGCCTCTATAAAGATGAAAACTTCCACCCGTTGTCTGGCAAACCAAGAGTTAGGGCTGGGAAGAGGAATTTGGACTTGAGAATTTCGAACGGTGGCAGATGGGTTTAGCTCCAAACTCTCTTGCTTTTTTTTTTTCTATTCCAGCACAATAATCCTGCCTCCATCAGTGGGCTGGATTTTCTGCCTTTTTTCCTTTTCCTCCTCCCACCAGATTTGCTAGTACAGAAGAATTACAAGAACAGAAGGTGAAGCTAGATCTTCCTCCTTTATTTTTGTTTTATTTTTTTTGGCATCCGTCCCTTGCTCTTTTGCCAAGCTGCTCCAACTCCTCTTCCCCAGCGCCCACGCTGCCTGCCCAGCCTGCCCAGCGTGGGGGACGCGCGGTGCCCATCAGCTCCTCCGCGGCAAGAGGAGGGGGTGGCAGAAATACCAACCCGAAACCCAGGGGAAGCACCTGTGTGGGCTTGAATCCCCCTCTGCTGAGGAGCCGCTGAGTCAGGGGCTGAGCCGTGGCCACCGGCTGTCTCCCAGCAGGTGGGAAAGGTTTGTCATCATGGGAGGAAGACCATGGTGGAGCTCCAGCCTTGGACCTCCCCATCTGCATCCTCATTCCCTGCCCAAAAGCCATTCAGCATGTTTAATCATCCTTCCCACCTTTCTTCAAAGCCTTCCCAGCTTGATTACATCCCTTTTCACCTGTGCAGTGTTCAACATGTAGGTGTACAGGGGATTTATACAGCAACAGCGTGATTTTTTCTGTTTTGCTCTCTGTTCTCTCTGAGTAATCCCTGACGTTCAAGATGCTTTTCTTTTTTTTTTTATCTCTGCTGAGCAATGAGCTGATGTTTTTGGAGAACTATGTATTATAACCCTGAGATCTTGTTCCTGAGACTTAATAGTCAGCTGAGAGCCCAGCATTTTACTTCTGAAGCTGGGAATGGTTTCTCCCACGTGCACCGCTATTTATCCACACTGAATTTCTCCTGTCATTTTCTTGGCCAGTCAATCATCACAAGGTCCTTCTGCAATTCCTCAGTCAGCCCTTGTCCTTAACATCCTAAATAATTTGGGATCATCAACAAAAGCTGTCCTTTCACTCTCCACTCCCTTCCTCTTCTGTTCCACTGAGCCTCCACGTAGAGTCTAGGAGAAATTTTGGGGAAACCCGTGGACCCACGGGAAAACCATGATCCATGGAAGGGGATGGGAGAGAAGAGCCCCTGCGGCTGCCCATGGTGGGCATCAAGCATCTGGGAGCAGTGGGGATGGGCTCCAGGCAATCCAAGCAACAGACATCTGCAGGGACAACTTGTTTTGGTGCATTGCCCCCAAGATTTACCGGGAAATGGGATTGAAGGGCCTTTAATGACCATAAGGAGTGAAAACTTCCAGAGGAGGAATGACCGTGGTTTCCCTGCATGAGCAGATGCCCAGCAGAATCGATACTCTGCAGGGAATTGTTCCAGAAGGTGGATGGAATAAAGGGATTCACAGTATTAAAAAAAATAAAATAAAAAGAGAGACATCAGAGCTCCTGGAAGCTGTTCAGTTGGCATCATGAGGTCTGCGAATAACAGATGCCCAAGGGAACTAATGTTTTAAGCCAAAGCAATTTGGGTAACAGGACAGGCTGGGGGGAAAAATCCCACAGTGCCAAATTTTGGATTATGCTGCACATCAATGCTAAAAAAGACGACACACATGTTGCGAATGTACAGCTGAGGAACACACTTTATAAGCATATTCCTAATGTGGCACGTGGTCTGCTTGTTCTTATTATTGATAATAACTAACTATAGCTTCTGCTTTAGCTCTTCCTCCTGCTCTTCCCCATTCGACTGAGGGATTTAACAGGCCAGTGAAAATAATGTGATCCAGGTTCTGCTAAACAGCTTAAAAAACTTCCAGGTGAACATATTGGCTATTTTGAGGGTCTGCCTTGAACTCGCAAGGCTTACGTTGCAGAACAGTTGTGTCCAGGGTGGGATGAACTCATTTGTTTCCTATATTGGCATCCAAAAGGGAGGGCCAGAGAAGCGTCTTCCATCGAGGAAGCCTAGGCATTGGCTTTATTTGATCAATAAGGCTGTGTGGCAAGAACGGCAGGATTCAATCTGCCCAGAAGTACTTCTCTTAAAAATGTCAGCTGATCCTTTGAGCCCCACAGAACTGAGAGTGTGTGTTTTCCTTCCGCAAACTGAAATCAAACCTCTCCATTCCCCTTTGTCCCCACTAATAAGCCCAGAGGAATCACTGGGAACATGGTGATAAATCACCTCTTCTCTGGGGGGGAGGAAGAAATGCTCTTCCTCTTCCTCCCCGCCAAATCCAGCCTCTGTGCTCTCCGCGTTTCTGTCCACGTGAAATGACGAGGGGCACGTCGCTGCTCCGACAGCCCGTGTCAGCAGGGCCAGCAGAGCAGCCCTGGACAAAAAATGGGGGAGTTTTGTACATCTGGGCATCCCCTTGCGTTGCGTCCGCTGGGAGCAAAGCAGTATGAAATGACTGACACCTGCCAGCGTGTCCCGTGACCCTTTATGACCGTGTTGGTCTCATCCAAGTGCAACATTGTCTTGCGTGGATAGTAATATCCTTGGTGACCTTTCTGCGTCTGACCCCAATTCTATCTGGAACTTGTAAAAATTTATTTTATTAAAGTTTTGGGGGAGGTTTATCAGGCTGGTAAAGGACTCCATCCGCATCTGAATTTCATGCCCCAGCCCTGGGGGACCTGGGAGATGGCTGCCTGAGATGCAGACCGGCTGTCACCGCCGGGAAAGCCCACGTCAGTCCCCTGGCCAGTGGGCTGTGCCTCCCCCGAGAGCTGCTCTAGCAGCGTTCCCCAGGGAGATCCGGCGCTGGAGCCGGCTGCTCCTCCTCGCTGACGAGCTGTCCGCAGCCAGGTCTCGGTGCAAACCACTCCTTGGGGGTTCCCAGCCTCGTCGCTGCCGGTTGTGTCCTCGGGTTACCAATACCGGCGGTTCTTGTAACTCATGTGGCGTTTCTCCTGGAGCTTTCACACATGAACATCTCCCTTCTTTCCACGTTCACAGCAGTCCCCATCTGCTACAGATCTCTGCAGCATCAGAGGCTGGATCAGTGGGCCGAGGCCAATGGATGAGGTTCAACAAGGCCAAGTGCCGGGTCCTGCCCTTGGGCCACAACAACCCCAGGCAACGCTCCAGGCTTGGGGAAGAGCGGCTGGAAAGTGCCCAGAGGAGAAGGACCTGGGGGTGCTGGGTGACAGCGGCTGAACACGAGCCGGCAGCGTGCCCAGGTGGCCAAGAAGGCCAACGGCATCCTGGCCTGTATCAGCACTGGTGTGGCCAGCAGGAGCAGGGAGGGGATCGTGCCCCTGTACTGGGCACTGGGGAGGCCGCACCTCGAATCCTGGGTTCAGTTTTGGGCCCCTCACGACAAGAAGGACATGGAGGGGCTGGAGCGTGTCCAGAGAAGGGCAACGGAGCTGGGGAAGGGCCTGGAGCACAAGTCTGATGGGGAGCGGCTGAGGGAACTGGGGGTGTTCAGCCTGGAGAAGAGGAGGCTGAGGGGAGACCTCATCGCGCTCTGCAACTGCCTGAAGGGAGGTTGGAGCGAGGGGGGGTCAGTCTCTTCTCCCAAGTAACAGCGATAGGATGAGAGGAAACGGCCTCAAGTTGTGCCAGGGGAGGTTTAGGCTGGACATGAGGAGAAATTTCTTTCCTGCAAGAGTGGTCAGGCCTTGGCACAGGCTGCCCAGGGCAGTGGTGGAGTCCCCATCCCTGGAGGGATTTAAAAGACGTGTAGATGAGGCGCTTGGGGACATGGTTTAGTGGGCATGGGGGGGTTGGGTTGATGGTTGGACTCGATGACCTTAGACGTCTTTTCCAACCTTAACGATTCTATGATTCTACGATCACAGACCCGGTACTCTGTTAGTGTCAGCCTTGAAGAGCAACAAAAAATCAGGTATCTCTGCATCTACCCCTTTCCTCTCGGAGCCCAGAGATGTGCTGGTGATTTGCAGACTAAACTGAAGGGGTTTGGTGGTTTTGGTCCCTAAGAGCTGATGCATGAGCCATCGGCTAGTGGGGTGGTGAGAGTGCCCTGAGGAGCAGCCCCTTGGCTGGCCGTGGGCAAGGTCTTGCAGGTAGGATGATGAGTTTCTGTGGGGACTGGCTTGGCCACGAGCTGTGGGGTTCCCATGGGATGGGGAGGAAAGGTTCCTAGGGGAAGATGGAGCAGAGCGATGGGGACAGAGCAGCTCCAAGCTGAGTGTCCATGGTGGATGGCAAAAACACCATCAGATTTCAGATTCTGCCCCAAATCCCCAGTTCCTCCATTTATTAGCACCCAATGGAGGACCCACCCTATCCACTTAACCAGGTGCCACGTTGGGCCACCTATCTCCACCGGTCACAGCCAGATGGGGCCGGACACCGCTCTCCAGAAGAGCAGCTCCTCCTGACACCGTAGGAAGGCAGCCTGGGCAGCCAGCTCATCCTTCTCCCCGGTACATCCCGGGAGGGAGCGAGGAGCCAGGCTGGAGCCGGGTGCCAAGCGGGGGCAGCGTGGGGGGACGGAAGCGCGGCTCACCCCCGTCCCCTGACTCACGGTGGGTCCCCGCGATGCCGCGCAGCGCAGCGTGACAGCTCGGCTGCCTGCGGTCGTCTATAGCAACTGAACCACCTTGGAAGGCTGCGCTGCCTGTGTGGGCTTGAAATTATGTGGTTGTTTTTGTTCCCTCTTGGAAAAAAAAGACAATCTGATTTGTATGTAACTCTGAATAAATTCCTTGTTAACCTTTACAGCCATCTGGAGGGAGAGTCACTCTCGCTGCAGAGCGCACCGTGGCTGTAGGAGGGAGCGATGCTTCTGCCGGCAGATTTCGCAGGAGCTGGCGTGGAGGGAGCTGGAGGCACCGCACCAGGCGGGAGCCCAGCGCCCCGACTCAGCCCGGGCAGAGGTGAGGGGTGGAGGATGTTGGGGTTCGGAGTGTCCTCGGGTTGTCAGAACCAGCTGGCATGTTGGTCTGCCCCATTCACTCCCAGCCCTGGGCACAGGGAATGGGAATAGCTTCTCACTGCATGTCTTAGGTAGGAACAGAGATGGAAAACCCCTTTCCGAGCAGCCCGGGGCTGACAGCATGCTGGGGGTCTCTATTTATGTTTGGGACATGCTGCGCCAATGGCACACTCCCCCGTGCCCCTAGCCCCGCTGAAGACCTGAGCTTTGGGGCTTGCATTTGGGGGTTGAGGGTTCAGGTCCACTCTGGGTACTCAGAGAGTCTCTCATGTCACATGGGAAGAGCTGGATCAGACCTGAAGGTCCATCCGATCCATCCACGGTCCCCAGGAGCATTATTCAGCTTGCCAAAGACATCTCCCTCCTTAGACTTCTCTGCCTTGGAGCAGTCCCCTGTAAGTCTGCTTTGAACCCACAGGGCATTCGCTCACCTCCGAGTGCTTCTTGCAGAGTCTCGTGTCTACTGGCACCGTGTCTGGCAGTTGTTACCCGCCACCCTTGCTATTCTATTGACTTTCTGGACTGACAAAACTGGAAAGTTCATCACCTCTCAGCTGCAACCACAGCATCCAGCCGGGTATTGACTTTCTGGGTGAGCCTGGTGCATCCAGACGAGAGGAAATGGCCTCAAGTTACACCAGGGGAGGTTTAGATTGGACATTAGAAGAAACTTCTTTACTGAAAGAGTGGTCAGGCCTTGGCACAGGCTGCCCCAGGCTGCCCAGGAGTCCCCATCCCTGGAGGTATTTAAAAGACGTGTAGATGAGGCGCCTGGGGACATGGTTTAGTGGGCATGGGGGGGTTGGGTTGACGGTTGGACTCGATGATCTTAGAGGTCTTTTCCAACCTTAATGATTCTATGATCCTATGATTCTGTGATCCCTTGCTAAGCGCGTTTGGTGCTGTCTCCTCCCGCAGTCGGCTCAGCAGCTGCATTTTCCCCCCGTGTAGGTGACAGCTCTTGAAATCCTTCGTGCAGATTCCTCCTGGCTGGTCTTGCACCCTGGGTGCAGCGTTGTCGCAGGGACACGGGGTGAACCAGCAGCTCCTAACCACGATGCTACAGCAGACGTCCCACAGGAACCACCAGTGTCTGGATGCAGACACTTGCTGGGCATTTCTATAGCTCCTAAAGCTTTCTTGGTTATCCACATCCAACTATGACAGGCAAGAGGAAAAGACTGCTCCTTCCTGGCATTTTGGGGTAGCGAGGGGCTGGAGGAGAGCAGAGGACCCTACGGAGGAAAGCTGCCCATGCCATCACTATGGGGGATTTCCAGCAGCTCCTCTGGGATGTATGTGCATTGGGTTGGATTCATGTCTGCCCAGAGACCTCAAAGCACTTCCCAAAGCAACACAGTCTCAATAACCCCCTTTAAAGAAGACCCCGAGGTGCAGGTCAGTGGGCACACGGGTCTGGGATCCTTGGTGTGGTGGCCCTTACCCTCAAGCAGGGTCCCTTGCCCCAGTACAGCATCTCACGCTTGGCTGCATCCCTGTCCAGTCCCCCGGCAGCGCTGCTCGGCAGGGAGGGATGAGCAGAGGGGAGAGGGGATGCTGGGCATCCATCCGCCTGCCGAAGTCAGCCCCGGGGCAGCCCAGACAATGGGATGAATTACAGTTCCCGCAGATGAGAAAGAGAAGGGGGAGCGATAGCCAAATAAACACAATGCAACTTTATTTCCTTTTAAAATTTATAAATATTTTGAAAACTTTCCAAAGGGAGGGAAAAAAGAGCGAGTTGCACATCAGTGACTCAATGCAGTGTCACTCTTCATTAAGAAGGAAATCAAATCATTACTGGAATTAATAAAGAAGAATCTCTTGGTTGACTAGGAGAGCGGGAGGGGGATGGACTTTAAATGGGTCGGATATGACAACGCCATGGCTGGTTTCCAGCTGACGATGCTGAGCTCTGTCTGAAGGTCTTAATTATAAGCAGCTCAAAAAAAGCCAATGAGAAAAGGAATTTACAACACAAAAGAAATAAATTAGATCTGGGATGCCTCTATACATATTTAATAGTTGGAATGCTGATGAAGAGGAATCTTTAATATTAGCTGCCACGATCCAGCTTTGCTCGCGGAGGGCTCTGGGGCGAGTGCCGTGCCCGGCCGCCGGCCGATTTGGCTGGTGGAGAGGATGCTGCCGTGCGTGCGGCTCTCGAGGCACAGCCGTCAGCCGCCAGCCAGAGAGGAGAAAAACATGATCTTTGGGTCTGGGAACTCAGCTGGAACAACGGAGGGATCGGGCGCCTCCTTGGAGCACTCTCCAAGCACGATGACTTGGCCCTCAGAGATGCTGAAGGTCAGCGAGATGCTCACTAAGAGCGTCTAAAGCCACGAGGCAGGGCACCCGAAAACCCTGGCTGAGTCCTCAGCTGCTGCGAAGCACAATGGATGGTTGCAACCCGCTTTCATTTTTAAGCCAGTCTCACTGAGTCCTCTCTGAACTCATTTAATTCATTTTGCCATCTTAGCTCTGATAACCGCAAAGATTATTTGCCTTTACCCCACGGCAAATTCTGACTCTCCTGAACCTTCTTCTCATTTATTGATCCCCCGCAACCTCCTGGGTAACCGTTTCTACTGTATCTTTTTAAAGCTTGGTTTAGATATTATCTCTCCTTGCTTCTGTTTGTGTTTGCATAGCGCATCCTCATTAATTAGGATGTCTTGTCGGACAGAGTGTAGTCTTCAGGGAGTTCCTCTAGTGATTTGTTTACAGATGTCAGGTTAGCAATAAATTGGGAGAAATAATTGACCTTTCCTGTAAGACTTTGCTAATCCTGTTTCTTCTTAACTGTTTCCAATTTTTAGTGTACTGCGGTGTTTTTCTTAATCAATTGTTCAGACTGTGAGAACATTAAGGGAGATGTGATCAGGAACACGTCGCAGTGATGCAATTTTAATGATTCATTCTCTGTTTCTCATTAATTCATTGCATTTCATGCTTCTTCAAGTGCTGACTTTGGAAGTTTTCAAGACTTTAGAGGGTGGGGGTTTTTTTAAACAATTACAGTAGCTGCCTTGGTATGAGTTGTGATGCTGTAGCAGGCTGAGGGCAGGATCCGCTCAGCGGGCACGAGGCGGGCGCAGAGCGAGGAGCTCGTCCCAGCCTCCAGAACCTGACGTTGTGCTGAAACAGATTCCAGCTAACGTGCAAGGAGAACAGTCAGCAGAACATTTCTATTAAAAACTGTTACTTTTAAACAAGTTAATTTCCCCCATGAATCAAGCCACTGTAAAGAGAAATCCCGACTGGCAGGCTAAGTATAATTGTGATACTCTCATTAGAAGTGCTCAGACCGCATTTTTTTTTTTTTTTAAAAAAAAAAGCGAAATTTTTGGAGTTAAATGTTTTTGGAAANGGGATGCTCTGCGTTATCATTGCGCCGGGTGGGAGATACCAGCAGTGTCCTCTGCCAGGAGCAGCGGGATGCGGAGGTGTGATGAATTGTCTGGTCCCACCACTCAAATCACCACCAGGGATGGGTGCATCCTGGGCGCAGCTTGTCCAGGAGCAGAAAGACACGTGCATCTAAATCATTTAGTCTTTTTAACCCAAGTATGTCCTCTGTGAGAAATACTTAAACAAAAAGCCAAGCTGGTGGAGTAAGATGCAGCATCTGCTATTCATCAGGTGGAAGGAGACTCGGGATGTTTAGTTTAGTATTAAAAAGTCATGTTTGTAATTAAAAAAACCCCAACCCTCCACGCATTTCAGGCAGTCTCTCGCCAAAGGCACTCTTCTCCCCTTGGGTTTTCACGCAAGCCTTGAGAAGACGAGCTGGTGGCTGAGCCTTTGTAGCCAGGAGATAAATCTAGTTTTCTTGCTCTCATTCAGGAGTTTTGGGCTTATGGGGCACAATTGTTTGAGCACTGCTCCCCAGAGCACAGCAGCATCGCCCGGCCAAGGACTGACGTGACCAGCGTGCAGAGCCCCTCGCTTCGGACTCACTTCCCAAAGCACCTCCTTAACTGGTCTGCACTGGACAGCAGTACAGGTCTGCGTGTCTGTTTGCAAACTCCCAGTCCATAGAAAGCCAGTCTCAAGGGGGCTGAGCAATCCCTCCAGCTATGGCTTCAGTCAGGTGCTCAGGGAGACAGATGCTCATCAGCTAATCTTGCTTTTCTGGGTCTTCTATTTTATTTTATTTTATTTTATTTTATTTTATTTTATTTTATTTTATTTTATTTTATTTTATTTTATTTTAATTTAATTTAATTTAATTTAATTTAATTTAATTTAATTTTTTTTGTTTTGTTTTATTTTATTCTCCCTTTTCCTTTTTCCCTTTTCCCTTTTTCTTTTCTTTCCCCTTTTCCCTTTTCCATTTTTTCCCCCTCTTCCCTCTTCCCTTTTCTCTTTCTGTTTTGAGACGTGCCTCCACCCCACGTAGCAGGGGCTTTCCCCGCAGCGTGGGGGCTCTGACGGCACCTCCGCGGTGGCTGTGCCCTGTCCCCAGGGGCAAGGCAGCCTCCCGGGAGATGGCAGCGCCGCTCTCCCAGCAGTCCTTGTACGCCAGCGATGGTTACCTCGTTCTGTCCTGGGAAAACCTCCTGATCTGGGAATATTTCTTGCCCGTTCAGGTCTGCTGTCACCGCGTACATTTGTGATAACACTCTCCCCCTCTGTCCAAAATCAGCGTGGGGAGGGATAGTCGGAGAGACACATCACTGCGTACGTACTCAGAGGGACAGATGGCATGATTGTCACAGAGGTTTATGCTCCTTAGGACAAAAAAAAAAGCTAACCATGNATTTTAATGATTCATTCTCTGTTTCTCATTAATTCATTGCATTTCATGCTTCTTCAAGTGCTGACTTTGGAAGTTTTCAAGACTTTAGAGGGTGGGGGTTTTTTTAAACAATTACAGTAGCTGCCTTGGTATGAGTTGTGATGCTGTAGCAGGCTGAGGGCAGGATCCGCTCAGCGGGCACGAGGCGGGCGCAGAGCGAGGAGCTCGTCCCAGCCTCCAGAACCTGACGTTGTGCTGAAACAGATTCCAGCTAACGTGCAAGGAGAACAGTCAGCAGAACATTTCTATTAAAAACTGTTACTTTTAAACAAGTTAATTTCCCCCATGAATCAAGCCACTGTAAAGAGAAATCCCGACTGGCAGGCTAAGTATAATTGTGATACTCTCATTAGAAGTGCTCAGACCGCATTTTTTTTTTTTTTTAACAGAAGAACGCGAACTTTTGGAAGTTAAATGTCTTGGAAGAGATCCAGCTTTTATTTTAAAGGAAATTATTCCATTGTTATATTGCATTTCAGGAATTATGAAAATGTTTCAGATTTTGAAAACAAAACCTGGAGAAATGGAACATTTCATTTCATGAAAACATGAAAATATTGGGGATTTTCCACGTCAATTATTTTAAGAGAGCGATAACATCCTTGTTAAACCAGCTGCACTAGCATCTAATGCTGCTACTGCAACTGCAAGTCCTTACTCCTGATCCTTGACAATTAGCAAAACAACAGTTAAGCATTCTGCAAGGAAATCCTTTCTCCAACTAATCCCCTAATTAGAAATTCAGAGATTGACTTAAACTTATCAGATACAGTCAATTCAATGCAAAACTGCCTCTCCTACCGATGGCGATAACCCACAGCCAAGAGGTTTCTGCTGCGGCGCGGGCAGACGTGACGGGAGATCAGCGCCAGGTAACCCGTACCCCTAATCTGCCTTTACGCAGGCTCTTATGTCACGTTAAAAACACTGTTAGACCCATCAGTTTATAAATCACACGTTCATTAGTACAAGCCGTTATCTTGTTTCACACGAAGCTGTCAATTTAAGGCAACATTGCAAATGAGGTGTTATCTCCCGGCTGTAATTGCCTTAGGGATGCTCTGCGTTATCATTGCGCCGGGTGGGAGATACCAGCAGTGTCCTCTGCCAGGAGCAGCGGGATGCGGAGGTGTGATGAATTGTCTGGTCCCACCACTCAAATCACCACCAGGGATGGGTGCATCCTGGGCGCAGCTTGTCCAGGAGCAGAAAGACACGTGCATCTAAATCATTTAGTCTTTTTAACCCAAGTATGTCCTCTGTGAGAAATACTTAAACAAAAAGCCAAGCTGGTGGAGTAAGATGCAGCATCTGCTATTCATCAGGTGGAAGGAGACTCGGGATGTTTAGTTTAGTATTAAAAAGTCATGTTTGTAATTAAAAAACCCCCAACCCTCCACGCATTTCAGGCAGTCTCTCGCCAAAGGCACTCTTCTCCCCTTGGGTTTTCACGCAAGCCTTGAGAAGACGAGCTGGTGGCTGAGCCTTTGTAGCCAGGAGATAAATCTAGTTTTCTTGCTCTCATTCAGGAGTTTTGGGCTTATGGGGCACAATTGTTTGAGCACTGCTCCCCAGAGCACAGCAGCATCGCCCGGCCAAGGACTGACGTGACCAGCGTGCAGAGCCCCTCGCTTCGGACTCACTTCCCAAAGCACCTCCTTAACTGGTCTGCACTGGACAGCAGTACAGGTCTGCGTGTCTGTTTGCAAACTCCCAGTCCATAGAAAGCCAGTCTCAAGGGGGCTGAGCAATCCCTCCAGCTATGGCTTCAGTCAGGTGCTCAGGGAGACAGATGCTCATCAGCTAATCTTGCTTTTCTGGGTCTTCTATTTTATTTTATTTTATTTTATTTTATTTTATTTTATTTTATTTTATTTTATTTTATTTTATTTTAATTTATTTTATTTTAATTTAATTTAATTTAATTTAATTTAATTTAATTTAATTTAATTTAATTTTTTTTTTTTAGTTTTATTTTATTCTCCCTTTTCCTTTTTCCCTTTTCCCTTTTTCTTTTCTTTCCCCTTTTCCCTTTTCCATTTTTTCCCCCTCTTCCCTCTTCCCTTTTCTCTTTCTGTTTTGAGACGTGCCTCCACCCCACGTAGCAGGGGCTTTCCCCGCAGCGTGGGGGCTCTGACGGCACCTCCGCGGTGGCTGTGCCCTGTCCCCAGGGGCAAGGCAGCCTCCCGGGAGATGGCAGCGCCGCTCTCCCAGCAGTCCTTGTACGCCAGCGATGGTTACCTCGTTCTGTCCTGGGAAAACCTCCTGATCTGGGAATATTTCTTGCCCGTTCAGGTCTGCTGTCACCGCGTACATTTGTGATAACACTCTCCCCCTCTGTCCAAAATCAGCGTGGGGAGGGATAGTCGGAGAGACACATCACTGCGTACGTACTCAGAGGGACAGATGGCATGATTGTCACAGAGGTTTATGCTCCTTAGGACAAAAAAAAAAGCTAACCATGTTTAAAATGAGGCCATTTCCAGCTGTCAGGACAATGGAGCGTGCCGGGAGGACTGCGAATGCCTCTGCCTTTCTTCAGCTGCTCACGACTTCGTCATCCTGCTCCCTTGCAGCAGGGACAAAACTCCTCCTCGCTGGCAAACAGCCTGGAAAAGATCTCCTGCTCCCTCCCCAATTAAAAAGTGTGCTCTCGCTCCCATCCAAGAGGGTGAGTTTTATTATAAACTAAAAACAGACCCATCTGGTTGGGTGGGTGGTTTTTTTTTTTCCCGAACTAATGGGTTTTGGTCTTTTTTCTCTTAATTTTAGGCTCAAAGAAATAAAAATTATTAAACTTTGGCACCAGTGAAGCCTACGACAAACTGTCCCTCACCAAGCAGTGGCATCTCGTCTGCTTTGGAGGTACAAAAGAAAAGGGTAATGAAACCCCAGTCCCACCTCTCCATCCCTTTCCCGGTGTCAGTTCTCACCCTTCCAAAGCGGCGTCGCGGTGAGCCGTCAGGTTCCCACGGGCTTTGCCGGGAGGAGCACGGCGGGAGCCGTCCCCCTTCGGTTTTGGGTTCATTCAGGGTTGTTTTTATACGTTTCTAGTTCACGCCTGTATATGGGTTACAGTCTCCCCTCTCCCATTGGTCTATGCGGTTAGTTGTGCCATGATTATTATGGTTTGTTTGAACTTCTCTCTGTGTGATATGAGTTCTTTAATGGAGGGGAAAATCATGCAATTGCACAAAGCTAAGCAAAACTTAAGCTAAAAGAAGTCAGTAATAACATAACTAAAATAAACCCAAAACGGCAGGATAGACAACAGACATCTGACTGCTTTACAGCTCGGAGAAGCTGCGCGAGTCATCTGATCCTAGAGAAAGCTGCAGTTATAGCAAAAGCTTCTTAAATAATTTTTGCAAAAATTATTAATGCTAAAATATGTTCAAAACCAGACAAGGCCTGAAAACTCCTGGAGGTGGTGTGGCTAATTCCTGAAGATGCTTGGCAACGCCAAACCGGCGGGGGCGCAGGGCTGCACTTCTCGGGGAGGCACAGTGAGGCATTTGCCATCGCCATGCAAGAGCAAGAAGCCCCAAGTAGGAGCATGGCAGAGCAGCAAAGGGGATCAGCCTCAAAACAAATAGAAATTAGAATATTTAATGGCAAAAGCCTTTATTCACAGGGCTGCACGCATCTTCCCTATATGTGCACCAATACATCTCAGGTCTCAGGTGCACCCAGCTGTTTTACTGCTTGGCAACTCCTTCATGATCTCACGGGCTCTACTCCTGCAGGATTATTCCCACGTCAGGACCTTAGTGCCTACTCGCCAGCCAAAAAAAGAGTTTCCAGGACTGTTGAGGAGGAGGATTTTGACTGAAGAAGGCCACTAAGCACTGCAAGTGGAGGGGTCGCTCCATCCATCCCTGGCTCCCCGGCAGGATTGACTGCGCTGTTACATGGTGGAGGACCGCGATCTCCGCGTAGATTTAACCGTCTGACAAATGGAGGACCCGAGTTAAGGTATCTGAGTTTAGAGCTTGTTTTATGAGATTGACCACATAATAAATCTAATAGTGCTGAGCTCAGCTGCCTTCCCCAAGCAACTGCAACTAATGACTACCTCCAGGATTGATACAAGTGCAGCACGGTGCGATGTCTGCGAGGCTGTAAAAACAGAAATCTGCAGATGTAAAAACTGCAGCGAGACGGCGGTGGGAGCCAGCTCTTTGCCAAGAACCGTTAGCAGACCTGGGAAAAGTGCCTGAAACTTTGGGGCATGCATGGCCAAATGGAGAGAGAGAGAGGAGGGTGAAAGTCAACGCTGGGCACGACGTAGCTTGTTTTTTCTGCTTCCTTAGAGCCCAGCAAAGTCTTGGGTTGACTCAGTAGTGTTTGGGGTGGATGTGGGGGAGGACAGCTCTGTCCTCGTGATGCCTGTGCTCCACAGCTCCTGCTCCCCAGCCCCATCTGAGAGATGATCTGAGCTTGACCTGCTTGTGGATCTTCTGCTGACTGGAAATAACTTTGTCTGCTGGCAGTGGTGGTGGTAGGAAATGTACTGAATGCCTCCCCTCTCAAAATATCAACAGGCCTTTGGGGGGATGTGTGTTGGGGCTGTTGGGGGGCGGCGAGTCCCGTGAGCAGTGTCTGGTATGCACATGGCAATGGGCACCGTCTGCATCCTGTAATTGGCTTTCAGTTGTTTTCCTCTTCCCCTGTCACTATTAGCATTTGTGGGATAACAGAATGAGAAAAAAATCAGGGAGTTTTCTGCTCTAATCCTGTCTCCGCTGCTGATCCCATGTGTGGGTTTGGACACCTTTCCGTTGCTTCTGTTCCCGCAAGCTTGCACACCCCCCGCAACCTGCAACATCTGCGGACATTTTGCAGACTAATGACATTACAGAAGCAATCAAACACCATGCTCCAGGGCTCACGTTAATCTCCTCTTCCCCCTCCGAGGAAAGCCTTGCACAGCTGCCACGTGCCCCGATGGAGACCTGCACTTCTCGGGAGCCAGGGTGGACCATTGCCCAAGACCGGACACCCACTGGGTAAACCAGTGCCCTCACCCAGCACGGCAGCGACCTCCTGAGCTGTAACGTTATGGAGAGTGAGGCCTGGCCAAAGGAACGGAGAATCTCTAGGGCAGAAACAAATTATGAAAACCCAGCTACCCTCCATGCACAAGCGGAGGGCACGGCAGGGCTCCTCCCTGCCTCGGGTACAGCTTCTTCATTAAGGAAAAGCAGCTAAAACTCATATAGTACCTATCAAGATACTATGATATCTATCTTCAAGATCTAACAGGCTTCCCCTTCCTTTTCCAATCTAAATTTGCTCATTTATTCAGCTTCTGAGTGCTGACAAAGCCTTGTGCCAGTTACTCATGTTGGAGGAGAACAAGTCCATCCAGCACTGCTAGTCCTCAGCCAGAAGCTCTGACCCCGCAGAAATAAGAGAACTTGTGCTTCTTTGATTTGCGCTGTGCCAGGCTGGGAGATGCTCTCGCCATCCCTCTGTGTCGTGAGCAGAAATAGTAATTGGACGGTTGGCAGGCAATCATCACGCATTTCACATTTTTAATAAGCGCTTGCAAGAGAAACGATCCGTTCATCTTCTCAAGCTCCCCGTGAGGACACATAAAGCTGTAGAAAGCCTGCAAGCGCCTTCAGCCAAATGCCCGAGCACTAACGCTGCAGGCAGCGGGCCTCCTTCGCTGGTGGGTTGGAGGAACCAAACCAAAACGGCACAGGGATCGGCTCGGTGCGGCATCCAGAAGCAAATACCAGGGTCAGCTCATCAGCTCTTGCCCACATAAACGTTAGTGAAGGGATGATTTTGGCAATTGTGTCTTAAAAAGGAAGATAATACCGGGTCTGTTTTTAAGAATAGTCAGCAATAATTGTATTAACAGAATAGGTTATGATGAATCCCTGATGATTTCCTAGAAGATGTGAAAATCCCCTGGTTATACTATTTTAGGGTCAATGGCATATTGGGTCTTCAGTGTTGAGAGTGTGTAGCTGCAAGGTATGTTCATTTTCTGTGGGCATGATAGGACCACTCCAGGGATGTGTCGGTTTAGCTATCAGAGAAGCACCATGATTTCAGAAGGTCCTTGATTACATCCACCTCAAAGCCAAGACCCTTTCCAGCTCCTCGTTCTCGTGTGCTTTGCTACCTTTGCAGGGCATCCCTGGCTGATGGGTGACCACAATGCCAGCTCCACGGCACGAGTTGAACTCTAAGCTACCATGACACTGAGAAAAAAGAATTTTTTTCCTAAGAGAATCATGTGTAACCTTTGAGAGGTGTCCTGGCTTTTGGATTGCATCTGCCCCTCCGTTCCCTGGTGTAATGGTGCATCACAATTAGATGCCGAAGACATAAGCAAAGCTGAAGTACGGAAGCAAAGCTGAACTCTGAATCAGGCAAAGTCATTCAGAGACAGCTTTTCTCCTGCCCTCTTGATTATACTACCTTCTCATCTTGATTATCCTCACAGCAAAAACGGAAAACAGGGCGCATTTGTATTACCCTGCCTCATCTCATGCACTGCACAGAGCTTTGGTAGAAGTGGCAAATGGGTCTTGTTTTTCTCATACACGGCTGGATCCGAGATTACCAGGAGCATCGCTGTGCATGGCTTCCTTCCCTCACCCGTTCTCCCAGCGTTTGTTTTTCTCTTAAGACTCACCCCAGCCCTTCGGTGAGCTTGTCCTGTTTGCCCAGGAGAGGACCAGAGAAGTGGGGTGGAAGAAGTGGTTCCAAACAGCGTGACCCGGAGAGGGAAATCCACCTGCCTCTGCCCCTGCCCCTTTCCTTCTCCTGCTGAGCTCCCTCTGAGCTGCTAAAGACCTGGCCACAAGTCCCTGGTATACCACAAGACCTCAAAACCAGCCTGGAAAAGCACTGAAAACCAGTATTACATCCATACGCACATATGCACAGCGCTGAGCGAACAAGGGATGTTCAGACTCAAGCCTAGTTTTATTTGCTTATAAATGGAGACAGTCATGGCTACGCTGCTTGAGGTGCTTCACGGCTTTTCCTTTAAAAACACGAAAAAGCACTTGAAAGAGAAGGGATGTGTCACCGGGGGCAGTGGTCTAGGAAACAAAAACCAGTTACAAATAATTTGGCGTTCCCCACCCATTCGGCTGCAGTTCCCTGGGGAAGGGAAGGCGTCTTTCTCCAGCAAAAATGCCCAGGACGACGGATAAGCGGTGGTGTTTTCTGAAATCCTTAGGCAGGAGCGATGGCAGGTAAAGCTGGTGGAACAGAGGGGATCTCCGCAGCGGAGCGCTGCTCTGAGAGCAGAGTGGGCTTCAGCTGCTCGCGCTGATGAAAATTAGCTTGCAAGGAAGCAACTGCAGCAAAGATGTGGCCACACGGACTCTGCAGTGCTCTGGCAAGGACAGCGTGTCTCCAGGGCGCTCGGAAGAGTTTCCATCTGATGTGCTAATGCTCAGCAAAGCCTCTGCGCTCCTCTTCCCTGCCGGTGGTATTCTGCTAGCGTAGCTCAGCAAGCACAGGGACCTAGCGTGCCTTGTCATCGGGTCTTTACTTGCCATGTAGGTACAGCCACGTACCTACCACCACACTTAAACAGGCACAAAACGTGCGTAGAGAGCAGCAGCAAGAAGCACTTCAAAGACTAGGTGGCCGATTTTGTTTGCTCGTGAAGTCTCAATGTCTATTTACCCCTTTTTGCTGGAATACGGTGGTCCTACACCTGCAGGAGTAATACATTGGCACAAAGGGACCCAAAAGCAATTTTTTTTTCTCATTGCACAAATCAAGAGTGACATAAAAATGCAGAAGGAGACAAAACACTGGGCAGTTCCCAAGATTTTGGGGTCGGTATTTTCGGAGGAGCCTCACGGAGCTGCAATGCCAGGCACTACTGGCACGTATCCCCCTGGGCACGCTTTAAAATCCTGGCCTTAAAACTCAGCTTGAACAAAGTGCTGCTGTTGGTACTTTTAGTAACAGCAATAAAGACTTTTTTTTTTTTATTGTTGTTTGATATAGGAATTTCACAGCGTGTCCCTATTGTTATTTCGAGGTCACTCCTCAGGTCCAGCTGCTGCAGCCGCAGTAAGTGCGGAGGCCAACGCCGAGCGTGTTCTGCACAGCCTGGGGATGGGCTGCAGCCGCCTATGCAAAGCTCTGCTGGAGCAGAGAAGGATGCTCAGATTCCCTTGACGTGGACGCCATGGAAGGAGGACTGAGCTCTTGGAAAAGAGCTACAAGACTTCATGCAGTGATTTCTTTAGCAGAGAGCCAGGAGCGTAGAGATGCATGGCAATACCTGTGCTCCCAGTCAGCCCCCCGTCCCCGCCATGCCCCCCGACCGCCCCGTGGTGGCACGGGGAGCTGACGGTGGCTTCGCAGCATCCATCCCACCCAGGCGTTCAGCAGCTTCACCGGAGGGGCCCTGGGCACCGCGTGAGCTGCTGTTTTAACATTCCTGAACATAAATCCTCCCTCTAATACACCGACAATGGATGCGCACGCTGTTCCTCTTGGAGCGCTGCAACGACGCCCATCTGCCGGGGTGGCACCGTGCCCACGGGGGTGTAACGCCAGTCACACGGCCGGGGTGCCAGCTAAACAAGCGCGGAGGGGAACAGCCTGCGCAACACGCAGAGCCAACAGATCCTCCTGTTTGCAAACAGTGCCAGCTCTGGGCAGCTGGCTTCACTGCGGAACGGGCATCTGGAGCGGCTCGCGGGCACTACCCACCGCTCCTCTGTCCGGTGGCCTCCCCGCCTGCGTTTCTGCACACGGGCGGTGAGCTGGGAAGGGAAAAATATGTTGTTCGCTTTTCAGACCCAGGGCAAATGCTAACTCCTTGGAGCAGAGCTTCTCAGGCGGTTTTTGCCAAGAGTTGGCTCGTCAGATGTTCCCGGTGCTTTCCCTCCCTCGTTTCCCGCTGCTGAGCTGCCCATTCTTAGTATTCGCTTTCACCGTGAGCGTTTCCTGCCTGGGAAAGGGGAAGGGTAGTCCCCGCAGTCACAGAAGGTGGATTCATTGCCCGTCATGCAGGCTTGGCACTAAAACATGGTCTTCACCAGGAAGCAAGTATGGAAACCGCTACCTTTAAAATGGAAGCCTTGACGGGAAAGTTGCTCGGGTCCTCGTGCCGAGAGCAGCCGCCTGCCCACGGCTAGGGCAGTTTCGAGATCCGAAGGGGTGCAGAGATGGCTGATGCTATTTTGGGGGAGACTTGAGTTTCTCAATGTGCAGATACCCTCTGCCAGACCTTCTAAGTTCCAAATAATTGGAAGGGATCATCTTGCTGAGGGTGCTCATTCGTGGCCTGGTGCTCTTCACTGGCAACCAGAGGTGGTAGGAGTCGGAGCGAGGATTTGTTTGATATTAGGTATCTGCCCCAAATCATTAGTTTCTGCATTTGCACTAATCGTTACCTTTCAGAAAGTGGTAACACTATGCAGACATAACAATGTTCAGGTCATACCTGGGCTTAGGGAAATACTTGCCATCAGGAAATCTATTCTATACGGGTACCCGTTAGCCTGGTCTTGTAGCTGAAAGGCATGAAGGATGAGTAGGAAAGCAACTGTGACTAGTGGAAGCTTTTCTCCAATGTATGTAGTCACAGGAGTTAATGAAAAGAGGAAAAAGAGCTGGCTCGTGAACTCTCCATCAGAAGTGAAGTGTAACGCTATGCAGAAAAAGGAGCTATCATTTTCAGATTCCCTTCCAGCAATTATTTTGTATTTTCAAGTCTCTCTGAGCTCCCAGATAGGCTTAGGAAACTGTATTTTCTGAATATTTCCTGGAAAGACCCAACACTGCTACAAGAAATCCTGCTCTCGCCACGTTCCTACTCTTCCTTGCAGAAGCAGCAGGTGCAGGGGAGGATTAGCTGAACTCCTGTCCCGCTGGATGCTTATCCCAAATGAACTATTTTATCACCCTAAGCCTGCCTCTCGCACCTCTCCCCGTGGTATCTGGCTGCCAGTCGTGCAATAAGCAGCTCAGCTACCAATTCAGGCTACCCTTATTTATTGCATTCCGGAGCGTAAGTCTTAGTGGCTTAACTTTATTGCACTAGGAAGGTTTGCAGGAAAGGTTCCCCCGCGAAAGCAAATGGGAAAGCAAGCGGCACCACTGCACTGAAAAAACCTCTTGCTTTATGTGAAACGTTAGAGCTGGATTAATTATTTCTGGCTCTTTGTAAGAGATGACTACATGTTGTACAGTGGATTTCGAGGCCTTGCAAAAAAAAGCTCCCTTCCTGCTTTCAGTCTGGGCAGCAAGTTTGAAGAATTATTTTTTCTACATCTGTGGATTAATCGGCACTTAATTGAGGGACTGTCCTCGGCGGGTTGCTTGGCACATGGACCGAGCACACAGCTCGCAGCCTGGGAGTCTCTCCACTGCTTCCCATGTCCTCTAGACCCAGACCACATTGCTCGTGTCATACTGATCATTTAGTTACCATCTGCTTCAGATGTTTAAATGGAAAATGCCTCACATGATGCATTCATTTGATTAATGCAAAACACATCCTCCCAATTCCGAATTCAAGCATCCCAAGCCGAGCTTTGCAGCAAGCCCCCGTGCCAACGCAGGCCTTGGGAGCTCAGGCTTTCCCAGGCTGGAGGCAAAGCACGGCTTTCTCTGGTCTGGAGGGAGCAGAGCACTCAACCCACTCAGCACCCGGGGCGGGCTGTGCACCCCACAAGCCCGAAACCCCAGGGCTGCTGCCAGCCAGGGAACCGCAGCACGAGCAGAGCTCTTGGCACATCCAAACCCTCCAGTCTGTGGCAGGGCAAGGATAAAAGGAGCTTTCCTGAATTTGGCTCTTTTATTCCAGTTACATAAAGCTTCAAGAGAGCTGGCCTATACCCTGCTGGCTTCGGCTTGCATCCACCCTGACAGAGAAGAGCGAAGCCTGCTTCCATCAGACAGCAAACAAGCTGGGTACAGCAGGTGCTTAAAATATCCACAGGAAGAAAAATCAATTAAAGAAACGAAGGGCTGCTGGGGAGGCCAGGTGGTTAAGGACGGGAGGAGGGCGAGGACAGGAGCTGGAAGGGCTTTTATGGGTGGGGGATGCTCAGGTAGGCTGGGAAGGAGCAGGCTGGGGTTTTGCATGAGGGAACCATCTCCCTGCTTGTGTGTGAGCTGAGCCCCTGGGCTCTCTCTGTCCCTTTTATCCCCCCTTGATCCCCATCGCAGGTCTGTAAGGCAGCGTGTTTGTAGCCTGACTGCCTGGGTTGCTGGTGTGGGAGTAAGGAGACAGACAAGGGCTTTCTACCTGCTTTAATTAGGCTGGGTTTTAATGGGAAATCTCCTTGGGTAAAATCTAGCCCTGATAATAGTTAATAGCAAAACTTTATTGACTATAGAGGAGCTAGGATGGTCCCTAATTAGTCTTTGATAAGCCTGTTTTTTTTTTTTCCTGGATTTCTGGACCCGAGGGCTCTGACCGCGGAGCAGGGCTTGCTCTGATCCTCGGCACGAGAAGATCTGCTCTACCTCTGCTGGTGATGCGCGGTGCTGGGTGCGCAGCCCGGCGTCCTGTCCCGGTGCCACGGCCAGCACACGGTGCCAGCCCTGGCGGGGCCGGGTCCCCGCCGCCCCACGTGCCAGGGAGCACCGTGTGCCGCCAGCTCGGCAGCGAAGGCACGTCCGAGCCGGGTGAGGGCTCTGTAACCGCTTGAAGCCCTCCCTTCTGTTTCTGTCTTCTTTGACGATATGGTTTTTCACCTGCCCCCTTGTTTGGGGTTTCAGCCTTAAAATCAAGATTCGCGCTGGCTGGGAGGCAAGCGGCGGCAGGAGCCGTGGGAAAGGAAAGTGATGGGCGAGGCGGTTTTGGGGACGGGCAGGGCTCCAGAGCTGCTCTGGTTTTATTTTGCCTTCCTTTGCTTCCCTTTTTTCAGTGCTGGTAAAAGAGCCAAGGGGAACGAGGCTGGGGTTTTGCTGTTGAGGTTTTTTTTTAATGCTGCTTCTTTTTTCCTTTTTTATCAATAAGCCAATTTTGAAACAGAGGCAGTGAGTTTCCCGGCTGGTTTCTTGGGGGTTCTCAGTGACTGTGATAGCTGTCAGGCACCTGTACGGTCCTGCATTTTGTACAACCAAGCCTACACCCTGGTGTGTTTACCAGAACAGTAATGGCTGTACATGTTATGTTCTGGTTGTTCCTTGTTTTCTAGCTTTCAAACGTGTTGGAGATGCCCATCGAAATCAATAGTGTCCTCAACAGCGGTTCTGCTGTGGATTTCCTGGTTCTGGTATTTCGGTGAAGCTCAGGTGTATTTGTGGACACAGCTGAGGAGCAGCATTGGACAGGCACCCTGGGGTGTGTAGCTGGCTCTTGGGGGGACCATGGCACCCTACAAGCATGGGGGGGCACCTCCACATCTGTGGGACCTTCAGGCAAATGAGTCAAACCCTAAAGGTGCTGTGGGCTTCGTGCTTCCCATGTGCATCTTCCCATGTGTAAATTATGGTCTGGAAAGCAGAATGGACCTTTGTGGATCTCAATGTGAAAATCTCAGTGGCACGGGAGGAAAAAAAATCTGCAAAACGTTGCTAGCCCCTAAAATTAAGGGGGAAATGCTGGCAGTGTCACCTCCCTGGGGTTCAGAGCTGGTGAATGAGACCCAGTATTTATTTAGGTTTAAACCTTCTGATATTTGAGACCCTCATTTCTGGGAGGAGCTCAATGCTCGTTGTTGAATGCTTGGAGTTAGGTGCTGCCACCAAAAGCGTTGGTCTCCCCGGACCACTGGCGGAGGTGGGTTCCCCGGGGCTGCACGTCTTGCCGGCCCTCTCCCGTAGACAGATATTTACACCAGGATTAAGTGGGGGTAAGTTACGGCCCATGTGAGCTGTGTTGGTTTAAATGACTCCGCAGAGACGAGAAGCGGTGACGGGGCCCTCTCCATCAACAGCTGTGTCCATCCCTGCGCCACCGCCTGCCTGGGGCCCTGGGTGGCTGCAGAACTGGGGTGTTGGTCCTGCGGTTCGGGTGGCAACGGCGCTGGGGAGGCATCCAGCGCAGCGGGGCGAGATTGAAGAGCTCGCTGTTGCACGGAGCTGCCGGTGGTTTGGAGTGATGCTGATGCCCCGCTGCAGCCTGCCCAGCAGCACAACCAGCAGATCTATAATGACCAGGAATAAATGCTTTGGTAAAACGCCGGGGTGAGCCTTAAGGACATTTCAGCCCTTTCCCCTCGGAGCTATTAAGCAGACTGTTTGCTCAGGCAGCAGTTGATGCCGTGTTGGCCTGGCTAAACAAAGAGCTGAATCCAGTCCAGACCTCCTTCACAAAACCATCCATCTCTTTAAAATCTCTGCACTTTCTCCATGCTCTGCAGCAACGCTCGTGCGCCTCGGGGCGGGCAGCACACCCGGGCTGCAGACCACACGGTGGGGAACATCTGAGGCGAGACCCTGCCTGCTGACTTCGTGCAGAGCCACACGCCAGCCCACCAGGCACCAGGAGAGGTCTGCCGCCTTTAGTCCCAGCAGCGCAGACCAGTCCCAGCAGCGCAGACCAGTCCCAGCAGCGTGCAGTGGGGTTTGCTGCCCTGAGTCCTGGCAGGGTCTTTTGCTGGGGGCTTTCCCCCGTGGAGGAGCAGCATCACCTGCATTAGGTCATCGTGCCCAGGGCAATGCCCAGAGCTCCCCAATCAGCCCCATTTGTTTAGGGAGCAATCCCAGCACAGCCCCCTCCCCGCCAGGCAGGCCCCCAGTGCGCTGGTCAGCTCTCCAGAGATGATTAATCCAGAATTTATCTCACTTGCACGTCTGCGTGTTCTTGCTAAGATAGCTTCCTTCCTTACAGTCGGTCTGGGCTATCCTGCCGAAGGCTGAGATGGGCTGCAGGGGCTGAGCCTGGCCCCAGCCCCCGGCTCCGGGGTGCTGCCCTCAGCTGCTGGGCGCAGGGGAGGCAGGGGCTGGGCAGAGCAGGGAAACGCCATCCTCCTCCTCCTCCCACCAGCTCACTGACTGTGCTATGTTGCGCTCCTTGCTGAGAGTCCTGCAGCTGTTTTGCTGCTGATTTCGGATTGATCGCAAAGTTGGAGACCCCCAGGTTGGTCCGAGTCTCTGCTGTGGGGCAGGCGGCACCCAGGATCCTCCGGCGCTGGGATGGGACCCGCTTCAGGCTGCAGCGCTGGGAGGGTGAA
The DNA here is from genome assembly GCA_013400755.1 of Pelecanoides urinatrix. Taxonomy (NCBI): domain Eukaryota; kingdom Metazoa; phylum Chordata; class Aves; order Procellariiformes; family Procellariidae; genus Pelecanoides; species Pelecanoides urinatrix. Next base: position 1,207,970 of record VZTQ01004600.1, on the reverse strand, counting down.
GGCTGCACGTTAACAGCAAGACTCCAGCAGGACATCCCTCATCAGCCCTGCAGTGTCTTCTGGCGGTTCTCAGGACCTCTGTGGACTGGAAGAATAAGGATGCTCCAACCCTCCACTATCATCAGGTGCCTCTGAAACACATGAAGATGTGTTCTTCATTGACAGACCCACGGCAGGAGAGACCAGGACATCCCCGTGCCACCTCCTCTGCAGCCTGGCCAGCACGGGTAGGTGCTGGACACCCTCCTGCTGTGCTCTGCTCTGCCTCCAGGTTTTCCCTGCAAGTCACCTTTAGACATTTCCTCCAGATATGCTCCCGACAGCCTCATCCAACATGCTGTAGCTGGAGTACAACGTTTTTGCTATCAGCCATGGATCTGCAGGTCCCGTTGTCTCCTCTGCCTCTCGCCCGTTGGAGGCAGCTGCTTTGGCATCTGGTTTTTGGGGCTGCCGGTGGCTCTGAGCTGCGATGAGCTGCGGCATTTGAGCTCTAGGTGCAGGTGAAGCAGATCACAGCAATCGTGATGGATTTTGGTGGCCTGGAGAGCAGAGCAGCCTCCCGTCCTGCCCTCACTCCCCATGCAAGGGGGTTGGTCACTTTGGGAGAGGCCACAACAAAGTGAGAAAAGTTTCCTTTCCAGCGTCTTGTTGAATTTTCAGGGTTTGATTAAGAGCTTACCCTGAAGCAGGCAGGGAAACCAGAGGCATTTTTAAAAGGGGAAAAACAAATGTTACCTGCTGTTATGCTTAAGAGAAAAAATGATGGATCCTGAAATCTCCTAATGCTCACTCTGGCCACTTTAAAGCCTCCAAGTTGGCAATGTCATTAGCTGCACAGCAGGCCAAGCATTATCTCTGCTTCCCAGTTTCCCTATCCGAGTCATCCCAAAGCACAGAAGCCCCAGGAGATGATCCCAGGCGGGTGTTTCTGTGGCTGATCCCTGCAGTGGGAAATGGTGGGCACAGCTGGCTGAGGTGTGGGCTTTCCTTGTCCTCCTCCCATCCCCAGCCCAGAGCACGAAGGACACTAATGCTCTGTAGTCACAAGAATTATTTCTGCTTTTTCTCCAAATTCAAAAGCATTTCAGAGGTTTTTTCAACCGCAAATCACGATCGTATTAAGGATTGTTTTTCATCAGTACCTGCACAGACTGTTTTGGAAGCTTACAGCATCTAAACCAACTGGCTGCCGGGGAGAACGTACCCTGCAATTCTGAGATCTGGTGTGCAGGAGTACAGTAAATATTTAAAGCCATCAGACTGAGGTTTCCAAAGGACTCTAAAGAGATTGATTTCCCCAAACCCCTGCGACTGCAAATGGAAATTCCGTGCCAGCTCCCTTCCAGCCAGCATTTCCCAGAGAGTCTAAATGTAGATCTTGGATGTACTTGACGAAGTCGGGACTCGCAGTTCCCCCGTTAGCCGCTGTGCCGAGATCCCTCTCCTTCTTAGCGGTAGCTGACGTACACGGGCTGCCAGCAACGACATGCTGTTCTGCTCAGACATGCCATGCTGTAGTTTTTCCTGTGATTCAGGATGTCTGATCGTGTTTTTCCTGTTGGCTCCCTCCATGCAGCCTCCATCTCTTTTTTTTTTTTTTTTTTTTGTTTTTTGACTGAGGGTAAAATCTGGTGTCTCCAGCCAAGCTCAGAAGTGCCGGGATCCGGGGTAGGACGAGGCTCCAGCTCCGTTTGGCAGGCTTGCGGGAGGCTCAGGCTGGGAGGACGCGCTTGGCAGTCGGGATTACACAGCATGGTGGTGGAGCTCTCCGTCGTGAGAGCCTCCACCTCCGGGCACAGCACCAAGTTGGGCACAACACAGCTCAACGCCGAGGCTCAGCCTGCTCCCAGCCGCTGGCCGTCTGGCCCTGGAGCAAAGCAAATGGCCACGGTCCTTCCCTGCAGACAGCAGCGGCCACGCAGCCCCCGTCTTCACCCCCCCGTGGCTCCCATCAGCTCACATGCACCGGGGTGATGTGGCGGGGGGGCTGGCTGCCGCTTTTGGGACCCTCTCGCAGGGCTGCGCCTCGGGTGGTGGCACCAGGAGCTTGTGCTCTTGCTGCCCAGGATCCCTCTCCCCTCGCCTTGGGATGTCCCGGGCTTTATGCGATGGCTGGTATGTCCCAGGCGGTGGTCGGTCGGTCTGTCCAGCTCCTCCCGGTCCCCTCCCCAGCAGGTCTCTAGTGAGGGAATGGTCTGGGAGAAGAATCGGTAATTGGGCAGATGATGCACGGGGCAAGGATTTGGGAAACTACGTGCTTTTTCCCCACTTAGGCACTGACCTGATACCTGCATTACTGCTGGTATCTCCCTCCCACTCTGGTTTGTCACGTCCCGGCGTGTCCCTGCCCAGACAATTTGTGCTGTCTATAACTATGGTGATTTTCCAGGGCTGGATATTAACATTAGCGAGGAAGGGCCTGATGCCAGGGAGCTCATCGGGCTTTCTAAGCGCGTGCAGCAGGTGAGGACCAGAAGGACGGACACCCTGGAGCCTTTGGGTGGCATCCCTGCCCACCCAGCCTCGGCCCACCAGCCCTGGCACCCAGCCGGGGGCGAGCAGCCGGCTCGCTCCAGAGGATCACAGGACGTGAACCCGCACGTGGCCGTGGAAGGGGTGGGGGGGCACCCCTGCCTGCGTGGGGCACCCCGACCACCTCGGCTTTAAGCCAAAGAAGCATCGCATGGGAATGTGGATCTCTCCTTGTGATGACAGCAACCGTTCCCGCCTGACGGCGGTGAACTTCAATAATAGTCCTTTACCTCCCCGGAGGCCAGAGCGGACAGGCACTGCTACCCCGGCGTCGGCGGGAGGGAAACGGGGCTGACTCGGTGGGGGCTGGTGCAAGGCCCCAAGCAGCTCTGCTGCTCCCGCCGGGACAGGGCCCCCGCAGCCGCTGCTCCCACAGACTGGGGAAGGTTTCCCCAGCTCAGCCCAGAAATGCTAAAACAGGCTCTGCCTGAGCTTGCCCGAGGCCAAGCGTGCGCTCGTAAGCCATCGCGCACCGCGGAAGGCAAACTCTCCAGAATAAGGCTAAAGAGCACCGTGCCCAAACCGCGTCAGGGAATGTTGAAACAGCGCTGGCTCCAGAGAAAGATCGGGCAGGATGAAAAGAAGAAACATAATGATGTCAATGCAAATTTGGGTTGAAATGATGTGAGTGAAATCCCCAAAGATGTGATGCCAAGAAAAATAAAACCCAACAGAATGTCAGAAAACCAAATTGCAACACGTAACGTAAGGTGGGGGGGGGGAAAGAAGAAGAAAAGGACTAATAGTGTGGAACAGGCAGAGGAAAACGCAGGCGATTGGCAGAGGCGAGTGGCATCAAACCAGGTGGTGCAAATCCCAACGCCAGCCAGTCACCAGGAAATAACGCGGAGGAGATGATGAGCGATGCGAGGCAGAAGCGGGGCAGAGCGACGCTGCGCGGAGCAGAGACGGGGCTGCGGGGAGGCACGACGGGCCGGGAGTGACTTGCAAACCAAACAGCCATTCAAGGGCAGGAATAAACTCGTCTGGAGAGCAGGAGGTAAAGTGCAAAGCAGAGCGATGTCACGCCGAGCGCAAACAGCCAGGGCTCCTGGAGATGCAGTGTTTGAGGTGGATCGACGCTTAGTGACAAAGAAAGCAGAGCTGGGACGAGTGCTCGGGACAGGGACCTGGTTCTGGGCACGCTGCGGCATCGTGACTCCCAGGACAGGGCTCACGAGGTGCCTTTGCCACGGGGCTGCCGAACACTGCACCCACGCTCGCCGCAGCCACCTGAGCCTGCCCCATTCTGCAGATGGGGAAACTGAGTCACGGGGAGGGCGGGCAGCGCGACATGTCCCTGCTTTCAGGTGTCCTCCTTGACATTCTCCCAACCCTGCTGTCATCCTGGGGCAGGATGGGGGTGGGAGCATCGCCCAGACGCAGCCCTAATGTCACTGTCCCGTCCCTGCCGCCCCGCTCCCTTGGCTCTCCTCTAAACCTCCACTTGCCTTTTACGACAGCTGAAAAGCAAATTATAGAGCAAACCTCGATTTCTGCATTCGCCCTGATTAAAAAGCATCAGTAAGCGCCCGGCCCGACGTCAGGCAGCGCCGGGGAGGTGGGAAGGCAGCGCGGATGCCAGAGCCGGCTCCGGCCGCTCTTCCCCCCGCGCTGCGCCCGCGCAGCCCTCCCCAGCCCGAAGCCCTCGATGTGAAATTCGTGCTGCGTGCCTTACAATAAATGGAGCTGCAGAGACAATAGCAACCCTGGTACATTTAGTACATAAATAACTTTAAAATATCAGTATTGTGGAAGGGAAATCTCTGTCACTGCGCTGCAGTACTTTTCCATCAAGGCTGCGCGCTGCCGGCCCCGTGTTTCACGGCTGGGCAGGGAGGGGGGGGCAGGCGGGAGCAAAGCAGGGCTCGCACAGCCAGGGACAAGCCGTCGGGGGCAGCCGGGGAGGACGAGGCTTCATCTTCCAACAACTGCACCCGACCTTTTGTCTCTGGGTTTCTGCTGGGTTAATTTTGCCCTACCGCCCTGTAACGAGATGGGGAGAAACACTCACCCCACCAGCGAGGGGCAATTTGGGCTTTAATGAGGCCCTGGCTCGAAGCAGCAAATGTAGCAGTTTTTCCTTTTAATTTCCTCAGGAAATCTTTGCTCTTGAAGGCTGAGTGACAGTGTGAAAGCTGAGAAGTCACCTGGGAGGGATCTGAACCGATGGGTACATGGGAAGCCTCCCCTCCTCTCCGTTTTCCTCCTACACTCTCGCCAGCCCGTTCCTGGGGGCTCAGGGTCCAGGACACACCAAACCTGCCCTGTCCCCATCCCATTCCCTGCCTCTCGACCTCCTCAAAGTAGAGCTACCAAAGCCATCAGTCATGCAGGGAACGTCACCCTGCAGCGGGATTCATCCCTCCTCTGTAAATAACTCCTTCCTGCAGCCTCCGCTGGAGGATTATTTATATCTGGCAGAAATCGTCCCCAGCAAGAGAGTGACGGGAGGCCACGATGCTCCGGAGAACACCTCGGCGTGGGGGACGTTGCCCTCTGCGGGGAGATGTGATGGGGTGGCTCTGGGCTGGAAACCCCCCGGGCCAGCCCTCGGCTCCGGGGTCTCGGGCAGCGGGGCTGAGCCCGCCTGGGCTCGATGCTCTAAAGGAAAAGCCTCTCGCGCTGCCGGGCTTCCCGGAGCCCCCAGCCCAGGTTAAAGACGGGTTTGGGGGCTGGCAGCGCTCAGCCCTGCCTGGGCTCAGAGATGCGTGAGCCCCCCCTCCTGGGGCCAGCACGGCTGGGTGCCCCCCCCGGCGTGCCTTTTAGGGGCTGCTGCTTGGGTCTCCACTGGAGTTTGGAGCCAGCGTTGCCTCTCAGTGCCAGGAGTCACGTCCCCATGTGTCCCTCGGCGCCCGAATGCGTTGCTCTTTAGGGGACCATAGGAGATGTAGCTGTTACACCAGCCAGGGAAGGGCTCCGGTGGGGCAGCATTTAACAGCTAGAAATTACTTCCCTTCCCTTTAAATGTTGTGCACTGAAGCTTTTATACACCGGTGCCTTCTGCAAATTAAAAAAAATAAGTGCGAGAGAAGGAATAAATATTTAAACGGTAAGAAGCCCATTTAGCCTCTCACAAACGTCTATATCCCGGAGCAGTTTCGTGGCGAGCAATTTGCGTTTCATTACGAGGAGAGTGGACATGTGCTAGCAAAATCCATCCTTTGTTTATACCTCCAGTGACCCAGGCGTTAAGCAGCCGTCTTTCTCCAGCAGCCTCCCAGCAAATCAACCCGCTCCATGGCCCATTAAAGCTTTTAATCAGCCACCTCGGTGACTCGCAGCAGCCGAAACACAAACAAACCCCGTCGTGGCGTTAGGAGGACCCAGCACTCGGCTTTCGGCAGCGAATCCTGCTTTCAGCGGGGGTTTGGCGTGCTGGGGGTCCCAGCAGCATCTCGCCGCCTCGTGCTGCCTCGTGGGGATGAAGATGCTCCCCAAGCACTCACCTGGCGAGGCGGGAGGGCACGTCCTCTGCGGAGCTGCGCTGGGATCGGGTACGGAAGGGGCCATGGAGACGCTTCTCCCCCGGGAGCAAACCCCGTGGCGCAGGGCTTGGGTATCTCCGTGGACGGCAACGGGAGGTGAGGGAGGGCGGGCAGGAGGGGGCAGTTTCATGGGGCTGCAGCCCACGGGGTTGGGGATCTGCCCTTCTCCTGGCTTCCCGGCTGCCCAGCGGAGGGGCTCAGGCTGGCAGGGATGGGACCCAGCCCAAATCCTGCCCAAGTCCCGGCTGCCATGGGGGAAGCAGGAGCTTGACCCTGTTTATCTTCTGCAGCAAGGACGGGAGCGGTGGGAGCAGCTGACCCCCAACCCACCCCTGGCTGGACTTGTCCCCAGCCCACCGCCCGCGCCCCGGCAGAGCAGCAGGCAAGTAAAAGCCAGCTCACCCCCATGCTTTAAGCCGTGCTGCTTTCTGGAGCCCAGACCCTCTGCCCCGGTCGAGCGGTCTAATTAGAGCCTGAGACACGAGGGCTGCCCACGTGCAGCTCCAGACCCTACGTGCAGCTCCAGGCCCGAGGAGGGGACGGCTGGGTTTCATCAGCCCTCCATGCTGAAGGATTAACAGCAGCAATCTTGTTTCCAGCCAACCTCCAGATGATACAACATAATAAGACATATAACAGCCTCTTGGAAAAAAGAAAGATATAGTTCCCACAGCAACCATAACTCAGCCATATTACACGTATATATATATATATTAAGGCATAAATTTAACAACATATATTTTAATGCAAAACACCAGCAATGCACATGGGGACAAATAACAGCGGTTGAGGGATCCATAACATTTGGCTCTTCTCGCTTCCCGCTGCTCGAATCTCACCAGCAGCAGCACGGCGAGGAGGATGAAGCCGGCCCAGTTGCAGACCCTCTTCCTCCCGCTCCCGCATTTTGGCACGAGGCGCAGCGCAGGGACACGCACACGGACCCGTCTGCCTGCACAGACCCCCCCACCTGTGCACCTACAGGTGGTCACCCGCGTGCGCAGACGTGGCACGATGTATGGAAAAGCTATACAGAGTAATAGCGCATCTCACGGGGCACCAACAAACGCACTCGGATGCGGCAAGGATTTCTCCTGTTGCTCATCAGGCTGAATGCAGAACGAGATCCTTTCAACAGATTTCTGGGGTTTTTTTCAACTATCTGGTGGAATTGCACAACAGGGATATAATTCTCTATTACATTTTATGAAACGGCTCAAACCCATGTCATTTTAGCTCATTTTGCCAGTCGTCTTCTGGACGCCGGCAGCAAAGCATGCGCGGTGCTTTCCCCGCTGATGCCACGCAGGTTGCTCCTGGCGACTCGCGGAGGACGCCCGCAGCCGCAGTAACAGAAAACGTCGCACGGGCAAGCGCCGATCTGGTCGCTGCCTTCCAGGTCCCCCGCAGACGCAGGTCCCCTGCAAATGGAGTGGTGCGGCCAGCGGGACGCATCCTGCCCACGCCATCGCTGCTTTCCCTCCCTGCCACCCGAAACTCATCCTGCGGGAAACAATTCCAGCTGGGGAAAGAGCGGGGATTAAGGCACGCCATAAAAGTGCCCGAGAGGCTCTGAGCATCAGGGTCCCGATGTGGCACGGCTGTGCCCAGGGCTCCCGCTGCTGGGGCAGGGGGTGCTGAGGAGGTGGGTGCAGCCTCATTGGGGACCTTCCCCCTTAGCTTGGGAGATGCATTTAAGCTGAGCCCCTTGCTGCTTGCTTGAGCCATGGGGTGGCTTTGCTATGTGCCCCACCAGCCCGGCTTCGTGGGCATGGTCCCCAGGTTTGTCCTTTGTTCCGCTCCATCGCTGTGGCCTGCTGATCCCCGGGCTGTGCGGGGCTGGCCCTGCTCACCTCCCCCAGGCACATGGGTCTGCACCCCGTGGGGGGCTCTGCTGCTCCCTGGGGGGTCCCTGAAGCCGGGAGATGCCCTCTTCCTCCGCTTGTAGCCGTTTATGCCTAGCTCTTAACTCTACGTGGCTTTGTATCATCTCGGTATTGCAATACAGGAGCTGAACTACCGGCTGCAGTTATGGCTGATGTTGCCTGAGCGTCTGTGATATAAACACCTACATTTGCACTTAAATTAGTTTGCTTAATTGCATTGTCCCCTATATGGCTGCATTATGGGGAGGGCTGGTCTGTGCTACAATGCATTGCTGCGCTGCCGTGTCCCCTCCCCGGAGATGCAGCGAGGAGGCAGAGCTGGGACCTCTGCAAGTCTCAATCTTGCGCCGCCTGATTTAAATATATATATATGTATGCGCACTGTTTACAAAGAAATCCCAGCTAATCTCTCTATCTAGCCAGGGCTTTAGGATGTCCTTCCAGCGGGGATTTATAGAATTTGCTACAGTTATTTCCTAAGAATGCATTACCCGGGGTTTCGGATGAATAATGTAGGTCCTTGTTCAGCAAGTTACTTACAAATGTCGAAACTTAAACCGCTGAAGTCAATGGATCTGCTTGTGTACTTAAAGTTAGGCACAGGCTTAAGTGCTCCAGTAAATCAGGGCCTTATAGCCTAATCTGGCACTCCTAATAAGGTCTGCTGATATAAATAGTAAATGGTATTGACCCAAGGGTACGTTTGCCTTGGTCAATGCTGCATCCTGCAAGACAAACGCTGATGGTGGCGGCAACGAAACCAAAATGTCCGTGTGGCTCCGCTCCGGGTGCCCTCGGCGGATACGCGGCACAACCCCCCTTCCAACCAACGCCAGGTAAACTCAAAAGTACCGATGCCCTGGCCATGGGTCTGCACTTTGCAGTCCTGGAGGGCTTTTAATTTTAAATCCCTGCCCTAAGGAGGGGGAGGTGGTCCCCTCCCTCCCTGGAGGTGACGGACGACGGCGCTGAGTTCCAGGAGCAGCTGAGTTGTCCTAAGGGTTTGCTGCTGCCGGGAAGGGGCTGGGAAAGCTTCAGCCCAAACGCTCAAGCCGGTGCTGCTGGCTGCCCAGGGCCCGGAGCTGCCTGTCCCCGGGGTCCCCTGGCAGGTCCCCTGTGCTCTTCCCCCCACACAGAGGAGGACGGGGCTCTCCAGGAGGGGATTCGGTGCCGGAGCTGGGCAGATGTGCTGCAGAGCCCTTCGGCAAAGCTGGCAGGAATAAAATCCCAGCTCCGCTCCCTGCAAGACCTCAAGGCGAGGGGATCGACGCCCGGCAGCGTCGCCCCTGAAGGCTGAGCTGAACAAAGCGTGATGGATCTCCCTCGGATGCTCCACAGTGCCCTCGGCGGAGCCGGGCCCGGCTCTGCCCAAGTCAGCGGGAGGGTGACATGAAATACTTCGGTTTTGTCAAAAGTGATTCTTGATTTTTTTTTTGGTTGGTTGGTTGGTTTTTTGGCGCGTGTGTGTGCAGCACATGTGCTGCCAAGGGGGTGGCAGGGGCAGAGGGACCCCTCGGAGCAGGAGGGACCCGTCTCAGAGCACAGCCCACGGGCACAGGGCAGAGGCAGTGTTTCAGCAGAGATCTAATTAGCAGTTCTAATTAGCCCTGATTTCCTCGTCACCTGCAGGTCTCAGCTACTGCTCAGGCTGCATTGCAGAGCTAAAACACCAAGGGGTACGTATGGGTGGGGGATCCCCCGCAGTAAAAGCACCCTGGGACGGGACAGCCCTCCTCACCTCTCCCTTTCCACGTCCCCTGCTCGTCCAGCCCCGCTGCAGGGACAGCAAGGGAGAGGAGCACTAATTAAACTCTTCGTTAACCTCTGCGGTGCTTTGCTGGCAGGGAGCTACCCCAAGGGGAATAGAGAGTCACGGTAGAGTAGAAAAATGAGGGCATGGGGTAGAGGGGCAATAAGGCATAAAAATCACAGCTGGGCAAAAGAGGATGGAAAACACTTGCAAACTGTGAGCTTTGCTCTCTATTTTTTTTCTTCCCTGAGCAGCCCAGGGAAGTGATGCTCCCAGGGCACAGCCAGCCCGTCCTTTCTGGCACAGCTTGTCCCGTACAAGAAGCAAGAACCAAGGTCACGTCTTTATCTCAGACCTGTTGGGAAGTGGCTGGAACAAGCAGCATGGTGGTCGGGATGCCCTCTGGACAACACAGAGCGGGAGAAAGCAAAGCCAAGCTTAAAGCATAGAACCCCATGGTCATCCTGGTGAAGAGGGAGTCACAGGCACGGTGCAAAGCAGAGGGAGAGTCCGTGCCCCCGGGGAGAGGTGGGTGGGCTCTGGCTGCCGCACTGGGAGCCTGCAGGCAAAAGTCTTCATCCCCCATCGCGCTTCCTTCCCCGCTCTCCAGAGGCTCGTGCTTCCCATGATTGCTTGGACAAATTCTTGTGAGCCAGCCAGCAGCTCTCCTCTTGTCTCTTGTAATTACTGTCCCAGCGTTCTCCTTGAGAGAGACCATCTGCTACTCCTCCATCACCAGTCATCTTCCCATCTCCCCGGCATAGCCCTTTCCCCGGAGAATGTGGCTAATCGTGCTAATGGTGCATCTCCCGAGGTCCCGCACTGCTCGTTATGCTCAATCAGATCAAAGACGGCTGCTCCAGCGGCTGATGCACCAGCCATGTGCTCGGGGGGCTCCGCTGGCCCCCCCAGCCTCAGACAGGACACGCTGGCCAAGAAATGAAAAGCCAGGCTGGTGCTCCTCGCTGCGGGCAATGGGAGCTGGTGACCCCGTAAACCCTTGTCCCCGTCCCTGGCTGCCGGGCAGACCAAGGCTGCGGCTGCGGGGGAACCCCAGGACGTTTTCGGAAGTCAGCGGGGGGCGGCGGGATGTCCCCGGGCAGGCAGGGGCTGGGTGGGGACGGGCAGCCCCTGGCAGACATGGGGGGGCCAGCCCAGCGCGGGACGGCTGGGAGCACTGGGGTGACACTGGGCGCTGCTTGGGGGTGTAAGAGCCAAAACAAGCGGTTTTGGGGTTGGAAACAAGATGCATTTTGGAGAGCTTTGGGCTCCCAGGAGCAGCAGGGCCAGGCTTCGAGTCGATGCAGCGGCAGCGGTGCGGGCGGGAAGCGGCACGGCGCCCGCCTGCACCACAGCGCCCAGTGCGATTAGTCTCCTGCTTTTAATCAACAGCAAATGAGTCTCTGGGGGCCTATTCTCTCGCTGCAGGATACCAGAAACTTTCATTGAAGTCAGTAGAAGTTACTTGTACCCTTAGGCAGAAGACTGTGGTCCTGGGAAATTGCTAGGGAGCCGTGATTTATGCTGTGTGTCGCAGACGCGACCGAAGCTAGCGCCTGCCTCTTGGTATAATTCAAAACTAAATGTACACTTATATAAAAAATACAGTAAAACCATCACATTTTATTAGGGGAGGGCGTGCGATAAATTTTTACGTCGAAGCTTCCAGCAGCCAAAGATGAAAAGCATCTTCAGGAAAATCACTGCCATGGAGATAGGCTTTCATCCTGCCGTATCAGGTGGCTCGTTTGTATTTTCAAGGAATCTCGTTAGAGCATTAAATGATCTGTAAAGGGTAAAACATCATTTTTCCAGTGGCTCTGGTGCTGGCCAAGCTTTGAGCCACCACGGAGCAGGGGGTGCCGGACACACAGTCCCAGGCACACGCTGAGCCCGTTGGGGCTCACTCTGCCCCGCAGCCCCATTCCCAGACTGTCCTCGGAGCCGGGCAAGAGCGCTCGTTGTTTATTCATGCTGGCAAACATCCTCCTAAAAGCCCCTATAAAACTGATTTTCTGCCTGTTAATCAAAATTATTGTCTACAAAAATATACGTACACCTCCTCCAGAATTTATCCCAAAGCTTTAGCTGTGCATTTATATCCCCGTGTCTCCTCTGTCCGGCTTGCCCGTGGCTTTGCGTTGGCATGTAAGTGGTCCCGCTTGCCAACTCCTTGCGGGCAGCCTCCGACCCTCCGGGCTGGGAAACCCGGCTCCTGGCTTTTGCTCCTGCGGTCCCCGCTCCGTTCGCTTTCTCTCCCCGGTGAGGGCGTCCGCCCGCCCGTCTGCGAGGCTTTGGGAAGGGCTTCCCGGGCTCCCAGCGCCCGTCTGCCCCAGCTCCCGCGCTCCCCTCCCACAGCCCACCCCATGCCTTTGGAAGGCGACTGGACGCTGCAAATGAACGATTTTTAAAGACAACCAAGCACATAACATCAGAAATTCTTAAACTGTTCCAAGGCCAGAAATAAAACCCACACCTGAAGTCATGGAAGTATTTCAATGCAGCGTTTCAGGTTTAAAACTGCTTGAGAGTTGGCGAGGATGGTTTAAGCGTTTACAAGCCAGGAGGCTCACTGCATGAAAGGAGAAATAAAATGGTCAGGACAGCAAAAGATGAGTGCTTTTGCAGACACTTGTCCCGTTAGCAGCATTTCAAGGACACCTAGACTTGAGGGGCTCGGCGAGCGCAGCAGCCCTGCGGAGGAGCCGGGGGACCTTCTGCAGCAAGACGACGCACCGAGGGGACACGTCTGCAGCAGGGATCCGCCCTGGGGCGAGGAAACCCTTTGTAAGGAGCCCCAAAAGCTCCCGTTCATCCCAGCCCGGAGCGTGTGGTCGCTGCATCCCCAGCAACCCGGGGCCACCTGCAAGAACCAGCCCGGCGAGCCGGGAGAGGCACGGGGAGGGAGCTGGTCTGCAAGCCCCGGTGATATCTCTGTCCGCCGCCGCGTACCGGCTCCCAGCAGCACACGGTTAATTCCCATGAAAGCCTCCAATTCATTATTTTGCAAGAAGATTGGTTTTCACAAATGAGCAGCTTTTAAAAATGGCTGAGTGTACATAATCAGAGGCTTCTGAACTTAGTCAAGGTTGGGCATAAAATAAAGGAAAGTGTGCGGTTGCTTCGCTTCCACACATACTATATTTTTTAAAATTGAGTAATTCACAGAAAATTATCCCTGTCCCTGTGCAAGAAGGACTTGCAAAATTTGTGAAGTGCGCAATAGTTTTTATGAAGTGTTTCTAACCCCCTTTTTTTGTGAAGAAAAGCTTGGCAGGGGAGAGACTTACCTGTTCATAAATTAGCAGGCAAATTAAAGCGGACGTACAATCTTCTTTTTTTTCCCCTCACTACATTTAACCCAGCTCATGCTTTTGAAATATTTGGGGGTGGTAGTGCTGCGACGGAGCTCCAGGAGGGGAGATCTGGGTGCCAGGCGTGAGGCTGGGACCGACCAAGGAGTAAACGCGGCCGTGCCCGCCTCGCCTCCATCGCATGGCTTGGGTCCCTGCCCCGCATTGCAACAGGGGAAGGAGAAGCGTCGCCGTGTCATTAGCTGCTGCAGTGCTGACTGATGGAGCCTGGGAGCATGCACCAAGGGCAGGATCATTTTATACGTGGCTTGGATCCTATATTTGTCCCTTGGCTTTTGCTCCCGGGCTCCGTGACACTTGGCCGGGCCATGAGCAGCTCGGCTTTGGCAGCCTTTGCCCTCCAGACGTGCTCCTGGCTTTCGCACCGTGTGGTCACCGGCTCTGCCCCTTGCACAGCTCCGTTAACCAGAATTTTAGCCTCTCATTAAAAAGGGGGAGGAGGCTGCAAAAAGGAACCTCAATTAAGAGAGGTGAAAGTTAAAACATCAAGAAAAGCTTTTAATTGAAGAGCAGCCCTGCAGGGAAATGCAGAGGCGAGTTGCTTGCTTGGCAGTTTTACAGATGGTGATAATGTCACACTTTTTGGAGAAAGGAGAGGGGGGAAAAAAAGCTAGCTGGGGCGGTCAGGAGCTTTGAAGAAGCAGCAGGACGCTGAGAAGGGAAAGAGAAAGCACTGCTGCGTGTTGGCTACTGGCTGCCCGTCGCAGCCTGCCCCAGGATGGCCCTGGCCCTGGGACCCCGCACCCCCGTCCCCACCGGCACCCCCGTCCCCACCGGCACCCGTTCCCGGGGTGCAGCGCTGCTCCTCAGAGCCGCCCGGCTCAGCCAGCACCCGGAGAAGCCCCATTTGCCCCACTGAGTGTGGGCCACTCCCCAGCCTATGGAAAAGTTTGCACTATTTAACCCAAACTGTTAAGGAAAAATACAATTTCCTACTAATCCTATCTCGGGTCTCACACGCGGTGGCACAGTTTGCTGTGCCTGCCCCGATCCTGCCTTGGCAGCAGGGACCCAAGGGAGTGGGACCGCTGGGACAGCCCGACAGTTCTTCTCTTCCCTGTCTTCATTTGACTTTGTTTCTTCTCCTTTTTCCACTCTTTCCTCACTTTTATAATTCCAGCTGCATTTTTTTGTTGCCCCCGTCCCCCCGTCCCGTCCCTGGGCTTGCCCCAGGCCAGGAGACACAGCCAGCAGCGCCTTCGGCACAGAAACGTCTTCCACGTCTCTGTAGTTTATGACCTGGAGGAACAATTAAAGGGAGGTTTCAATCCCCCTCTACGTCCTTAGAGAAACCATCCCCAAAGCTCCTTCCGTCGCAAACGGGGTGGGAATAACTCAGATAATTCTGTATTTTGCTATTGCTGGATCTGGTGAGCTCAAATTTTTGCTTGCAAGGTTTCACCACTAGTAATTCCTGCTGGACTCTCAGCGTTTGCCCTCTGACATCCCGAATCCCTGGTTACCCCTCCCAGGAGACGTTGCTCTCCACAGCGCAGGGTGGCGATGGCTCTTGTCCATGAACTCCAAGCTCCGAGGAAGCAATCAACATTTTATTTTCTTTTTTAGGTCACCAGGGTTGAATTTCTCCAGTTCCGAGCACGCTGGCACTACCCCATCCCGCGCTCACTTACACGCAGAGCCCAGGGCCAGCTCGGGCTCGCTGGTGGAAAGCACCTCGAGGAGCGCAAGGTATGGCCCAACCCCAGCTTAACTGCTCCCGGGAACATAAATACTGCTGGGGGAGGGAGTTATGGCCATGAAGGTCCCGTAGCTCTTGAGATTCACCTAGGTTTTATCTCAGCTCCAAATTAGTGGGAAGGGTCAGCTGCCGTTCTCGTTAGAAAGACGCTTCTCTGAAGGGCACCTCGCAGCAAGGAGGTGGAAACGCTGGAGCTGCTGAAGTGGAGGGATGTGCTCCCTTTGGCAGCACCTGTGCCCAGGGCTGAGTTTTCATTAATATCCCACTGAATTGGTTTGCAGGCAGGAGCGTTAACAAAAACGGGATGTTTTTACCAATCTGATCTTGTTTACCAATCCTCCCCGAGATCGATGGAGGATCATGAAGAATAACACAGAAATTACTGAAATCTCAGGGCAGGCTGGGAGCCAAATCCAATGCCAGATTTGTGGCAAGTCAAATTTTAAGTCATCTTTTCCCTAAAAGTCTTTTCTAGGTTTTATGCTCATTAAATCAAGGGAGGTGAGCTCCGCATCCAACCAAGACTAACTGGTCCGGCTCAAATTCTGGCTGGCGCAGGCTTACAAGGAGATGCTGAGGAACAATCTGCAGCTGGGGAGTTATTAGCAAAAATTATTTGGTGAGTAGTTTGGAACAAGGAATAAACTTGAGAAACTTCAGCACTTGTTGGCTGATCACAGGGAAAAGGAAGAGAGAGAACTCGGTGCCTGAATTATTTGTGATGAGTTAATTACGCCGGCAAAGGATGATGGAAGATAGGAAAAGCACTCAAAATTTTCTGCCTTTTTCCACTTACGCAGTTTTCTTAGGTCCACTCAAAATTAATGTGGTGTTCAATATCAGACCGGGTGACTCTGTGCCTAAACGTTTTTTGATTTACTGCTCTGTCCAGTAGTACTGTGCCTTATTTTTTTTGGATCTCTCCAAGATGTAAATCAGGTGCGAAGTGAAAGGCTTTGATAATCCAAGGTCCTGCTTCTGCAGGACGGTGACAGCCCTCCCCAGATGACCCTAAACACTTCAAGACGGGACAGAGCTTTCACCTTGTAAGAGCAGCCTAGAAATAATGCGGTCGTACGAAACCAGAAAGCAAAATGCAAAACCCAGGAGGCGGCGGGACATGGACATCTGGGGTTTGGAGACGTGAGGCCGGGAGGAGCATCTCCCACCAGGGTTGAGCTTGGTGAACCGAACCTCCCCGCAGCCCTGAGCAGGTTCGTCCACGCTCAGCCCCACGGGACTGGCGCTGGGGGGGGTCTCTTCCTAGGTACTTGCAGGATTTACACAGCTTTAATTTTCCATCCCATTAAAAACTGCAGATCTCCGGGGAAAGCTGCTTTCCCACGAGACTTCCCACTGAATCTTGCAGATCCCGGGGGGCTGCAGAGCACCCAGCAAGCTCTGATGCGTGTAGGCTAAGCTAAATCCAGAAGCCCAGGGGGTATTCCCTGCGCTCCTGCTCCTGCGCACACAGCAGCCACCGCTCGAGCAGAGATTAAAACCTGCTGGGATCAGCGCACCTGTAATTAATGGCAATTTTGCAGAAAATACTGTAGGTCCAAAACGACCCTGTGAAGAATTGAGGCACGCTCTCTCGCTCTGGTTTTTTTTTTTTTTAATCATTTATTGAGACATCCAGGCTGTGTTTTCTGAGCTTTAGGAGGCTCTTTCTATTACAAATCCATGGATTTTTATGCATTTGGTAATGGATTTCTGATAGAATTTTGAAACTGGAAAGAAGCCACTAGCGGGGACTTTTCAGGGCATCGCTTCTGGCACCTAAAGGAGGAAAAAAATGGAGAGGGAAAAACTTAATGAAAATATATATTTGTATAAACAATCAATGAAGATCGTGTTTGTGTGTTAAACAACCACCTTGAAATTGGTCTGTCTCAAAGGACTGAGCAATTGCAGACTACCTTAGCATGAATGATTTATGACATTCATGAACTTGGCAACTGCATCAGTTTTCCTAAACCTGGCAGCAAACACCACCTGCATATTAAGTGAAGATTTATGATTTATAAAACTCACCTCATTATGCAGAGGAACATGAATTGTCTTATGTGTGCAGTCTATAACTCCCGGGACAGATGAAAAGGCAGCTATGACACACAATTTATGTGTTCTCGCTGCTGAAGTTGGTGAGGGAAAACCAGGGAGAATAACTAGGTCTTTGCGTCAGATATCCTCAAAGCTGTCCACGTCCCTCTCCCCCGCCCCAGAATGATGCTGTGGCTAAAATTGCCTGCTCTCTTGGAGGGAAAAAAAAAAAAAAAGCCTTGCAAAGATTAATGGTGGAGGTCACTTGAATCAATGTGCTAAATGATGCCCTCCCTCCAAAAACCACAGGGATAGGAAGCATCTGAGATGCTTCCACGGAAATGACACGCTTGGTGTTGAGCTCATTGCTCGTATTTTTCCCCACCCTGTCCTTTTCTGATCTTTCTCACCCAAGGACACGGGTTCCCAGCTTCAAAGAGTGAAGAGTTTTTGTCTCGAAGAGACCAAAATGTGGCATGCGGTTAGGCGTGGAGCTCACGTCGCTGAGAAAGGACCGAAGCAGAAAGCACGCGAGCCTGGAGTACAGCTGGTTTCCCCCATTCTGGGTCAGGAGGGCATCGAGAAGCTTGAAAACAGGCAGGGCTGATGGACTGAAAAACGAGTGGCACGATCCAAGGAGAAAATGCCCCAGGTCAGAATTTATCCCCGATCTACCACGTGAGTTTGAGTGAATCGTGGTTTGCCCGTCTCGTTTCCTCATTCCCTCAAAAAAAAATGCCCAGAGAGCAGATGCTGGTACAGTTTGACAGGCAGTGCTGTTGGGGGGCTGGAGCTGCAGCTCTCCGGTTGCTGCCGAGAGCAGGAGAAATCCCAGCCCAGGGCTTCCCCCGGGTGCCCAGGGCCCCGGAGGACATCCCCTCCCTCGCCGCCCCGGCTCGGGCAGGGCTCCCCCAGACTGGGCAGGGGTGTCTGGGCCGTCCCCAGGCTCCTGGACGCGTGCCCGTGGAGCGGCTGCTGCAGCAGGGCTGGGACCCCCGCGGGGACGGCAGCGCGGGGACGTGGCTGCTGGGGGCCAAGGTGCGATGCCCAGTTGCCCCACCAACCTCAGGCTGCTCCTGGATCTGGCCGGGGGGCGACGGGCAGGACACAGGGGTGCCGCGGGGACATCAGGCTCCCTCTGCACCTCCTGCCATGCAGCGGGGCAGCCACGTGTGGCTGTAGCTGATCCGGCCAGGCAGCACCTCCCTGCGCCCGAGCCGGAGCCACCTCCTTTAGAAAGAAGTAAGGGACGCGACCCGAGAGCGGCAGCTTAGAGCACAGACGACCCAGCCGGCCCTTCGCCCGTGCGGCGTGTGGCTAATTACACCCAGGGGTTCTGGCTTCTCCTGCAGGAGAAAAACATGTGCGAAGACTTTGGGTTTGTAATTGGCTGCAATGCTACTTAAATCAATTTAAGCCACTTCCATGCCCAGCCCGGCTGCTTGTGCCCACCCTGTGTGAGGAATCGGCTTAGGGAGGCGAGCTGGGAAAGCCAGCCTGGCGACAGGGCAGAGAGCCCTCCGGCAGCCCGGGTCCCCGCGCCTGCCAGCCGAGCACCCCCTGCCCCAGGTGAGCAAGGGCTGTGGGAGCTCCCGGAGGTCAAGACGTGGAGGTCTTGGATGTGTCCTCCCTCAGCAACGAAAAGGCTGGCTTGTGCCAGACATGTCTGTACCCCGGCACGATGACGAGGCGTAGCTGAGCGGGAAGGCTCAGCAGGAGGTGAGGAGCTGAGGCTGGAGGCAGTTGGGATGTTCTGCTGCTGCTTGGGGGGACACACAATTCACTGTTTATTTTCTGCAGTAAAAACCTGCAGTGAAGCTCTTCAAAATATATGTTAGTGCTACTGGAAAGGAGGGAGTCAGGGATGTGAATGATTTTATGTTTTTCTCCCTCATTGTCTTATTGCCAAGGTAGCAGAGAAGGAGCATTTCTTTTGTCTAAGCACAAATCAGGAATTTTTCTCCTCCAAACGCTACCCTTTTGTTTCACACCTGTCTCATGAGGCTGATTTCAAGATGAAATTGTTGTAACTATATGTATTAAATAAATTGCAGGCTCTACCCGGGCTGGGTGTGTTGGCAGTGGCTGATCCAACAGGAGCTTCCTGGCAGGGGCCCTGCCAGGCAGGTGTTGTGGTTTAACCCCAGCCAGCAGCTCAGCCCCACCCAGCCGCTCGCTCACTCCCCCCCACTGGGATGGGGGAAAGAATCAGAAGAGCAAAAGTGAGAACACTCACGGGTTGCGATAAAGACAGTTTAACAGGTAAAGCAAAAGCCATGCACACAAGCAAAGCAAGACAAGGAATTCATTCACTGCTTCCCATCGGCAGGCAGGGGTTCAGCCACCTCCAGGAAAGCAGGGCTGCATCACGCGTAACGGTGACTTGGGAAGACAAACGCCATCGCTCCAAATGTCCCCCTTTCCTTCTTCTTCCCCCACATTTATATGCTGAGCATGACGTCATATGGTATGGAACATCCCTTTGGTCAGTCGGGGTCAGCTGTCCCAGCCGTGTCCCCTCCCAGCTCCTTGTGCCCCCCCAGCCTCCTCGCTGGTGGGGTGGGGTGAGGAGCAGAAAAGGCCTTGACCCTGTGTAAGCCCTGCTCAGCAGTGACGAAAACATCCCTGTGTTACCAATGCTGTTTCCAGCACAAATCCAAAACAGCCCCATGGTAGCTACAATGAAGAAAATTAACTCTATCCCAGCCAAGCCCAGCACAGCAGGGAAGAGTCTTTCTCTCCTGGCTCCGTATTCAGAGGCAGCACACAGCAAAGCGTGTTTGCTCAGAGGAGCTGCACGAGGTTCACGGCACTGTAGCTTACAAAGGAAAGGACATGTATTTAGGGAATAACAAAGGAAATAGCAAGTATGTATCAATGGAGTGATTTATATTGTTTTCAGAATAAAAAGCTGTATTCTTTCTCAAAAGACAAAGATGCTGCCTCAGGACTTACATGCTGGCTGGGGAGTTTTGCATCCTCTGAGCTGCATTGGGAATGGGAAGCGATGGTTCTCTGCTGGTGGGGACAAATCCAGAGAGCAGGTTAAACTAGCACGGGTAAAAGGACAGCAGGCAACGGGTGCTGCGAGGAACTGGCCCAGAGGGAACAGTGTGGTAACACACCCTTGTGATGGCCTGGAGGAGAGCCTACAGCACTCCACGATCCCACGGCTGTAAATTTGGTGACTCTGGAAATACCAGAGAGGACAAAAAGAGCGGATCGGCTGGGGAGGACAGGAGGCTAGCAGCGAGGGAGAGATTCATGCCAGCAGAGGCATGCGTGTCACAGGGGAGTGATCCTTCCAAAGCCATTTAATGAGGGAGAAATTAGGGAAGCAAAAATGGGGAAACACGTTTGGGTCTCACGCTGGGACGCTGGAGGGTGCGTGGGAGAGCAGATGAGCCCATTTCAAGACACCGGGCCAGAGCAGAGGACTGGCGAGTGCTGGAAAACCCCACTGTGAGCCAGGGGGAGAGGATGAATCCAGCCCTGCTCAGCAAAGGGCAGAGGGGAGACGTGTGCCAATGCACATATAACACGAACCCTTAATGGAGGGGTCCCCAGGGGCTTCCCTGCCTGCGAGGTCGGGTGGCCGAGCCCCATCAGCCTTCCCACCGTGGCACGGCGTGGCTACGGGTGACCTTCAAGCCAGCCTGTCCTCTCAGCAGGGCCGAGACCAGCCTTCAGAGCTGCAGCATCCTTCCCGAAACCACTCTCTCAGATCAGGGTAAAAAAATCTGCAGAGTACAGCATTTGGAAGTTTTCATTTTTAATGCGCTAATTGCCCTCATTATTATGGTTCCTGGAGGCACCTCAGATCCTTATTACGGCAGCTGCAATCATGTAGGGGTGAGATGCGGTTTGCTGCTCCCTCCGGTCGCCTGCGTCCTCGGCTGAGTGACAGGTCCCTGCCACATGCACTGTAGGAAGCGGCTCTGGTGAGCTGCTGGCAGACTCGCAGGCAGCCTTCACAACTGTCTTGTTGCTGGTTTGTTGCTTCTATATTGCTTTCTGATTTATTTTGTAGTGCTCTACAGGCTGATGCTTGTTGCCAGCCCCACTGCAATCATGGGGGTGAAACCAGGGAAGCCTGGAAGGATGCTGCGGGGTTGCCCAGCTCTGTGCTGAATGCCCACCCCAAGCCCTCGTGTCCCTGCTGCGATCCCCCCAAGATGATTACCTAGCCAAGCATCTGGCTGGTGGTTCATTACAACACTGGTGCATAAGAACTATTAAAAGCCAAACCAAAGAGAAACACCTGCATCCCTCCCACCCCTGCAACTGAGAGGGTTTACTTTTGCCCTGCTGCCCACTTCTCATCGCTCCTGCACGCTGTAGCCCGCCTTTCCCCCAGGCAGCCCTTCACTAAGCGTTTGGGGATAACCCTGAATTCAAACATGACTTTCTCCTCCTGCGCACCGAGCGTGGTGGGACTCGGTTTGTGACTCACCCTGACTCAGGGTGCAGACTGATGCCACGCTGTGTTTGATCCATCACTGCTTTTTCTATTAGACTTCATTTTGGTGAGCAGGAAAGCGACTGAAGTGCAGCTGTTTTGGCAGCTGCCTCAATGAGCCTTTTCACACCGGGTCACCTAAAGTCATGCTGTCACCGCTCAGGGTAGCTCCAATGCACCTAGGAGCCAGAGAGCAGGAGCTGCCCTCAAATCCCAGCTGCTGGGAAATAACGAAGGTGGAGAAGCTAATGCAGAGCTCCCCACAGGCCTTGTCACGCTGCCGGCAGCCCCAGCCTGCCTCGGCACTGGCAGATGCCTCCGACATGCTGCTTCCACTGAAAACTCTGTGTAATCTCCTTGTATTTCTGTCATTTACAGTGCCATCCTTCTGAGGCAGCTGCCTACGGAGCTGACAAACACAGCCAAGTGGCTCGAGGCTTTGTAGGAAAGGAGTTACAGCCCCGCTCTGCTCCTACGGGAGTCAAGGAAATGCTGCGCTGCTGATCTCTGTGGGAGCGGGGACAGGACATCCACGTGGAGCCCGGCGTTTGCAGCTGCCAACGGGCTGCCCTGCTGCGAGACCGGCCTCCACGGTGCTTCAAAGCAGCCTCGCATCTGGCAACAGTTAACAGGAAGGAAATTAATTGGGTCCCCACAGGGCAGCTCCTTCGCACCATTTCTGTGTCGCTGTGTTGCAGGCAGCTGGTGCCTGGTCCTCTCTGCAGATTGTCCGAGAAGAACCGTATCACCCTGCCTTGCAGTCCCCTCCCTGCCAGGCCCTCACAGTTTTTCCCCTTTCCCTAGGAAGGCTCAAGAGCAGGGAAGTGCCAGCTCAGGGGCCAATCCTGCCCGATGCAGAGCATCCTTTGCATCACTTGAAGCCAGCAAGCCGGAAGCTCTGGATCTCTTGCCGGGGGTGCTCAGTATCTCAACCCACTGCCTGAGCACCAAGGGGTGCGGCCGCGCGTTTTACCAGCACTACTGGCCGCGTAGCATGATTTAGGGAGCAGAGGGGAGCACGAGACAGATCCCTTCTGAGGGATCAACGCGTGTGGGAGGCAGGGGGGAAGAAGAAGGTGCAAAGGACACGGCCAGTGGTGCAGCTGAGGGCAACAACGAAGCACAATTTGAAGCCCAAAGCTGTGGCTCTCAGTGAGCAGGTGAGCATCTCATTTCAGGAGTGAAGACTGATCTTGCCTGCTGCCTTTCACTGGGAGCTTCTGAGGCCCTCGCTGCCTGGAGTTTGCTGTGCCTGGACGGCGAACACTCAGGCGCTGACACCTGAAGTCAGCCGGACCCCAAAGTGCTGTGCCCAAGGCCGCTGCAGGTCACATCTGTCTTCTCACCAGCAGCCAGAGCTGGGGGGTGAGACCTTCAGAGCAGGAGGATTTCCTCTTTCTCTCGTTTTAACCACCTCTGCAGAGACTGCTGAAACAGATTTGCCTGTTGCGTTGTCGGTAGCTGTGTGAGGGGCTCCTGTCACAGCCCAGGGTGAAGGGCTTGTGCGCTGCGGGATGGGACAGCCTGCCGTTCTCGCCTCCGAGGTGAAAGGAGAGCAGGGAGGAGTGGTGCAGACAGAGCTCCCGGAGAGCCGCTTCTAAGTGCGTTAGTGTTTTAATTGCAGCCTTGCCAATACTTGGGAGCTGTCAGCGGTGTGAATTGAGCTGTCATTCTCCCAGGCTTATGATTCACAGGAGCAGCCTGAAAGCAGCGCTAGCACGGCTGGCTGCTGCCCCTTCCTGGTGACAGGAGAGGTGACACTTGTACGTACCCTCCTGCCTGGCTGGGTTACAGGTGGCCCATCCCAGGACTCCGTATTTACATAAGCAAAGATGCCCGAGGGATGAAGTCAGGTTTTTGTGAGCCATGCAGGACTGATCTTGAACGGTTATCAATCAGGAGCGTATACTAGTTCTGGCTCAGTTATATTGGCTGGTATTTCTTGTGCCCCAGCAATGGTTCCTGACTCTACAGAATGAACCCGCTCAGGCAGCAACGAGCATATAGAGCTGTACCCTGCCCTGCCTTTCCCCACCGCGAGCCCAGGGCTTAGATCCCGCAGCGCTGGCAGGGAAAGGCGGCCATGGCCCACGCAGCCTCCTCGGGAGAGCCGGTGCTGGTGAAATGAGCCGCACGCACCCCAGGAGCCTCCGGCAGACCGCAAGGCACAATTCTGTGACGCAGGGAGCGCATCTGAGGACACGTCAGCAGAGCACCGGTGCTGGGCTCCCTGCTTTCCGCTGTCGGAGGCGTGTAACCCAACGTGCCTTTGGGGAAAGGGCATAACCCGGCAGGGCTGGGGAAGGAGCGAGGACGCGCTGCAGCCAGAGGCCTGTTTCGTGCCAAACTGGAACAGCCTCGGTGTTGGTTGTGCCTCCGGCGTATCTGGCAGCTGCGTGCAAGCTCGGGCCCGGTGCTGGCGGGCCCGGGCTCACCCCCGCCTGCAGGGGAAAGCTTCGGGGTGGGCCCCGCCCCACGCTCCGGGGCACCGGGGCTCGCTTCAGCCGGTGCAGCAGGCCCGGGACGGGCCGCGGCCTGCCCCGGCCCCTCGCACGCACACCCCGCGGCGCGCACTACTGCGCATGTGCGCGCGGCGCTGCCCCGCCTGCGCAGCCGCAGTAGGATGGCCCCGCACGCGACGGCTTCCCGCGCATGCGGCGTCCCAGCGAGAACAGCGCATGCGCGCCGCCCGCTCTGACGCAAGGCCGCTGCAATCGCCCTGCGCTTTATCCTGTCCGACCTTGAGTGCGCGGCGGCCCTCAGGACCCGGGCTGTCCCTCGACGTGCCGGTGCATAGCGAGCAGCTTCGGCGCCCGTGTCTCGCCCCGGTGAGCACCGGCCGAGGTAGCGGGCTCTCGCACGGTCTCGGGAAGGCAGCGCGCAGCCGTGC